>OU015494.1:80578711-80676885 GCA_907164885.2 Dolomedes plantarius | reverse complement strand
TACATATATATATATATTAGAGATAGTAAATATATATATATGTACATATATAATATATATAGATATATATATATAATATATGTCATATATATAATATTATATATATATATAGATATATATATATATATGTAATATATATAATATATATATACATATATATACTATATATGTACATATATATATATATATATATACATATATATATATATATACATATTATATATATATATATATACATAATATACATACATATATATACATATATATATAATATATACATATATATATATACATACATATATATATATACATATATATATATATACTATAACTATATATATACTACATATATATATATATATATATATATATATATATGTGTGTGTGTGTGGGCTTACATAAATAAAAATACCAAAAGTGAAATATAAAAATTACAGCGGTATCTATGAATCTAATAATTTTATAAAAAAATAATAATTAATGATTAATGTTATAACAAGTTTTTACCCTTATGTCAATAAAAAGATATTTTACATTGTAACTTTTTATGTGAAATAATAAATAAATAAGGACTTTATTTTTTTGTTATTTTTCTATATAATGCACCAAATTGTTAAAACTATACCTAACTGTAATAATTTCATAAAAGTCGCATTTATAGGTTACATCAACTTATGCAGCCTCCTTTATTACTACCTAATTTACATGTGGCCTCTAATGGTAAAAAGGTTCCCCACCTCTGAGAACCGATTATTTTTTAACACTTTTTTTTTGCTGTAACATGGTTTAAAAATCTAAAAAGAATAAAAATATTGAATACAATGTTATCAAAGCGTATTTCAGAGAATGATTTGTTATAGTAATGATGATGTAGGTGTGGTTCTACTATCTCCAAGAACGATTTTAGAAGGTTTCCAACTAACCAATAAACACGGAAATCATTTCCTTACAAATTATGGCAATGTCGTACGAGCTGTGTCATTCCAACGTGATTTAAAAATGATTCTGGCATGTTATGCAGAATCTTATAGAGAACTAACAAAAAGAAAATCACACTGTCTAATAACCGAATTAGTATTCAAAATAGGTGAAATAAACGAAACGCAAGATATTCATTTTATTCCATATAAACTTGTAGACATATCGCCACTCAATATTTTTATTGACGAGAGGAATTTTTCGCCACCGAAAAGCAGCAGTAAACGGGTACGTTTATCATCCAGTAGTGACACTGAATGGCAGAATGTTATACGTATGTCTGTATAAATAAAAAAAAATTCAATTTATTTTTAACCACTTCCGACTGCTGCACTTTTTCAATTTAAAAAAATAAGCTGTACAAAAATAGTTAAAATAAGATTTGTGGATTTGCTCTTACATATTTATTCAACAAATCCAAATTCATGTGAAAATCAACTTTTTTTTTCATTAAGTATGTTTGGATAGAACTTATATCCCGATTTTATATGTTCACTATATCTCTTTTTTCCACGGTTTTTTTTCCACTGTAGTCTCTGGAACGTATCCCTCGTGCAAAAAGAGAATCGTGCGTGTATGTGTATATATATATATATATATATATATATATTAAGTTGAAAGTAATGTTCAAGACATATAGGTATCCAAAATAAGACCAGCAATAAATAGTTCAATATGATCATCAGTTTTTGTAGATTATTCTGGTTTTTTTGTATTAGATAACCTTTCTTCAGATTAGATTACCTCCTTTCATTGTATTTTAGATTCTACTTTTCATATTTCTCGTCTTACACAGGAAAATGCTATTATATATTACTTAATATGCAAGTATTTATATTAATTTCCAATTTGTGATAGTTACTTTTTATAAAGTATTTTCTATTTCCAATATGCATGTACTCATGCATGCATGCATGCATGTATATATACATACTTATAAACATATATACATCTTGACCTAGGTCGTTTGAACATATTTTTCACTTTTCAAAAATAATATAATGAAAGCGAGGAAAAAAATAGAATGACTAAATGAAAAAATTGAGAAACAAGAAAAACTCTAACTTCATAAATTTTATAGAAAAAATAAAGGTATCAGACTAATTTCAATCACCAAGACTGGTGCAAACCGTCAAAAATATTATTCCTCATGCCTTGGATCAGAAATTTTCCCCTAATTAGAAGCGTATGTTTATTTTTTCCCCTTTTGTCAGTTGTAAACCGCCAATTTTTTCCTCCGGAAAACGATCAGCTCTCAGCAAAATAAGACCCCCACTGAACTAATATCTTGCATCCTGTGCGGTTTTCTACAAAATAAGGGAATGAAAACTTTGGGACGACTGTTATTTTAAGCCCATAGTTTTGGAGAGTACTTGCTTGGGATATAGGCTATCCCACCCCGTAAGGAAAAGGTCATTCATATTCTGTTCTATTGAACTTGAAACATAGCGCCTTCCATCTCTGAAGAATTAACGTACGTAAATTCTTTAATATTTTAACTTTAAATTTATAAAAGTATTTTATTTTTAAAATTTTGTGCTTCAAAATATGGCTAAACGTACTCAGGGTATTTTATTGAATTATTTTTTTAAAAAACCGAAAATGGATGATTCAAACGTTTGTAGCAATGTTGCTCCTAATATTGTCAATACCGATTCTAATTCGGTTTCCCGAGTCGCGGATTTGACAAAACCATCGAATTATCCGGAAGAAAGTACTTCCTTAGTTATAAATAATTCTCAAGACATCGCATTTCTAAAAGAACAAAAATTTAATACGGGCGATAATATAGATATTGTTAAAAAGTTGTGGAAACCAGAACCAAATTTTAACTTTCCCGTAACCTGTATTGCAAATCACAACCGAAGTTTCCAGTACATATGGTTTAAAAAATTTGAATGGCTTGTGTACTCTCAAGTTGAAAATAGTACGTACTGTAAATATTGTGTGCTTTTTGCACCTGCTAATGTTGGAAAATCTAAATCTGAAGTACCTGGGATGTTAGTCACGAAAGGTTATGATAATTGGAAGAAAGCCATTGATAGATTTTATAATCATCAAAAAACAAAATATCATATAACAGCTGTTATGACGTATAAAAGGCTGCACAATATTCGAGATGGAAAATGTATTCCAATTGATCGGCAAATTGATGTAGGTAAAACATCCCAAGCTGCAGTTAATCGCAAACGATTAGAACCTATCATAAAAACTGTAATTTTATGTGGTCGGCAAAATATACCCTTAAGAGGACATCGTGATTATGGAGAATTTTCATTTGAACAGGAGCCAGTCACCAATGAAGGCAATTTTCGAGCTTTGTTGAGAATGAGAATCGATGCGGGCGATGAAAACCTCACTGAACATTTTAAATATTCTGCCAAAAACGCTACCTACATTAGCTGGAACATACAAAATCAAATTATAAATGCATGTAACGATATAATTTTGAACCGTTTGATAGAAAAAATTAATGCTGCAAAATGTTTTTCTATTCTTGCCGATGAAACTTGTGACATTTCTACTATCGAGCATCTTTCCTTGTGTGTCAGGTATTTAGATGAAGAAAATAACAACAAAGTTTGTGAACAATTCTTACAATTTGTTCCTGTAACAAACACTACAGGAAAAAACTTATCCGACAAAATATTAGAAATCTTAAATAATCATGGCATCGCTTTGTCCTATTTACGTGGACAAGGTTACGACGGGGCCGCATCAATGAGTGGAAAGTTTAATGGTGTTCAGTCTCACATATCAGCTAAATATCCACAATCTTTATATGTTCATTGTGCATCACATAGTTTGAATTTGGCAATTGGAAATGCTGTATCTGTGACTGAAATAAGAAACTGCATTGGCATAATTGAAAAGGTGTACAGTTTTTTCAATACCCCTAAGAGACAGAACGTTCTTGTTGACAATATTGATAAACATACGCCGGAAACTAAAAGACAAAAATTGAGCCAAGTTTGCCCGACTAGGTGGGTGGAACGCCATGAAGCCATCATGACCATGGTGGAATTATATGATGCAGTGATTCATAGTCTTGACACAATCATTTCTTGGGAAGACAGAGACTCGTCCTCTAAGGCAAAACTTTTGAATAATTCCTTGTGTGAATTTGGGTTTATAATATCTTTATTTAGCTTGCAAAAGATATTTGCATACACCTTACCATTGTCTAGAATAATGCAAAAATCCGACAGTGACCTCTTAATTGCCCTAAATTTTGTTGATGATGTTGTGTCTCAATTAAATATCGTTCGTGAAACACCAGATTCTTTTTTTAAACATATTTATGATGAGGCATGTATAAAAGCCAATAATTTTAATATTGACATTAAAAAGCCAAGGACTGCATCAAGACAAACATTAAGGTCCAATGTTCCAGCCGATTCTGAAGAAGAGTATTTCAGGAGAACTATTTTCATTCCCTTTATTGACCAAATATTGACTCAACTTCACGAACGATTCACTCGGCATCGCAACATTTTGAAAATTTTTTTGACTCTCTTACCAAATGGAAAAGATGCTCCGACAGCAAGTACAACAGAGGATTTTCGACAGTTGTGTGAATTTTATGCCCGTGATTTGCCTTCTACAAATCCAGCAATTTTGAATGCCGAATTCATTTTATGGTATAAAAAATTTGAAGAACCGTTTGCAACAGCTCCATGTAAAAATGCCATTGATGCAGTTTCGAAGTGTGACAAAATGTTATATCCAAGCATCTATAATTTATTAAAAATATTTGCAACACTTCCGGTAACAACATGCGTCAGTGAAAGGTCCTTTTCTACCTTACGCATTTTAAAAACCTATTTAAGATCTACAATGGCACAGTCACGATTGAACGGACTGGCTTTGCTGTATATACACAGAGAGATTGATGTAACCGCACCTGAAGTCATTCAAGAGCTTTGTAAAAAGAAAAGAAAACTGGATTTTATTCTTTAAGTAATTGTTATAACCACCTTGTGAATTGTATTGAATTTGCGTTATGGATATTGTTATCCGTTCAACTCGCCCCCTCCCCCTAAGAATAAATCCTGGTTGCGCCAATGTCCTACACATGAATTCTTTCAAGCTTAATGCTGAAATACACAAAAACTTCGTAATAAACGTAGGAAAAGAAAAGTAATGCGTAGTGGTGGACACCTAATTTGAATTTTCCATTTTTTAAAATTCCATTTACTCCTAAAAACTACTCATGGCTGTTTCGCAAGTCCTTTCATCATACGCGTTCAAATCTTTATAATCAGAAATGAGCTTCTTAAATAAACGAATTGATTAATCGAGTTCGACAAAGAGCTAAACATAAATATTTATATTAATAACTAATAAGTGACTAAATATCAATACCATTTTGACAATATATTTAGAGGAAATATTTTTCTTAAATTTATTACTATTCCTGTATAATTATAACAAATTTATACCGGGTTATTTAGTGGTAGAATATTAAGATAAAAACAAGCTAGCATGTCAACACCTGGAGGAATATTGATTTTATGTGATTTAGGCTCGTGCACAAGAAAAGGTTCACCATCCCAGCCCTAGAGATAACTTTAAAATGGTGTGCTTGTTTTCATTAACGAATACAGCCATAGTATTACGAACTTTTGAAGACGGGAATCTGCACGGCAAAGCACTATATAATGATATCTAGTACCTACAAAAGTTACCTTTTTACGGGTGCTATATTTCCCTAACATTCACCTGTTATCATATTTCTTCTATTCCTGAAATCTCAAATATGCGCATCAGTGGCGCACCCAGGGGGGGAGGGGCCCTGCCCCCCCAAAGAAATAGAAATTGCATTATTAATATTGATTTTGCATTATAAATATTTTTATCCGTTCATCTCGGCCCCCCCCCAAGAAAAATTCCTGGGTGCGCCACTGTTTAAACCAATGGTCTTAGCTACCTCTTATATAGCAAATGCATGAGCACTGTACTCTTAATCAAATATCAAATTTGCCTGTCTTTGATCTGTCAAGCACTGTTGTTACATTTCAATTTAAGTGAGGACTGAAAAAGAACTCTCTCAATTTTATTGTCTGAGAATGCTACCTTCATATCATATATGTAATTTTTTAAGATCTAACAAATAAAGCAGAAAATTTGAGGGAAAGTTAGGAGGGGGAAGAATCATGTGGAACTGAAAAGGCAAACTAATGAAAAGGAATTAGTAATAAAGAGATAATATTCATGGCCTGATTTAGAAAATTCTTGACTATAGGCACAACTCAGGATGGGGGCCCCCTAACACTGATGTGGGCGTAAAATTTCCAAAATTGACGCACAAAAAAAATAATCATTAATCATTCTGAAAGTACCATTTTACCAAGAATTGGCTATTTGAAGTGTAGAAGCCTAGAACATTATTAAATAACAAAAAGCAATACAACATATTAACTTCATCATTAAAACAACAATACAATGCAACCAGAAAAACTTATTAATCCCTTATGAATACTATGATATACATATGAGGAACTATACATATAACTATATATATATGATGAACCAATCAATCAAATTTGAAAGGTTATATAAAAAATTGCTACTAAAAAGGTAAAATTTAAAAAAAGATTTGTTTGATATTTATTGAATTCTATAGCTGTATTAGTTTTATTAGCTATATAAGTTTTTCAAATGTTAAGTTTAATGTTCATTGTGTATTTAATTTAGTGCACAACAAGATGCTGTTTTTGAGCTTATTTCTATATGTCAGGATGTGGGTATTTGGTACATGAAACATGCTGGTATGATTGCAGGTAAAGATGAGTAAGTATTTTTACTTAAATTTTGTGATTCTATCAAAATTTGTATCCAGTTATATATTGTGAGTAACTGATGTAGGACAGTTTACATATGAATTTTAGTTAAATTTTATTATTTTCCGAGCTTGTAATACTTTTGCTATCTAGTTAAAACTTTCAAATCATAATTTGCTTTTACTTGTTTATATGCATGTTATTACTTACTCTCGTGTAAACAGAATAATCTTGAACTAAATTTTAATATACTGTAAATCAGTGGCGCCGGAAAGGGGGGGCAAGGGAGGGCACTTGCCCCCCCCTAGAAAATTGAATTTTTTGTTTCTACCTAGCTAGCGCTCGTAAAATATTAGAAATTTTCATTTAAAATCATAAAGCCTAACACAAATGAATACTAAATTGCAACCTCACACTCGTTAATGCAAGCGCAATAAATGTCATTCCTATACACAGGAACGATTAATCGCCAATTTCAGGTACACAAGTGTGTTTAAAGGCAAATGCCAGACGTTTGCTTTTGCGATTCAAAATCAACCCTACACAATGTTTTTGCATCGCAAAAGGGAATCTTGAATCCGATGCATTTGAAACGCGTACACGGTTTTACCTAACGGTTTTCTTACATGGACACAACACGTTGCTTACATAAGGTAAGAGTCGTCTTTTAAATAATATAAATAATAGGTGTTGTTGTTCAAAATACAATGAAAAATATTTACAGTAGTTTAATTACGTAGAATTTCAAAGTAGATGATTTGTATAATTTTTTTAAGTTCAATTTTTAATTGTTGTTTTCTGGCAAAGGATTAGAGTGAAATAAAACCTAGGAGTTTTCTACTAGTCCGCTTAACGATTTTTCCTGTTTTATGAAATCATATTTTATTTTTACTGCTGGACATACCAAAATATCAATAGGTATTTTATTTTTAGGAATCAGGGATATAAGAAATTTTTTGAAGAAAAAAACTGACAGTAATTACAAATCGAAGCTTCTTGAACCATTAGAAGTAGAACCTAGTATATCTACTAACATAGTTACTAGCTTAGCAGTAGTGAGTGAAGGTTTTGGGTCATTACATTCTGATGATCACGAATCTAATATAACGTCATTATCTGGTGTTGGTGAAAATCGTACTGTTCATATTCATTCTTTAGATAAAGGAGATTTTATTGAAAAGCATGCTTCTATTTCCGATGAAACAAGATATGCGTTATTGACTCGACATTTTGTTCCCGATTCAAGTTACAATTTTAAAAGGGACTCAGATGGAAAAAGAGTTTTTCGTCACGAATGGTTACAAAATTGCGATTGGTTAGCTTATTCAAGTAAACTTAGGGGTAACTTTGTAAAACTTGTGTTACATTTCAACCGAATTTAAGAAGGCGATTTTTTGGATCTTTCATTGTAAAACCTTTCAAGAATTACAAAGACTTCCATGAAAATGCAAAAGAACATATGTGTTCGGAGTGGCATCGTTCATCGACAATTAAAGCTGTAAACTTTCGACATGTTATGGAGGGTAAAAGTACTTGTGTCACTGAACAGCTCAGTAGCTATGAACGGGAACAAGTTAAGTCTAATCGAGAAAAACTCATGCCAATCATTTCCACTATAATTTTTTGTGGTACCCACGATTTACCTCTCCGTGGTAAAACCACTGGAAATTTTGATGATCTCCTAAATTTTAGAGTCGAGAGCGGAGATTTAGTATTAAAAGATCATTTGGAAAATTGTGCAAAAAATGCTAAATATACTTCTCACAAGACTCAGAATGAATTAATTAAGATTTGTGGTGATATTATTCGAGAAGAAATTATTACAGAAGTGAACGCCAGTGAAGGTTTTTCATTGTTAGCTGATGAATCTGCTGATATTTCTGGTGTTGAGCAGCTCTCGATAGGAGTAAGATTCGTGGATAAAAATACTAATTCAGTACGTGAGGAATTCTTGGGATTTACTGAACTTAGTTCTATGAATGCAGAAGGTATATCATCAGCAATATTACAAACTTGCGAAAAATATGGCTTAAGTATGCAAAAGGTAGTAGGATTAGAATTTGATGGTTGTGCAACAATGGCAGGCCGCGAAGACGGAGTGCAGAAAATAATTCGTGAGAAATATAACAAAGCTCTCTTTTTTTCATTGTGCTTCACACAGACTTAACTTGGTGGTCAAAAACTTAAATAAAATCCAGAATGTACAAAATTCAGTAGCTACTATAAAAAAAGTCTAACTTTTTCCGCAAAAATCCATATCGGAGAAAATATGTACCCAAAATTCCCCTATTTTGTGAAACTAGATGGTCTGCCAAGTATAAGTCTATTAGAATATTTTCGGAACATTTTCAGGAAATAAGAAATGCCCTAGAACATTTATCATATACGATGGAAATAAATGGAGATACATGATGGAAATCCAACCAGTTGTTATGCATAATTTCCACTCCTAAATTTATTGTGTGTTTGCATATTATTTCACACTATAGTGCCAAACAGGAGCCTGTTTGTAATATTTTACAAGCAAAAACAATAAAACTTTCATCGACGAAGAAACATTCAATTACTTTTATCTATTCTGAAAGATCACAGGGCTGATGCAGAGAATTTCTTTAAAGATATATTTCAAAAATGTATATTGGGCGGAAGAAAATTTGACATTGATATTAAAATACCTAGATTAGCTGCAACACAAACGCAAAGGGCTAACTACTCTACTGATAGTGCTGAAAATTATTTTCGAATTTCTTTATTTACTCCATATCTGGATTCAATTATACAGTCCATTGAAGTCCGATTTTCCCAAGAGACGGATAGTGCATTTGCTCTGTCTATTTTTCACCCGCAACTAATAATACAGGCAGAAACCTGTAGTTTGCTAAAATCAAACATTCATAACATCTCAAAACTGTATGAAATTGAAAATTTGAATTGTGAAATCAAAACTTGGAAAGAAATGTGGGTTTCAAAAGTTAAAAGTAACAATACTGAGACTGATCTCGAGGTTGTTGAATTAATAGATAAACATTATGAGTTCTTTCCTTGCATCAAAAAAGCGTAACAAATTTTTTTAGCCCTACCTCCTACCACAACAACAATTGAAAGATCTTTTAGTACGCTCCGACGGGTAAAAACCTGGTTGAGATCAACTATGTCTCAAGAGAGACTTTCTGGTCTCTGTATGCTTAGCGTTCACAGAGAATCTGTGAGTAAAAATAAAGATACATTTATTGAAAAAGTAATTAATAGATTTTCTCAAAATAGAAGAAATCTCTCATTACTTTTCTCCGATTAGAAAAATAACATAAAAGTGTATTTTTTATAACCGTATATATGTATTTTTAATAATAAAGGTGTAAAAGTTTTAATCTATTTTACTTTGCCCCCCTCTATATTTGACTCCTCCGGCGCCACTGCTGTAAATAAATATAGAGAATCTGCTGTACTAATGAAAGTAGGGTATTACAAAATGTTAGTTGTAGAACATGTCAAATGATCTGCAATATAATTTTAACTTAACCCTCTAGTGACCTTCCCGGCCCAAACGGCCCACCAAGCAGATAACCAGCTTTGTCGGCTGACAGCCGAATTTGTTGTCATCCCCCGGCATTGGGGGACCACCTGCAGAGTTTCTCACCACTTCCCCCCCTACGGGATATCAGCGGACACTATTAGCGGAATTCCTACATCTCACAGGGAGTGTTGTCTATTCTGAGAAATGGTTTCCGGGTTTTCTGTTGGGGTTTTTTCAGATATAACTGTTATTCTTATTTTGAGGAGCAGTTTAGTTAGCAGTTTCTTGAGAGTTTCTTCATATTTTTCTGAGCTTTTTTTATTCAAAATGAGGAGAAGCCATAAACCATTGCCTCAAGACGAAATTAACACCATTTTATTTGCGGACACCGATGAATCGGATATCGATTTAGACAAAGAAGATGGGTGGGGAGAAAGTAGTATGAGTGAGAATAATAATAATGGAAATTCTTTTGAAAATTCCATTTTTGAAGAGGAAGAAAGTGATGAAACTTCACTTCTGAATACATCACTTCCAACTGATGAAGATGTGCAAGTGTCATGGTCAGAGACTCTGAAAAACGAGGATATGACATTTTTGAAATATTCAAATTTTTCAGGTCCTGTTCATGACTTACCCATAGGCTCAACTCCTTTACAATTCTTAAGACTTTTTTTTAACTAATGAAGTGGTAGAATGTATGCATGTTAATACAAAGAAATACGCAGAATTTTGTGAAAAAAAGCGTGGAAGAAAGGATTTGTCCTGGAGTCCTGTGGAACAAATCAGTGAATTGTGGATATTTTTTGCAACAATGCTCATAATGAGCATTAATCATCTGCCTCGGATTTATGATTATTGGTCAATGAACCCGATTTTAGGAAATGAGGTGACCAAGAAGATCATAAGTAGGAACAGATTTCTGTCAATTAAACATTATTTTCACCTATCTGACAGGGAAAGTGAAAAAAATAGAGATGATGAAGAGTTCTCTTACACGCAGAAGGTTGAGCCTTTCATGTCCCAGATAAGGAAAAAATTCACAGACCATTTTAAGCCTTATAAAAACCTTTCCATTGACGAAGCAATCCTGAAATTCAAAGGAAGGCTTGGAATTATTCAATATATGCCAATGAAACCCGACAAGAGAGGACTGAAAATGTGGATGATGTGTACATCTCATTTGGGATATACCCTGAATTTTGATCTTTTCAGCGGAAAAAATGGGATAATGAAGCAGTCAAATAAAGGGCTTGGATATGATGTGGTCTCTCACTTGGTGAACGAATTAGAGAATAAAGACCACCATCTATATTTTAATAGATATTTTACAAGTGTTGACTTGGTAATTGACCTGAACAAGAAAGGTTTCGGAGCATGTGGAACAGTGATGACAAACAGAAAAAAAATGCCTCCACAACTTAAAAGCTCTGAAGGCAAACTGTCGGAACCTAATGACAGCAAATTCTATCAGTGTTCAGAATACCCTAATGTATTATGTTCCACATGGCTGGACAAAAAACAAATAATAATACTATTGACCAATATAGAAAAACAAATAGTTCAAGCATCAAGGAGAAGAGGAGCCGAAAAGCATATTGTTCCCTGTCCCTCAACTTTCAAAAATTATAATAAATATATGGGAGGTGTGGATTTAGCGGATCAACGTAGAAAATATTTTACAGTGGCAAGAAAGTCATCTAAGTGGTGGTTTTATCTAGTTTCCTTTCTTTTTGACACGAGCATAAACAATGCATATATAATATATATGACCTCTAATTATCCAGTTCAGAAAAAAAAGTTTCAACTGTATGATTTTAAATTGAAAATTATAGAAGAACTTCTTGCTGAAATTAGTTGCAGTAAAAGAAAAAGAGAGTCAACAGAGAAATTTTCATTTGATGACCATACTCATAAGAGACAGAAAATAAGTGGCCGTAAGCGGACTTGTTTCTCTTGTAGAAAAAACGGAATAAAAACAAACTCTGGAGTTCAGTTGAGAGTACCTGGGAGTGCAGTATTTGCAAAACATGTTTGTGCAAGAACTGCTTCTCATAAATATAATCTTTCTCTCCACCCTGAAATTGTTCTTTTCAGGACAAAAAAAAAATGTCCTTATTAGGGAAAAAAAAAAGTCCTTTCAGGACGAAAAAACAAAATGTCCTTTTCTGGACAGTCCCTTTTTAGAGAAAAAAACGCACCCAATGATGTACTGTTTCATTTAATATAATGAAACGCGTAACTGAGGGTACTATTAAAAAATTTTAAATCTCCTCTTTAAAAATCAAGAAAATAGAGTTATATATCTTGGGTTTCTTATATCCAAGGCCATATTCCACAAAATAACCCTAAACACCCGGGGAAAAATGATGGAGACCAATGAAGTAATACGTGTAACTAGTTTTTGTTATCTTAGTTGAAAAAACGCAATTAAAACAAAGTTGAAAACTGTACATTTAATTATTCGACGAGGTTGGAAAGAAAAACCTATTGATAAACAGTAAGAAATGTTAATACAAGAGTTGAAAAGAGAAAAAAATTATATTATTTACTGGTCTACCTGATTCAAATTTTGAATTCTGTGCGTCGTCAGATTCCAAAAATATCTAGTTTATGTCTGTTTCTTAAAAACTTAGTACACAGAAATACCAAGAAAGTACGC
Organism: Dolomedes plantarius; assembly: GCA_907164885.2. NCBI lineage: Eukaryota > Metazoa > Arthropoda > Arachnida > Araneae > Dolomedidae > Dolomedes > Dolomedes plantarius. Next base: position 80,663,948 of record OU015494.1, on the reverse strand, counting down.
AGTAAAGTTTAAAATAATTTTTAAAATTATATATTAATTACTTTCATTGTCGATTTTGTTGAATTTCAAATGCATGTTAACTATTTAGTTTCCGATTTCTCCCTTTATTTCATAGATCTTTTTTATAATTTATTCTTTGTTTCTGTCCCCCCCCCCCCCTCTTAGATGAATAAAACTTACCAAATAAAAAATTAAAATAAAATAAAATCTGCATAAACAAAACCTGAAAATACTTGTATACACTACTAATAATTTGTACAAACAATCAAATCAATATAAAGATAATACTGCGATTTCCATTCCACGGAAACATTGAAGCTATTTCATTTCACATCATTTGAAAGATTCAACAATTTTGATTTCATACTATTTCCGCTGGAAACTTTCCCACGCAAACAGTAACAGTTTCCTAAGAAAACACCCTTTTTCCCTGCAGCCATAGAGGGAAGTCCGATACCCCCCCCCCCCCCCCCCCGTACATAACGACGATTTCCAGTACAATGCTATGTACCTCCCAATGGGGGAAGGAAATAGCTGGAAATATTTCGGCCATCTTGGTTGTTTAGCGTAACACCCCAAATTTGGTCAGAGGGTTAATCTTATAATTCCTGTTTTGGAAGAAAGACTTTTAGTTACTAAAATATTCTGTATGAATGAGTAAATAGAAAAAGCAACCAAAAGCAGGCATAATGATGAAGGGAATGCTCTAGCTCTTTTGTAATTTAGATTCATAGATGTTGCCATTTTTATTGTTGAAAACGCTAACTAAATTTATATGATAATTAATGATAATTTGATTGAGCATGTAAAAATGGCATTGAATAGATGTTGAACAAAGAAATTTTCTCTTTGCTTATTTAGAGAAAATATTTAAATGTATTTCTCCCCGAACATGTTTCACTAGTTTTGGTACTATATTTTCAAGTATGATATACGCATTTCAATTGGAGATATTTACAAGTCAGTGCTGAAATGCCTTGTTTTATAAGTATATTGTGTTGGGCATTTATTGAATTCACTCCTAGCAACTATTAATTGCAGAAATCTTTGATTTGAGTGAATTTTATTGGAAGAATAATGTAACACTATTTAACAATTATATTACAGATTAGTTACCTATCACAAATTAAAATTCTAGATGTGCAATCCACCAATGTTTGCAAGAGTAAAATCAAATCTAAACTGAACTTCCATTTTGATGGTACTTTGTAATTAGAAATTTTCTGCTTTGATGTTGTACTGTTTTTATACTTTTCCAAATAAATTTTTTAAAAATCTAAAAACCTCTTATTGATGCTATATTTTTTTGCACCCCAAATTTTATTGCCAAAATCACCAAATTAATCATAATTCATCAAAATATTTTGTCCCTCATTACATTAAATTTATTGTGATTGTTTCCATTTATCAAAAATCATTTTGCTCGATTCCTAGTAATGTCCTTTGGTAATGTTCTCCTCATTCATGCCTTTAATTCTTGGGTATATTAGTCAGGTGAGAAAGGCTGCTTCTTGGGTCATCAAAGGAGTAGAACACACAGGAAGCAGAAAGATCTACTGAGCAACATTTCAGAAGGAATCTACCTTCTTGTTTCATGAAGTATAGTCTGAAAAGTATATGAATATATCCATATGATCTAAGTGGTTTGCTTTTTGAATACAAATTTGTGATTCAAAATTGTGTTTTAGAATGGCTTTATTTAACATTTAAAGCAGCACTGTCCAACTTCTCTTAGCCAGCGGGCCATTTTTTCTTTAGCAAATATTTCGCGAGCCAAAAAGGATAGGTAAATGAAAAGTCAGTTCATGTCAACTCAAAAGTTATTTTATTTATACGAAAAAAATAAAGTCAAAGATAATACCATTTTTTTGACAATAAAGTTTATATTTTTGCATAATAAATATTGCATTATATTTATTGTTAAAATGAAATATCACATAGTAACGGACAAAACAATGTTATTCTTAAAAATAATATGTAACAAGAAATAATAAAAACACAATAAAATTAGAATATTATTAAGCCTAAGCTATTTAATGGGAGCATTGTGGCCGTAGTTGTTGAGCAACAATTTCTTTTATGTCCATATCAAGATTTGTTGTGGCAACTCTAATTATATTTTCAAGAGTGGAGTCTTTCAAGCTGTTTCTAAATTTTGATTTTATATATTTCATGTCAGAGAATGCACGCTCGCAGATATATGTACTTCCAAACATAGAAATGATTTGAAGTCCAAAATCTCTCATTTTTGGATATTTTTCTTTATCCAAATGTTTGAACACTTGTATTCCAGTTGCTCCATTAGATGCAATGAATGGGTCAGCCTGAAGGTCGCATAATTCCATTTGATATTTAGGTTCAATGGAGGTAATATCAATATTGAATGGCTCACTGAATAAATTAATACTCATCTTTAAATCTTCAAATTGAGTAAATCTTCTATTAAAATCTTCAATAAGCATATCTAATTTAGACAAAACAATGTCAAAATTCACTTCTATGTTACAGGCCTTCATTTCTTCATACATCTCTTTGTAACATTCAAAATGAAATAAATTATTTTCCTGCAAATTTAACTTCCACAATTTTAATTTATTTCTGAATTCTGTTACATGTTTATAAAGACAACACACATCTTGATCTTTTCCTTGCAAGCATTTATTCAAAATATTTAAATAATGTCTGTTAGGAAAGCAAGTGAACAAAGGAAAATTTTATCACCTAAATTTGCTGTCAAATCTTCATCGATGCCAACTTCCGTTAAAAAAAGATGAATTTCTTTTCGAAGTGTAAAAAATCTCTTCAGGCATTTTCCCGCACTTAACCAGTGAATATTACTGTGTAAAAGCAAATCACCATACTCAGCTTGCAGTTTGTCCAAAAAAGTTTTAAATTTTCGATGTGTAAGAGAATGATTTCCGCCACGAATTAAATTTGTTATTTTGCAAACCTTGTCCATTATGTCTTTTAGTTTTAGTGAAAGACCACATAATGCCTCCTGATGCACAATACAATGGAACATTCGACAATTTATTCCTTCTTTTTGTAAGAGTCCTGCGAGCCCAATATTTTAGCCCGTCATAGCTCTGGCGCCGTCAGTTACAATAGTGGTGCACTTGTCAAATCCGCCATATGGAGCTATTGCACATTTTAATTCGTTATAAATATCATCACCTTTTGTTGTTCCATGTAATGATCGTAATTTTAAAGTTCTTCTGAATAATCATAGTTTTTATTTACGGTTCTTATAAAAATAAGCATTTGACTTATATCGGAAATGTCTGTACTTTCGTCCAATGCTACGGAAAAATAGCAGCAATTATTGATTAGGTTTTGTAATTTATTAGTGACATGTATACTGATCTCGTTTACACGTCGGCTTACAGTTTGATGAGAAAGAGAAACTGTTTGAAATTTTTTTGCCATTTCATTATTATTAAAAGCTTGAGCCATTTTTATGGCACATTTTTTAATTAATTCTCCATCCGAAAAAGGCTTTTTTGCTTTTGCAATTTCTAAGCAAACTTCAAACAATGCAGCTACTGATGCTTCTTGAGAATTTGTTACTTGGGTAAAATAATTCGTTTGATAGTTCTGCTGTTTTTGAATTTGTTTACTAATGTTATTCTCGATTCTCCCGTGCACGAATAATACTTTTTTTCATGCGTTGATTGGTAATGGCACTTTAAGTTGTATTCTTTGCACACAGCTACAGTCTGTAAACATTCCAAACACTGTTTCTTGCCCTTGTTAAGAATAAATAAATAATCAACCTCCCATCGTTCTTGAAATTCTCGATTTTCAGTATCAATCTTTCTTTTCTTAGAAGCACTCATAATTAAGGATTGTTTCAATTAACGAATAAATATGAAATTCAGTTAATTGTGTTTTATTGCATTTCACAGAATGGCAAATAACCCACGGTAGATGTAAACATAAAAGTCCGTCAACTACTGTTGGACAAGATAAGCGGCTCTCGGCAACAGTGATACCAGAATGCAGCCGCAGCTACAATCCCCACCGCTCCTTCTGCCACCACGTAAACTCGAGACGGACAATGCGCAAAGAAGAAGCGCGCTCGGGTGGGCGACTTGGTGGTGGTAGAGAGCGCGTAAAACAGATATACTTGCATAGAGCATGGATTAATTTTATCGAATGACCATAAAACAACCATATTTATTCATCATTAGCATTTTTATAATTCTTGTTGTAGATGGTTGAATTATAACTATTATCTAAAAATCTCATATTTTTTGTTATTTTATATTTTAAATGTATACAGATATTTATTTAAAATTTGATGTAAAGTTTACTATAACTCGCGGGCCGTGTGCTGCCCGCAGGCTGCCAGTTGGACAGTGCTGATTTAAAGTATTCTATTAAATTGTGAATTTGGAGCTATTTTCTTTTAATCTTTAGAATACTGAATTGTTTTCATTATTCTTTAAAAAGTATAGAACTGAAATATGTTCCTTGATCCAAATACAAAATCAAGGGCACTCCTTTTGACTTGCCTAAAGCAAGGTTACATTATTGTTCTGATATATATTCAGTATTTAATGTGGGAGAATAGAACTTAATTAGAAAAATATTTACTGTAGATATAAAGAATTTGAATTAAGTAATTTTAGGGTTGCAGTTCTCAGTCATGAAACTAAAGGCTGGTAGGGTTTTAGAAAAGAGGTTTAAGAAATAAAAAAATAATACTTATTCATTCTATGCCCATATATACTTATGTTTGTTGATATATTTCTAATTATGTTTATTTATTAGAATTAATATGGATGAAGCTAAAGAAGTCCATAAATGCCTTCGTAAAGCTGCTGGCATTTTTAATGCCATGCAGGTATGTTCACTCTTTTTTCCCTCCACCACTATCTGTTAATCATTCACATCATCACAGTCTTGAAAAGTAAAAGCAGACCTTTTAAAATTTTTTATTTAGTCTGAGCCTCTAAATTTTATGACTATTAGTTGTAAGCTTTTACTTTATTCAACTTCAATATGAAAAATGAATATGGTGGGACAGGTATAACTTCAGATTTAGTTTATTGTTAGCTGAAAAATTAATACACATCAAGGAACTTTGGGCAAAAAAAAAATCAATAAAAGTAATTTTCTCTTAACATTAAAAAATAAAGTAATAGAAAGAAGACAGCAATGTGTAAAGGGAAACATGACACTAGTTACAAGTATTGATGAAATCAGTCCTTAAGCTTATTAACATTCATAGCAGATTAATTCAGTCTGTTGTAGTTTGGAGATTTTATTTAATATACCCAGTAATTTACGTTTTGAGTTTCTTAGAAGTGCATTTACTGATTGACTTTAAAGTGAATTGTTGTCTTCCCTTTCCTAAAGCATGAATGGGTCTGAGGTTTTGATATCCTGGTATAGGAATATATATATTATATGCATTTGTCAGATTGTATATATTTGTTTTATAATTAAGGCTTCATATTAAATTTTCTATTTGATATATATAAATGTATATATTTACCTATTTATTTCTTATAGGAAAAATATGTTGGAAATCTATTGCAAAAATTTGATCCTGGTACAGATTTAGATTCTGCTGTTACAAATGCATATATTAGTCAATGTACAGCTGAAGCCCAAGAAGGTACAAATTTATTTCATTCTCTGATAATCAGCTTAGGTGCTGATATGCAGTTATTTAATCAATCATTTGTCTGTGTAACTGACAACTGCATAATACCAAAGATTTATAAGGGAACGTGCATTCTATGACAAGTTAGCCCAATTAAACTGTTTCTGTTTTGCCACAAGCTTTTCAGTTACCTATTTTTTCTGCACTGATTCAAATATGTCTCAGCCTGCTTGAAACCATACTGTGAGATTTTGCTTTGTTCACAAATAAAATATATCCTTTTGAATATGAGGAAATAAGCAATACATTGTTTATTTCAATTGTTAGTTTTTCAGTAGTGTATTAGATAATGATTCAGTTATAGAATAAAATTTAGAATCAGAATAAAACTTTAAAGCTATGCTCTTAATCAATATCATATAAATAAGGCCACCACTTGACATTCTTCATGGTGTATTTATGGCTAGGGCACTGGCATTAGATACCAGAGTCTTTTGGTTTGAGTCCAACTCTCGGCATGGACGTTAGTAGTCATTCGGAATCGGCTATATGTAGGTCTCCAGGTTTAAGTATGTCCTGGTCTAATAAACCCTTGTGTAGCTAAAGAATGACCCTAGGGCTTCAAACCAAACCTTATAGCTAGAATTGTTGAAGATGTATTGTCTTTTGAGTGTGATACTAGCTACTTCTCAGAGTGTGTACTGTTCAATAAGTAAAATTAAACATATAATTTTTTTCAAAAATGGAAAAAAATTTATTTTCTATTTGTATCTGTTGAAAATTCTCTGATTCTGTAATTAATTATTACCAGAAAATTATTAGAATGAATAATTTAACCAGCTTTTAGTTTTTTACATGCGTGCGAAAAGGGGATGTTTTTCTGGATAGTAATTTATCTTGAAACAATTACTTTTATCACTTTTTTTTACATAAATTTAAACTGATTTTTTTGCAGTGACTATTGCTCGGGCTATTGAACTGAAACATGCTCCAAGTCTAATATCAGCCTTGGCTAATGAAACATCAAGGATGTACAGCAACGGAGGTTCTTAACTTAATACTTTTATAGTATAATTTATTTTAATTCGTGGTATCTGATGCTGTAAACTATAAAATTGCTTTTTCAATCACATCAGTATTTTGTTTGAAATAAGTATCAGAATATTATGATAATTCAATTGATCTTATTCCTTTGAATATTTTGTAAAAGAGAATTGAAAAATTATATTTTGCATGGCCCTTAGCACTGAAAAATTCATCACCTGAGTGCAAGAACTAGGTAACTCCAAAAAAATTATTTTTTAGATATCTGGTTATTTATAGCTAAATTACATAAGAATTGAATGCAATAACTAGACAAATCACTTTGCTGCTAACCCAATGCCATCTGTTGGCTAGTGTAATAATAAGACAAACAGAATGACGAGTATTTTCTCGCTGCTAGAAGTAGACATTTGAGATCTTCAAGAACTTGAAGAAACGAGTTACCTAGTTCTTGCAATCAGGTAACGAATTACAGGGCCCCTTGTTAAATCATTTCATTATTCTTCAGAAGGAAATAGATTATATTTCCTTGTGATTTTACTGTAAAAACAGAAATTTACCCTAGATGGCAAGTTCAGTATTATTCAATATTATTTAATGAATTGTTATTTATCTTATAAAATTATATAATTCTAATATGTAGATTGGGCTTATAGGTTATCAATGAAAAAGTTCTTTTATTGTCACTGAAACAACTTTGTTAATATAGCACTTGAGTATAAAAAACAATTTCAGGTAGTCTCTACTAACGAAACTACCATGGGTTATTAACGTAGGATTACTTATCATTGCTTACTTCTTCTGTATGTATGTATGTATGTTATGTATATATGTGTATATATATATATATATATATATATATATATATATATATATATATATATATATATATATGTACGTATGTATATATATATATATGTCAAAATTTTGATGCATTTTGGTACTTTTCTGTTTAACTGTTTACTGCTTGCCCAAGCAATACAGACTGGGTTTGGCACACTGCCAAAATTATAACTCGCGACGATAGATGGTTTAAGCATCTGAAATTTTGCTTTACGGAGGACCATTATGGAGGAACATAATCCTACTTTAAAAAATCATTTTATAAAAAAGATTACATCTTGCATTAATATCATCAAAATTTCAGTTTATTGTAATGATCATATTCACATTGTAGGAATTATTCAATGCTTAGATTTTTTTTTTCTGAACAGTCAATTTCACAGAGTCGTGGAAAGAATAAAAAGTATTGTACTTTAGAGAGTCGTTAAAATGAAATTCAACACAATATAAAACTGTACTTTCAATAGTTTTGAACATGCCCTGTAAAAAATAAATAAATAATTTAAAATCGAAGGTTGGGGCTCTTTTGAATGGTCATCTCTTAATCATTTGGTTTCCCTAATCTTAAAAAAGGGCTGAAATATGCTGGCTTCTTGGTATCCTTGCATTTCTGAGAAGTATTTGGGGTCCCTTTCTCCCTCTTTTTTTCTTGGAAGTCTTGAGAAAATCATTAATGCTGGAGCACACTCCACATTTCATAAAATGCCCAGCCAAAGATGGTTATATAGGAACATCTAAAGTATCCAGTAAAGATAAAGGTGAGTTATCAGGACAAAGTCATATTAAAATAATTTCATCTGAGAAGAGTTTGGCACAGACAATTTATCATTGCAACCATACCACCAGAAGATTCATATCATTTGGCTGATAGCATGATTTTAAAACAAATAATTCAAAATAATTTGATGACAACAGTATTTGGTGACAAACAACCCTTTGTCAACATATTTTAATACATGTACTGCTTTGGTAATATCATGAGCCAGACAGTGGCTGAATGGCTAGGGCGCCAGCATTCGGGACCAGAGTCTGTGGGTTTGAGTCCCACTCTTGGCATCGATGTTTATAGCTGTTCAGAATTGGCTTTAAGCTGTAGGTCCTGGCCTAATTTGCTCATGTGTAGAAAAAAATGACCGTAGAGCTCCAAACCAAACCAATCAGTTATATCATGTCTTGTGTATTCAAAGGGGCATAATTGCTCCAATGAATGGCAATGCATTCTCTTGGTGGATGATTTCCAATTTTGTCTCAACATGCAAGAGGGCTCTATTTACAAACTGAGACACCTCTTAAAGTGCCATTTGGAATAATTTTCTATCCTTATGGCCCTCCTTAGTGGTATAAGGGTTTAGTGTGGCATAGCATTTAGTTCATGGATACCTTTAATCCATACTTTGCAGTACAATAATATATCTAACAATTTGATACATCTGGTATCATATCTGCCATTAAGAATGGCAGATATGAGACTGTTTTTTTTTTTAATTATCCTACCATTTCTTTCATTTCTTCTCATTCTAATATACGAGTAGTGATCAAAAACTAAGGTTACATGGTCGATATTCCTGGAGTTTCGTCTGTTATACAGAAGTTAGTTGTGTGCGGTAATTCTAATACATGCAGTCGCTAACTGTGGAGAGTTTCATCTACCCGCGACCTACAGCACTAGTTGAAGGTTAACAGAAATGACGACTCATTTGGAAAACTGGTCTCGCGAAGAAATCCGCTCAGTTATTCGATTTCTGTGGGTGAAACATGTAAGCGTGGCTGAAATTCACCAGCAGCATCTTCCTTCATGACAACACGCAACCACATACAGCCCAGAGGACCACCACGCTGTTGAAGAAATTTTACTGGGACATCATCGACCACCCTTTCTACAGCCCGGACCTCGCTCCAAGCGACTTCCATCTCTTTCCTCACTTTAAGGAGGACCTAAGGGGCCGACGAGGAGGTGAAACACTTCGCCACAAAATGCTGAACATGCAAGGACAGGATTTTTACCAGGAGGGAATATTCAAACTCATCCCACGAAGCAACAAGTGCCTAAACTGATATGGAGACTATGTCAAAAATAACCCAATGTATGTACTATCAGTTGGCTGTGTTGGTTTTATGAAACAAAATGTACACGTTTCCTTGCAGGCTTTGTAACCTTACTTTTTGATCACCCCTCGTACATTAGGTTACTAGTTATATATCAGAGATACTATGATGTTATGCTAATGCATTTTGCATTGTTATATTGATGTATAAAGAACTCTTTTTGCTTTTTAGCTGGTTACCTTACTAAATTAAATTCTTCCAAAGTTGGGAAGTGGAAGAAGTATTTTGAACTCAAAAGTGTTTTCTATCTTGCTTATGTAAGTTAAAATATTTTCAAGCATTTTTGTTTAATTTTTATTTTATTATGTCCTAAACTAAAATTCTGATAAAATAGGCAAAGTAACCCAAGTTTTCATGGCTTCTAAAATTTTAGCAATCACATCAAGAGAAATCATTCATACATACACTGATTATGTAGATATTATGATTTTTTCTTTGACGGAAACAATATTAACAGTAGTTTCTTTAGAAATTCCATAACTTGAATGTTAAGATTAAGAGATATACTACTTAAACTAAATTGTGTATTATAGAGGCTAATTTTATCTCCTATAATGATTTTTGTAAACAATCTGATGGCCTTCCTATGGAAAATCAACTCCATATTATGTGAATTCCAAATGCATTATTTTAAAGAAAAATGGGTTGAGTAGGCTCATGTTAAAAGTTGATTTAGGTACCTAGATGTAATGGATAAGTTCTGACCTTTATCATAGATATTTTAAACTCAATTAATCTGCATATGCATTTTAACCCAAATTTTCCAGTCAAAAACACACTCCCATTTCTTGATGTTTTTGTCTTCTAAATTTTAAATAGATTTCAGTACTTCTATGTTTAGAAAGTCATTTTCTGTCTCCCCCCCCCCCACATACTTGATCCAATTATTCCCCATCTGCTCCTTTCTCTGCACTATATTTTATAGCACTGTTCTACATTATATGTATATTGGATTTTACATTTATGCTTGAACACTATTTTTATTAATACTGCATTTTACATAAGTCTTTCGTTATCAGTATAGGCTCATGGCTAGAGATTTAAAGTTGTTTATAGATAAAATTGTTCAAAAATTCTGTTTACCTGCAGCTGAGTCTACTCGCTTACTCCTTAATATTTGCCTCAGTTGTAATAAGTTACATGTATTTTACCTCCAATAATAAGGTAGCGCCACCTGGCTACAGATTGCTCAAAGCGTATGTATGTTAGTTGGTACTCTTGAATGAAATAAAGAATGACTCTTGAATTCTTGGTGATTTAATATTTCTTGGAATTTCTTCAATCACCCCTGTATTTTACATTACAAAAAATCCTGTATCTCTTTAATTTTAAAATTATAGATTGACCCAGTAACAAACTTTGTTTTGAAATGATCCCATGTAAATGTTTCTCTGCCATGCGTGTATTCATCTATCTCCACCCCTACCAACAAGCATAAAGTGCTTGTAGAAATTTTGTTTCTATCTTTTTTTATACCAAAGAGAGATCATCTTATATGAGAATTGAACCTAGAAACAATCATACCTAAAGCTTTGCTGCATGAGGAAGAATTATACCTTTTTGTTTGACACTAGTTGTCATTTTTTAATACCTATAATGGATTTTAATCTTTTATTGTTCTCCATATGTTTTGTATAAATATTTATATCTGTGGTCACTAATTATGGTCTCTATATCTCAGTGTAAATCCAGTTTTCCTCAAGTTCAAAACTGTGTCAATTGTGTTGTTCTAAATTATTCTAATTTCTAATAAGTGAATGCTAAAGAGGAATGTCTTTTTTTTTTCATTCTTTGAGAGTATTATAATTAGAGCCTGGATTATTTACAGTGAAAAACTACCAAAATATGCTCTAAAAAATCTTAAATATGTACTTAAAATATATATATATATATATATGTATTAAAAAAAAAAAATATATATATATATATATATATATGTGTGTGTGTGTGTGTGTGTGTGTGTGTGTGTATTAAAAATATTATCTTCTACTTGAAAGACTTTTTGATTTGTGCCTTAAAACAAACTTAAAAGTGTATTATTCAAAATTGTTTAATTTTCAAAAGACTAGAAAAGTGTTTGATATTCACACAACATAGTGTTTTTCAATAAATTTTATTGCAGTAGATAAAATTTGTCTTCATTTTTGTTTCTTCAAAAGTTAATCTCTGTTGTTAATCATTTAATAGCGATTACATACTTGAAAATGTCCTTTCAACATTTACTGATGTTATAGGGCAGTATTTAAAAAGTTTTGCTTTAACAGCTGTAACTTCTGTAGGTAAGTGATTGCCTTCAGAATTTATAAAATTATTAACCTCTTATAGCTTTGAAAATCCTGTGTTTTCTCCTAACATAAGCTTTAACGTTGCTTTTAGCTTTTTGCCTACCATCAGTGGTAAAACCACTTCACTTGTGTATGTAATGAAAGTTAATTGTTGAGCTCAAAACTAACCAACTAGTAGTACAAACACTAGTTGGTTGGGTTAAACCACCCTCTGAGGAGGTTAGGGGGGGGGTATTGATTCTCAAGGGGGAATTTGTATTGTTGAGTAGATGTATTAAAAAGTAACATTGTATATTGCTACTTTAAGGCTCCTGTTAAAGGGTTGACCCACACCCAACCCTAAATATTGTGCTTATCCTGAATTTCTATGATTTCCAGAAATTTGTCTTTTAATTCTATTTACTTCTGTCATAGTTTATTCCTAAAGCGAAAGACACTGTCTGTGTAGTATTACTTGGTTACCAAGAATAGTGAATTTTTATCATGTTTAAATTCTTCTCTAGAATGTTGTTTGAAATAATTCTTTTAGCAGTATGTATTGTATTGTATGGTCTAAGGCAGGAGTTGCAACCTTTATTACTAGGAGGGCATATTTCAGAAATAAGGGAGCTCAACAGGCACCATTTTATAAAGAGGAGGGAGGAGGGGGTTAATATTTAAACATGAAAATATTTATGTGACAATTTTTAATTTAAATTTAAACAAAACAATCATAAAATTGACAATTAATGACATTGCAAATCTGTGGCCAAATTGTTGTAATGGGTCACATAATTTGAATTCCGAGGCAAAAGAAGCTAGCCACAGCGAGGGGAGAGCGACTCTGTCAAGACAGCAGGCTGATCATTTTTTTAAATTTTTTAGGTGTTACAATTTTTTTACTAAAATTATTCATTAAAAGTATGAGGATTTGTTGTTCAAATATCTAAAATTTAGATATTTGAACGGCGAGCACTCTGTTGCCGACGCCTTGTCTAAGGGATCATTTTTTTATGCAGTTAAAATTTTCAACATTAAAAAAAATCTGCAACCATGTTCCCCATTTTGTCATCACAGGTTTTAGCAGCAAAGAGATTGACTCACTTTTCTTTTTAATTCCTAAAGCTTTAGGTAGAATTTTTTCACACAGAATTTTAATAACTACTGCAATAATATCCTGAGTTTTTCCAGCAGTGTGGTGAAAACTATGAACAAAGCATCTTACATTGAAAAGATAAGGATAAAGCACTAGAAAAGGCTTTGTTGCTTCTGGTGGTCTTCTGAAAATAATAAAAGTTGTTAAAACTGCTAAAAATCATTTAATAAATGTATTTGTTACAAAAATTTTCACTTTTGGGGATATATATACATTCCTGTAGAAAAGAATATGCATATATTTTAATCCAAGCTCTAGTTATAGCATTTAATCTTATTGTATTACTTTTAATAAGAAGCTAGTTAAATGGTAGCATTATATTCTTTAAGAGTTCTCTAATATAACCTTATAATTTTCCAAGAAACTTTATTTTTAATACTCAATTATCATTATTAGGTATTGGTTAGAGATTGAAGAAATTTACCTGCTATGAACTTCAAAACTAGCTCAAATTTGTTTATTTCTCTTACTTTATAAATAAATAAACTGTTAAAACAAAGTACAGTGGCTTAAATATAAATTTAGGGTAGTATTTGAGATATATATTTTCCTGCATGTACTTTAAATAAAGTTGCATTGCAATAGCAGCAAAATCTTTTGATTATACTGAATAGAAAAAAAGAGAAAAGATGCATGTTTTTTGTTTGTTTTCCATTTAGTTCCTCTTATGCAGCTTTCATTGAAGTATTATAGCATGAAGACATTTGCAGGCAATAATTTATTTAGATTATATGTATATAAATCTTGTCCAATTAAAACTCTCCATAGTTGTACTTGTCAGTGATTCCTCCATGCATGTTGATTTGTGTGCAAAAGTATTCCCACATATTTTTAGGAATTATTCATGTTAAATAAAAATACTGTCTTATCCACATATGTGAAATTATAGGTTTCAGTCCTTTATTTTAGGTGTTCCATTATCAAACAGTTAACTCTTACAAAGAAGACAGATTGTAATAAAATGGATAATTCTGTGTATACTTATATATATATAATATATTAATACACATTCACTGAACATATAATTATCTATGGGTCTAGCCCTTGTGTTGCAAAAAATGACACTAGGGCTCCAAACTAACAAATGTGATTATCTATGCAATTTAACAGATTTGTAGGGATAATCCAAAAAAAATTCTTTATACCATAAAAAATTGACTACACGGAAATTTGAATTATGTATGCTGCTTTTAAACAGTTTAATTCCGGTATTTAAAAAAAAAAATGCTGGTGTTTTCTTTTCAGAAAAAGGATGAGTTTACTCCTTTGTATTGTGAGATATTTTGACATTTTTTTAGACATGACACGAACAAAAAACTTCAAATGATGATCAGTAACAAATGTGTTTTAAACATTGCATTTGATATCACTCTCAAGCTAATTTCTTGTAATCTATCAGTCTTTACCAGGTCATGAATATGAGTAATCATTAGGAAATCGTTTGGCACCTATTGCACAAAAAAATTGATTATTTTTTAAGTATTGAGTTAAAATTATTGTAATATCTATGTACTGTTATAAATTATGTTTATTTTTTTATTTATGTCTATTTTTGTACTAGGCATATTGCTATGCAGGAGAAAATCTTTTAGCCCAAGAAAAATGTGGAGATGCGATAAGATCTCTCCAAGAAAGTGAGAAATGTATGTATATTTATACTAGTGAATTTTTGCATTCTCAATTTGTATTTTTATACTATAGTTCAGTTTATTAGTTTATATACTGAACTTCTATGTTTTGTTTTTCAAAACTTTATCAGAGCTTCAAAAAGAAAAAAAAGATTGCTTTAAGGTATGCCACTGTCAGTTTGGTTTGCTGACATCATCAAAATATTTACTTAGAAAAATTAGATTTGGGAATGGGCTCTTTGTTTCTTTTCATTTCTTGAAGGTTTCTTTTAAAATTCTACCATTATTATAAGATTTCTAATAAAATTTTCATTTGTCCTGTTAATTGTAGCATTTCTTATTTGTTTTATCAGTTTGTTTTATTCAGTTAATGAGTAATTTTCTTGTGGTTTTCTCATTCTATATATATCTATCTGCACATGCTCAGTTGGCAAGTGCTTTACATTTATTTTATGTTTTATAGAGACTTTTTCAGTATAAAGCAGCATTCTATATTTTAATGCCAAATACTTTAAACTTTTTTGTATTCTATCTATTTAGTAGTACAGAGGCTGTTCGCACATTTTTTAGACGATTTTGGTAAGCGGTAATAAAAAATCGTTTGCTGCAAAAGAAATAATTGCAATTGTACTATGTTTTTAAAAGTCAAAATTATCGTCTGCGGCTTGAAAGTTTTGTTTTTATTCAAAATGGCATTTTTAACAAAGCAGTGGTTCGATGGCTACATTTATGCTCTTTCCGAAGAGAAATATGCATACTCCGTTATCCAAAAACGATGTGAGAGTCATGGTTTTGTGATATCTAAAGCGTCGATAGGTAATATCGTCAACAAGAAAGGAAAAAAACGTCAAATTGGAGCCTCAAGTGGGACAAAAATTCCAAACAAGTATCCAAGGAAAAAACGGACATCTTCGACTATTGCAAAGGTATGTTGTTTAGTGTTAATAGAAAATCCCCCTAGTCAAAGGACAGTTGCAAAATCATTAAAATGCTCGGTGTCCACTGTAAACAAAATGATAAACGTTGATTTAAATCGTAAGAAAGCAAAAAAATGCAATGTGCATCGTCTTCTTCCAAATCATATTGCTGAACGCAGGACACGCTTCAGAATTCTATATGAGAAACACTTATCCAAAGAAAAATGGAAAACAATTGTCACAATAGATGAATCATGGGTGTATTTAAATGATTGCAACAAAAAAAGAGACACTTATTATCATAAAAGGGGAGAAAAAAATTTAAGTACATGGTTCAAAGAATCGAAAGAAAGTTTTTCTAAGGGATTCATGATTCTTGCTGGTTTTTCTTATAATGGCAAGTTAAAAATAAAGAGAGTGGAATTAATGTCAAGATTAACTCCAAATACTATCAGGAACATATTTTATCGCCAATTTTTCTGAATGAAATACCATCGCTTTACCCACAGTGCCATCAATCTGTGAGACTCCATCAGGACAAAGCTAGCAGTCACCCATCAAAATCCACTGTAAATTTCCTAAAAGAAATGGAACAAAAAACTGGTATCAAGGCTATACCCTTCACTGATATCGCTACTAAATCTCCCGATGTATCACCTATGGATTTTTGTGCTTTTGGACTTTTAAAATCTACATTACCCAAACGTCGTCCCAAAACCCTTACAGGACTCTGGAAAGCTGTTCAGGAGGAATGGGATAGAATACCTCTTCTGACACTTCAAAAGGCATTATTATCCTGGAAATGCGGTGTCAAAATATAGTTCAGAATAAGGGATGTCAAATAGAACATTTAAAACACAAGAATTTTATGTAATTTCGTTCTGTGAATACAATATACATCGTCTAAAAAATGTGTGAACAATCTCTGTATAAGTTTGATTTAAAATCTAAATTAGTGAGAGGGGGCAAATTAGGCCCAGCCCAGAAAAACCCCTTCAGGTATTTTTTAAGTGGTCTTACCAAGAAAGATCTGTGAGCTTATAGAAGGTTTTTATATAGAATTTAATACTAATTTTTGGCTTTGAGTAATTTGAACAAATACAGTATTATAAATGTTTCTGAATCTTTATTTTCAATCAGTTTACAGTTTAATTTTCTCAGTAATTTTTATTATTTTAAAACTTGCTTTTGCTGGTAATCAGCATTTTATGTAAAGTAATTGATTTATTCAAATTAAATCCTATGCAAATATGTGTAACACAATTGCACCCAAAAACAGTTAGTTAATTTACAAAATTTTATGTAGAAAATTTATATATTATTCATGTGTATTCACTACCAAAATGTAATTTGCTGCATAAAAGAATGCATTCCTGTCACTAACATATGATGTACATATTTTCTGAATAACATTTTTTTTATCATTCCTTTTTATTCAATTGCAAAATCATGTCTAACGACAGTGATTCTCAACCTTTTTATGTCCCCCCCCCTTGGATGACTTTCCGACCCCCCCAAGCCTAAATAATGCAAGTATTGCTAGTAATCTACATTGTACACAAATTTTTCACTAACCATCCATGCCCCTTAATTATCACCCATGCCTCTCCTGGTGGACATGCCCCACAGGTTGAGAACCACTATTTAACAAGAACAATACAGAGGTATTTGGGAAACAAGGCCAATAGATTCCATTTGTTTGCTTCTATTTCTAGAGTGAATACCTGCTTACTATTAATCTATTTTATGCATGTACGTATAGAAGAAAAATCTAATTCTGAGCATGGTAAAGGCAAACAAATAGAAAAATCTAATGCCACTTTTCTCCATAGGTTCTGTGAACTATGCTAATAAATAAAGTTCCCAAGTATTAGAAATTTATTGCTGTTACAAATAATTAAATTTTGATGCTTTTTGTAAGCATTCTTCAGAGCTCTAAGTTAGGTTTTTAGTAATGTAATGATATTTTTTTTCAGACCTTGATCACTGTAAATTAAAATAATCCCTTGTTCGCAAAGCAGTGTTTTCATATATTACATTTTAAAAACTGATAAAGCAGTCAGTAATTTATATTCATGATTATGTTTTAAATTTTGCCAGAAATACAGGACAGTTGCTATTCATATTTTGTTATCCATTTACATTACTCAATAATTGGTTTATGCAGGTTATGTAGCAGCTACTAAACAATGTAAAGAATATGTAACCTTAAAAGGCCCTGGAATGAGTGCTAAACCAGAAAATCATCTCTTCTTTCGAAGACTTGGTCCAGTTATAAAAAGAACTCTTGAAAAATGTGAACGGGAAAATGGTTTTATGTAAGTTGTCTGTTTATTTTTTCTTAAGACACATATCTTGTAATTGATAATATAGTTTAGATGTTAGAAAACATAATCACTTAAATGTGATGTAAATTATGGATATTTCTATGCGAAAAGAACTGAAAAGATGGAAATTATTTGGTTTGAGAGAAGTTTTATTCAGGAGAAACCTTCATACACACTTTCATTTAGGCTTCAAGAAGCTTAGGATGTGTAAAATGTTGAAGGAAAATAGCTACTTTAATAAATATCTCTGTTGACAGCCAAAAAAAATGATTGGTATAAGTAACTTGACTATAACATTAGCTGATTATGATTTCTGCATTCATATTTGGAAAATTTGTTCAACAGAGTGATCAAAACTAAGTGCATTTTTTAAGTTAAATGTCATGTATTGTTATTCACTCATATCATGTGTATTCATATTCACTCTTTATACTGCAAGATTTTTTGTTTTCTTATTATGGGAGCACCATATAAGAGAAACAATGCCACCCTAGTGCCACCTCAATTTAGACCAAGCACCCCTAGGGATGACACCTGGTGGACTTGTAGCCTCCTCCCATCCACATACGACATGGAGGGATTTTCTGGCCTATGATTTTAACATACTTTTTATCCAACATGGTAGGCACATTGTCTTCCTACATTCACTCACTATACTGCAAGATATGTTGGTTTCTTATAATAGAGCACCATATAGGTGAATCAACAATGCCTCCCTAGGACCACCTCAATTTAGACCAAACACCCCCAGCTATGACATCTTGTGGAAATATAGCATCCTTCCATCCACATACCACATGAAGGGATTTTCTGGCCTACAATATTAATGTGCCCATATCCAGGTTTGATATGAAGGTATTCAGTGACACATTTTGGGATTTGAATCAAGCATCCTCGTTGCCAATTTTTTCCCTCTACATCAAGGGAAAGTCCAATGACCATAATTCCCAATGGCTGCCCAGTAGAGGACAGAGTAGGCTCAATTGTAAAAAATTGTGACCGAAAAGTGCTTGTCTTTAAGAGAAGACCATGATAAAAGGTGGTTGAAGTAGATGAGTTCCCCAGAACAACGGGGGCAGTCAATAGAAGATACAATGCTAATGCAATGTAGGTGTCCATGTAAAAGGTCATGAGATGTAACTATTCTAAAATTTGCGACAGCAATGTATCTTGGAAGGTCCTGCAGGATAGGGCAAGATAGCAGTTCACTTCAAGTCTTACCTGCAGCTATAAGTTTTTGAATATTGTCAACTATCTCCTTGAATTTTTTGTTTCTCTCAGCACAAGCTCAAAGATAGGGGAAAGAGTGCATGGGTTGTGGTAACCTACAACCCTCTTTAACAAGATAAATCAGCTCACTTGTTACCAAGTATACTGCAGTGACTAGGAATCCATTGATATGCCAAATTCTGGTGTGCTAACCACTAGGATGCTATGGGTGTACAATATGAATGTTTGATAAATTGAAATATAGAGTAGTTTTTTTTTAATCTTTTAAATATATTGACCATTTTAGAAATGAGTAAAAATGTTATGTTTCTTGCTGGTCAGACTTCATATCTTAAATTTAATTAGTATCATGAAATACTAGTCTGACTCAAGTTTTCTCTGCTATTTCCTTTGAAATATGAATTATATTTGTATATCTGATAAAATATCCATTCTTCTGTATAGATATAACTTGTATTTAGTCCACATTTTCTTTTATTAGCTTTCACCAGAAAGTTCCTGCTGAGCCATTACCTTTGGAAATAAAAGCTACTTATGGTTTAGTCAGTCCTGAAGATTTCAGTTTACCTCCTATAAACAGTTTGTGGACAAAAGTTGTGTATTCTGCATTTGATAGTTCCAAATGGAATTCTGATGACCCAGCTAATTCTGTAAGGAAATAATCCATTTTTTACATTCTCATGATTTTTTGTGTAGTTTGTGAAGCCCTTTGTTTATTTGCTCTTAAAGAAATGCAAATCTATTTGAAGGGGCTTGAGAGTTTCATGTACTATTTAAGCTAAATTTATAAGCTATTTCTCTCAGAGTAATATTCTTGGTATTGTTTTGTCAAACTGCATCAATAAAACGTTTTTTGGGGTAATAAAGGGTATAATACAAGGAAGTATAATTCAAGTTCAAAAATCAACTATAATTCATGAAACTGTCAGAAACTAAACAAATATGCCAATACATTAGTGTATTATTATACTAACAGACTAGTACCTGGATATTACCATCTAACGGATATCGTAGTACCTGTACATAATTAACAAATTTTGAAATTGTTAGCTTTGTTTTATAACACCTTTTTTGCCACATATAATGTGTTATACTGTTGTAGAGTAGGGCAGTAATTTAGGAAGCATATTAAATATTTACAGTTTATTCAATAACAGTAACAAAATGATGATGCATCTCTATGTGAGACTTTTCACAGTACAATAGAAAGAATATAGACTAAAACATGATAATAAAATCAATACAAATCATTACAGAACTCATTTCACATTGGATATATATAGGGCAAAGCTTTGATGTGATTGGTTCATAACAGAAAAAAGAAAATTTGAATACACACAGCAAAGGTTAAAAAGGTAAAAGGATAGGGACTATCCCAGATGCTCTAATCAGTCTCTGATATCAACATAATGAATATGATATATATTTAATATTTTACTGAAATAAAATTATTTATATCCTTTTTTAGAAAGCTGCATTAAAGGCAGAGGGTGATCTTCCTCCAGTGAAAGAAGTTAATGTCCATCAAACAGCCCAAGATCCAAAGAACAACAGTGGCTGTGTGCTGCAATAACAATAGAGAAACTGAATGTATTCTCACAAAATATTTTTTTAAGACTTGCTTATAGAGTTTAATTATGTTATTGTATTTAATATTAACAAAACCAGATAGAGCCATTGTTACTTTTTTTTCTTTCTCTGTACTGAAATCAAATTACTTGGTCACACTTTTACAATGCTGTTATTAGATTGTGAAGGAGGGAACATTTCAGTGATTTAATGTACATATATAAAAAATCTGTTGGAGTTCTAGAGAACTGCTGTAAAATGCAATGATTTGTTTGATAATTTGCAGGTATTGAAAATAAATTTTTTTATGTATACAGTTGTTTCCCATCATGCCTAGTAATTCCTCAATAAACATCAATAATATCAAATTGATATGGTACATTTTCTCATTCAAGTATTTAAATTAAGACTTACAGTTAAGATTTTAATTTTTAATGATTTTAATTTTTAATGACTGACAACTAAAAGATTATAGGAGAGTAATTTCAGTTATTTAGTCTTACACTGATATCCATTTCTTGCAGATGAATTCTTTCTCAAATGAAATATTATATAATTTCACTTTGTATTATAGTTGTATTGTTAATTTGTAAATGTATAGATTATATATATGAGGGGTTCGCAACCATAGTGGACCAAGTCCGTATTTTTTAAAAATGAAGATAGTTCATGTTGGAGTAACTTAAAAACATGTTCTATTCACTGCCATAGTGAATTAAGTGATTAATACATTTTCTCTCCCAGAGATGGCCCCTGTAGCAACAGTGGGAAAAGAAAGTTCATGAATCTTCACAGCCATATTAAACCAAGTCCATAGGACATTTTAACATCGAGTACAGTTGAATAATCTATTTTGTTTTAGCAAAGTTGGGGCCGTGTTTATAGATGTTTAAGCAAAGATTATGTATCCGCCATTGTGGACTCCAGAGGCAGGCATAAACCTGAGAACAAAATTGACATTTCCGATATTGTGGCACACATTAAATCATTTCCTGCTTATCAAAGTCACTATTCCAGGAAAGATAATTCTGAAAGAAAGTATCTTCATCATGATCTTTCCATTCGAAAAATGTATGACATTATGCAGAAGAATGCAGTGATAAGGATAAGGTCCCCGTGAAAGAAAAAATTTATTATAAAATTTTCGCAACGAAGTTCAATTTACATTTCAAGTTGCCAAGTACAGATACATGTCATTTGTGCGATGAAATTTCAACACAGCTGTCAGCAGAGAATGAAGAAAATACCATAAAAGTCTTCAGACCAAAAAGGAACTCCATTTGCGGAGAGCAGAGCAGGCTAGAACCAAAATAAAAAGAGACAAGAAAAAAGCTTCAGATGATAGATACTGCTGTACTTTTGACTTACAGAAAGCACTTCCCTTTCCTAAACTCACAACATCAGTAGCTTATTATAAACGTAATCTCTATGTATATAATTTTGGGATACATTCCTTTAATGATAATATTGGATTCATGTATCTATGAGAGGAGACAGAGGGCGGAAGAGGCTCTCAAGGCATTTCAAGCATTCTCTTAAGACATCTTAAAAATAATGCTGTATCTCATAAGGATATTGTTCTATACTCTGATGCCTGTTCTGGGCAAAATTGGAACATCAAAGTGGCCCTTACACTGCTGAAACTAGTCATTAGCACAGACATTGTATCACAGAAAATTGACCACAAATTCATGGTCTCTGGTCATTCCTTCCTTCCCAATGATGCAGAATTTGGAGTGATTGAAGCAGCATGTCGTAAGAAAGAACATATTTACATTCCAAGGGATTGGAAGGAAACTATAATAAATGCAAAGAGAAACATCCTAAATTTACAGTCATTAATATTAAACATTCTGATTTCCTTTCTACAAGATCATTAGAAGATACCATCACAAACAGAGAGAAGGACACCGAGGGAGCTCCTTTAAATTGGCTGAATATTAGATGGTTGCGAGTTATGAGAGGCTGTCCTTTCATTTTACAGTTCAAAGAAACCTTGAATGAAGATGTACCTTTCTGGGAAATAAATTTGAAAAAGAAGGCTCATGGACGACAGTTGCTCTCTCTGTCATCTATTACTCAAAAGACATTGTACATGGGTGGGAGAAAGATTAGTGTTGCCAAAAAGAAAGATATGATAGATCTCCTTCCATTCAGTCCACTGATCCATCATCATTTTTTCAAGAACCTTCCCGTGGAAACAAATTCTAGGCTCCAGGACATTAGTTTGGTAAAAGAGGAAGATGATACTATTGCATACTGTAGTTAAGAAAAGTTAAATGGCAGCATGAGTCATAGGTTATTTCTTGTTTGCATTGGAAAAGTGAATCAAGAATTAAATTTTTATTCTTTTTCATTCACATAATGTATATTATTGTAGTTTTCTTTATTAATCTCTAATGTAGTATTCTTCCATGCAGTAGAATGTTCATAGCCATAGCGAACCAAGTCCAAGTTTTTTGCTGAAAACAACAATATGAAACAGAAATATTTATCTCCTACTTATAGATGCCAGACAATTAAAAAAGATACAGTTTTAACAATTTCATGTCATATTTGTCTTTACAATATCACTTGACTAGAATTGATTACACAAAAAAAACTTCAAACCTTGATTTATTCAGTTTAGTTTAGATGGACTTGGTTCACTATGGTTGTGACCCCCTCATATATGGAATTATGTTACTACGCTGAATCATCACTCATGATTTAATGATATTAAAATTAAACAGCCATTAGTTTTGTTTTCTGATCCATAAAAATTAAACTTTCAATTGCCTAAAAATAATAAATACTGTTTATTTCTATTTCAGACCCTCATATACATTCAAGAGACAGAAAAACTGAGTGTTAGAAATATCTTAAAAATATATTTTCCTGTGTGCTCAACTCCTGTAAAGTGGTAGTTTTCTATTTAGAATAGACAGAAAAAAAGTACATTTTATTTATTGTCTTAAATTTCCTCCCTGTTCAAGAGTAAATTGTTTTATTAGAAGCATAAGTAATGTAATAGGCATAGAAAACCTTATCTATCAGCTCTCAAACTTGACAACCAGTATCAGGATACAAGTGATATGTGATCAGTAAGGTTTGTAAGATTGTCAGCTGAGCCCTGACTTTATCCTATCAGAAGTTCTAAGCATTGGATTCCTTCAACAATAAACTCTGACATTTTTTAAAATTCCTTACACATTGTAATAATATGTAGCTTCCCTTTATCACTCAAAAATCAGTTTCTATCAACTAAATTTGATATATTTTGTAATTATTGTCATTTTGAAAACCTTGTTTATGACTAGTATAAAAGGGAACAATAATAACATGTTATTAATAATGTATATCATGTATATATTATAAGGAAAATAAAGGTGATGTCAGATGGATTAAAATAACTCCATTAGTTCAGTGCACTTCATTATTAGGACTAAAATCCAAATATCAGGTTTTGCATATCAAAACAGTTTTTGACCCCAGTTCAAATGGGCTACTTCACTTCATAGTATCCTCATTCATTTTATTTTGTCTATTTATATAAATCCATATTGATTACTCATCTAATTTTTCCTAATAGTTTTTGGAGAATTTAGGAGTTACACATGAACTTTGATGTAGATCATTAATAATGGCATTGCTCTTTTTCCTCAGAAGTTTCTTCATTTAATTTTTTTTTAACAATGTGAACTCACTGTCTTTACCTTTTATTTAATTTACTGATAATAATCACAATTGAATGAATTGCTGCGTACAACTTGGAGATAGGCAGTCGGCACGAGGGAGTCATGTAGTCGGTGAAGTGTTCATCCAGGAAAGTACTGAAGAAAATTAGGAGAGAAACACACGCGGAGCCATAGAAGAGAAACACAGATTCCAGAGGATATCCAGGAAATCCTTTTTATTTAATTATCAAGCAATAAGAAGACTGCAGTGGCCATTGGACTTGCTTTGCATCCATGCAACAGGACGGGATGTGGAGAGCTGTTTACATGATAAAGTTAAAAGAACGTTGTAACCACCGGACTGAGGACAGCAGATCCGACAGCAATGAGAGTTAGAAATGAAGAGAGAGAAGTCTTCTGTTCAGGCAAATATTTACTGAGTGTTTTACGATATTGACACTAGAGGGTCCAAACTACGAGGGTTATTCGGAAACTAAGGTCCGAATCGTCGTAGCTAATCGAATGTCGCGCAAACATTGAAACGCACATGCGTACCAACTGCCGGCATGCCTTGCTCGTCAAACGACGCCATTTGCATTGGTATTGTTGCAGTGTGCTAAGTACAGTGCTACTTCAAAATGTTTAAAACAATCGATCAGCCCGCCGACTGTGAAATACGGTCAGTGATTCGGTTTTTGACAGCAAAGAAGATTTCAGCAGCGGAAATTCATAGACAGATAAGCGACGTGTATGGCCCAAATGCGATGAGTAGCATCAAAGTGCGTAAGTGGGTGAGAGCTTTCAAGGACGGACGGGAAAATGTTCATGATGAACCGCGTACAGGTCGACCATCAGTGATCACAGATGATTTGGTCAATGCCGTGGATGAAAAGATTCGTGAAGACCGGTGATTCACAATTTCAACTTTAGCATTGGAATTTCCGAATGTGGGTAGAACAACTTTGCACAAAATCGTTTCCGAAAAGTTGAAATTTCGCAAATTGTGCGCACGTTGGGTTCCCAGGCTGCTTACTGAGGAACACAAACTGAAAAGAATGGCTTGTGCTCTTGATTTTTTGGATCGATATCATAAAGAAAGTGATCATTTTTTAGAGAAGATTGTCACAGGGGACGATACGTGGGTTTCTCACAGAACCCCATAGTCTAAACGTCACTCAATCGAATGGCGTCACACAACATCACCAGTCAGAGTTAAGGCCAAGCAGACAATCTCAACACGCAAGGTCATGGCAGCCGTGTTTTGGGATAGACATGGGGTCTTGTTAGTCGAGTTTATGCAGCAAGGGACAACAATAAATGTAGCCGCTTACTGCGCTACCCTAACTAAACTTAGACGTGCAATACAGAATAAGAGACGTGGACTTCTGATGTCTGGAGTTTTGTTGCTGCATGACAATACCAGACCCCATTCTGCCATTCACACCCAAAATCTGTTCAGATCTTTTGGATGGGAACAGATTGACCACCCACCGTACAGTCCAGACTTGTCGCCGAGTGATTTTCACTTATTCCGCTACCTAAAAGAGTTTCTCGGCGGCAAGAAATTCGCCACAGATGACGAGGTGAAAGAAGCAGTTCAAGACTGGTTATCCTCACAGGCGGCAGACGTCTACGACTTAAGCATACAGAAGCTTATAGAACGTTATGACAAATGTTTAAACAAATATGGAAACTATGTAGAAAAACAGAGACACATGTAAGGAATTTTAAAAAATAAAGTTTTTTGAAAAAAATCTGTAATGTTTTCTGTTTTATAAGTAAACGGACCTTAGTTTCCGAATAACCCTCGTACTTAATTTTTAATTGGACGAATTGAATCTCGTGGAGTTCACGTGTCCACTTCAGTTTTCCCGGGGGTTACTTTATTGCTAGATCACGCGCTTGTTAGATCTGCAAACTATTGATCTGGGTGGTCTCATAAACTCTAGGATAAGAGGCCATAAAGTTCTTGTAATGTGTGGTTTCGACATTATAGAACACATAAATCCAGAGTGGTTCGAGAGCTCTCAAGAATTTTTGACATTATACTGACATTTGGAATCCCATAAACTTCGAACACTCGGACCAGAGATATAGGGGGATGTTATGGAGTTCAGATATTTCACATGTCTGCTGAATGATCTGCAGGGCTAATATAAATTATAACTTGCATTACTTTTAGGTTACAATTTTGGAAAAGGGGTTGTGCTTTATTAAAAAGAGAATATGCTTTAAAGTAATTTAGGAAGACGCTTTTTCTTGTTACATATATATATTCCACAAATTAATTAAACTACTGAACGGATTTTGCTTTCATTTATCCTTACCTACAGATCATCCGAAAAAGAAAATATTTTTATCAGAGGTTGTGTTAAATCAGTTCAAATTTTTTATCATGGCAGAAATTGATCTCGAAGTACTGATTACACTACTTCATGATTGTCCTATTTTATGGGATAAAACACAAGAATCTTATAAGGACAGGGTGTAAATGATTTAAATCAAACGATTAAAACCAGTGATAAAAATGACGTAAATCAAATGATTTTTTAAAAATTCATCGATTTTAATCAAAAAAATTATTTCATGCATTGCTTTGAACATTTTTTTGCATATTTTCCTAAGGGTATTAACCCTTTCAGTCCCAAAAGTTTATTACTCATTCTAAAAATATGAAATTCCTGAAATGAACTCATTTTATGTCCAGTATAAAAGAACAGAAAGAAAAAATTTTTTTTAAAAATTATTTAATCAAAATTTTAAATGATTCCAAATGGCATCATTGGGAATTAAGTAGTGCTTGAGTTAAAAATAGAGTTGATGCCATTTGGAATCATTGGGAGTTGATGGTAGGTGGAAAAAATTAAATATTTTAATGTATTTTGATCTATACATGTATCTGAAGCAAATAATATATTTTAATGAATAAAAAATATATTTTAATGAATTTTAACAATGTATTTTAATAATTATTTTAATTTATTTTACATGAAATTTTTTAAAACAATTATTAATTTTGCTAAGGCAAAGTGACACATTGCATTTTTCACACATTGTTCTGGTGTACGATTTGATACACAATTTACATCTTCTTTTTCCTTCTATAGGAAGAGGCCAGTGGCCTAAATTGTCAAATCTGACATCAGCAATGGGCTTTGTTGCTTTTAATTTTTTGACTACTGTTGGAGAACAGTCAGAGTTTTTCGATCTCCCCCTAGAGCGCTGGCATTTATTAGCCATCAATAGCGCTTTTGAAACCGATGATTTGAAGTCATACAATGGCAAATACTTTGCCTTTGTGCCTGATATTTGCTTCAAATGTCTTCGATAAAGAAGCCATGCATTCACAATACAAATATCTAATAAATGAAAAATTATTCGTAGATAATATCTTTTTGCACGAATGTCGACACGATAAAGTTCAACAAGCATATCCATTAGGTCTACACCACCCATCCCTTTGTTGTAAACATCAACAATGTGTGGTCTTTTAACATCAATAAAGCTTTTTGAAGCAACAGACCATCTTCTTACACTCTCCATTGGTTCCACTCCACAAAAGGTAGAAATGACTGTGACACATTTATTGTCAAACCATTTTACTGTTGTAATGTTTTTATCGTCTGTTGCATAATCGTAGCTTCCACGTCCTGAATCTTTCAATTTTTTCTCATCTTTAGAGAATGGAAAGCCATTTTTCGAATTTTTGGGAAGTCTATTTTCCCGAACAGTTCCTGCCATCAGTAGGTTGTAAGCCCATTGATAACTCCCAGTGATGCCATTTGGAATCACTCGTTTTTGAAAAAATATGCAACAAATATTTCGGATAATTTATTTAAAAAAATTGCCAAAATATGATTTTTACACTTATTTAAAAATGATAAGAGGCTAATTTAAACATTATTATTTTTTTAATTACATCTAAAATGAAATTGATTTTAACGTGTTTTTAGATTTCAGTTGACACTCAAACATCAAATATTTCTTCCTTTACTGGAATAGTGCTGCCATCTATAGGGTAAAGGAAAAAATAATTTTGAATAGAAAAATGTACAAATATTTCAATAAAATTTATTTGATATCAGTGGCAGTTCTGGCGGCTGAGAAAAAAAATTCTGAATATCATGATTCCAATTGGCATCACTGGGAGTGAAAGGGTTAAATTTAAACATAGACAGGAAAGAAAGGAGACTTTTATGTATATTTTACATCTCATTCATATAATTCAACTTATTCCCTGTATAACTCATTTGCTTCTTGGAAATTTTTCCATTGTGTGTATTGGTCTACTTTACTTATCAATCTTGACACTGTGATAGTACATTTACTTTATGTTGACTGGCCAGATTTGTTTCTGAGAATAAGTCAAGCAACCATTCCTAAGTGCTCTTAGAGACTAATTATGAAGTGGAATGTTTAACAATAAATGAAAAAGACCAAGTTTTAAACTTTATTAAAGAAAAGTATGGTGATTCCTTCTTATTAAACATTTTACTAAAATTCATTGTGCTCTCGCCTCCTTTTAATGGAACTTTGTTTGATAAAAAAGCTTTAAAATCATTAAATACCTTACAGTTGGGGAAATCAATAGCAATCCTAAAGAACTGTATGGATAAGAAAGAGTGTGATTTAATACAGATGTTATGCACCGCAAAAGGAACAACTGCTGGGATAGAGAGGATGTTTTCCACTTTTGGACTCGTACAGAGCAAATTTGTGAAACCAGTTTAGGTGTAGAAAAGGCAGCTAAATTAGTGTTTATGTTTAAATCTTTAAATAAAACTAATTTTTAAATATCTTGATAACTGTAGATGACGAAATAAAATTAATTATTTTCTTTTTTGATTTTTAGTTTCAAACCATTTTGTTATTGGTTGTTTTTCTTTTATTTCATTTTTTGTTTTTAAATTACTCATATTAAAAATTATTTTATTGACAATGATCAGCAATGTTTACTTCTTGCATTAGTTATATAGATGTATAGTATATAATTTTAAATCTATGGTATATATAATACACTGCTTGACTAAGGAACAACTGGTTTTTTCAAACTAGCGTTCCCGACAGCAGACTAATCACAGTAAAATGAAATGCAGGGGCGAAATAGGGCAGGACCTGTTATCTGTATAAAAAGCAGTGCACGAAACTCTTTGTTCTTTCGAAAGTTCATGCAGTTAGGTGTTTGACGAAAATAGTGCCGTAAGTTGTTGGAAGTTATTTCTGTGAAAATCAGTGTGGTGTGGCTATAATTAAGTGCAAATGTCTGCAAGACAACATTTGAGTGCGTATGTTATGAGGGGTACCAGAGATACCCCTTTGCGTTGTGTAAATTTAGGGAGGTGAACTCCAAAGGGAACTATGCGTTTATAAATAAAAATAACATTTATTATACAATATTTTACAAGAAAAGGTCGGGTTTACATATTATATTTAAGGTCTTGGCTATACATATTTTTAACCGAATTAGGGCATACTTCATCCGCTTCCTGCGGCATAACCATTACGGGTCGAGTGAAATAAAAGTCTCGTAATCTCTCAGAAGGCATGAGCACTATTTAGAGGGGGAATTTATGACCAACCTGGGGAGTTTTGATGAAACAGCAGAGCATGGCATCGTTGAGGCACTTCTACAGGAGGAGGCTTTAGGCATCGGGCAGAAATTCATGTGGCTCTTCACTGGCGGAGGCAACAGGATTCGGCGCTGGCGGTTGAAGACGGGTATCTCGCCATTTTACGGGGGCGTCTTTTTCTTCCCAGGCTCACTTCGCAGCTCGCTACCTCAAAACGCTCTCTCGCTCTCCCTCCGAACGTCGTTTTCTCCCACACTCGGGGCTCCTACATTCTTCATTATAACCCCTCTCCAGGTTAGTTATTCACGTAAATTTATTGCCTCTTCGAGTTTTTTATTCGAGGGCAGGATGCTCTGGCATTCCCATGGTTGACCCACGTGGTACGCTTATTTCCAAGAAAATTGGAAGTCCGTTGAATTTCCTGGAATTTCTTTCCCCCGTCTTGAGGAATTCAGGGGGTGCGATGTTTCTTGGAAAATTGGTGCAGTTCCAATATGGCCGATTTATGCCCCGTAATCGTGTTGGAAGAACAAAATGGCTATAACGTTGGAAGGAGTTCAAAATGTCCAAATTGTGGATCCTTCACAACAATCACTCCCCCCCTTTTCTAGGCGTGCTGGCACGCCACAGTCTGTAGGGGTTGAAGAAAGGATTGGCTCCATTCGCTTCAGCAAAATAAACTCCAACTGCACAAAAGTCACAATGGCAGTAAAAAAAATCATGAATGACATCAGTTGTAAAAGTTCAGGAGGTCAAAATCTCCCCTTATAGTGCCCCTTATACATCGTCAAATTGAATTTAAACTATGCGCACAAATCTGCTAAGTTTCCTAAAAAAAATTATATAGATATCTCATAGCAATATAACAGAAGACGAAGAGTTAAGAGAGAGAAAAAAAAAAAACTTATTTTTGCCAAAATAAAACTTAACCGAAAGGAGAGAAAAAAAAATTTACTTGTTACAACTCGGTTTTCAGAAG
Organism: Dolomedes plantarius; assembly: GCA_907164885.2. Lineage (NCBI taxonomy): Eukaryota > Metazoa > Arthropoda > Arachnida > Araneae > Dolomedidae > Dolomedes > Dolomedes plantarius. Next base: position 80,633,048 of record OU015494.1, on the reverse strand, counting down.
CCCATCGTTAATACCATATAGTTGATCAGATTATATGTGAAAAACGAATGAGTTCGTCAAACTGAGCCTACCCATGTACGCAGCCACTGGTCAGACAATTTTTTTTTTGAGAATGGCCAGTTCCCAAAACGGTCTTTCCGTGACTCTAACCCGCGAGGCGGGAGAAAAAAAAAATTTTGTAGTTTAGGTTTTTGGGGTTCGCTGTCGAAGAAAATATCTAGTTTGAATAAAAGGCGTTTTTGACTGATGGGTTGCCCCCCGAAGATTTGATGGTTGCGAGACCGTCTGCTCATTGTCCTGATTCTCCTTTGGCGGAACATTAGAATCGACCTGTTCCTGTGTCAACTGCGCTCCCCGCGACTGTTGGCAAGGTTCGAAATCTTCGTCATAGGGGAAAAAATTCTCTTCCTCATTTTGGGGGGTCATTTCCGAGAACGGGGAAAATGTATCCTGCGGGTCCTCGCGAATGTTACCGGTTATCGTGTCCTTTGGACGCAAGTGCTCTCGTCGCTCAGGCAATTCGTATATTCGATTGATATTACAATTTATTTCCGTAGCGTATGGGTCCGCGATTAGCCGTAATTTGTAAGTGTGGGGCGTAAGGCGATTCGTAATTCTATAAGGTCCCCTAAAGGTTTTCTTACCGATAGCCGATTGATGGTTACGCACAAAGACTTTTTGCCCGATAATTAGGGTTCGGGGTTTCGCTTTGAGCAATTGTCTTTCTTCTTGCTTTTCCTGTGCGGTTGTCATATTTCTCAGCGCGTTTTCATATGCCTTTGTCATAGCTCTAATTTTTTCTGCTGCGTAATCACCGAATAAAGGCGGTGGATCGATATTTAAATTGTCCGTGTCTAGAAATAAAGGAAGATCTCTTCCAAAAAAGAGAAAATTTGGCGTCTCCTTTGTTGCGGAATGCTGAGTGGCATTATAAATACATTTGTGCATGATCATCGCCTCTTCCCAAGAATTGTTATTTTTCGCCGCACACCGCATGGCGTGTTTAAGTTGAATGTTTATGCGCTCGGAGGCCCCATTACATTGTGGATTAAAAGCTGAAGATAACATGGCGGATACATTTAATTTTTGAGCTAGAATTTTAAAAAGTGTTGATGTAAACTGAGTTCCTCGGTCAGTAAGTATTCGCTTCGGTTTACTGTAAGCGGTGATATACCATATTAATTTTTGAGCGACCGTTTCCGCCGAAATATCACTGAGGGGGAAAAGTTCAATATGCTTACTGAAGTGGTCTAACACCGTGAGGATGTATTTATTTTGTTTTTTTTGTAATCGGAAACGGCCCGACAATATCCAGCGAGATGAATTCACCGGGAATTGAAGGTAACGGGACTCTTCCTAGTGGAACAGGAGGATGGACTCCTTTGAATGAACGGCATATTTCGCAGGAAGCTACGTAATTTTGAGTGTCAGCGTATGCGCCTATCCAAAAATAATGTTTTGACAGGATGTCATAAGTTTTCTGGACTCCCTGATGCGTGATGTGCGACAATTTAAGTGCCTCAGCCTGAAGTGAGCGGGGAATGACGATTCGATTTGGGATGCTACATTCCCTCGAGGAATAGGTGTGTTGGGCACGAAACATTAATAAATTTGTGTGCGGGTCAATGTAATAATTGTGAAAATTCTTGGAGATCGTGGGATCCCGCATTATTAAAGCTTTGCGTACTGCCCCTAATGTAGTATCTTTTAGTTGTTCTTGCAGAATTTGTTCTGTCGTAACGGCCGCTTGGGAAGACGTGAGCGTATTGATCAGCGGGTGTTTTGGCTCTTCATCGTCATCAGGATCCGCTAACAGAGGATCTCTCGAGATATAATCCGCGAGCAGGTTTTCACTACCTAGGACATGTATGAACTCGAAGTTAAACTCGGCCAGTTCCAACAACCACCTTGAAATCATATTCGCTGGGTTAGTGAGACTAAGATGGTATTGTAAAGGTTTGTGGTCAGAGAGTATAAAAAATTTTGATCCGTAAAGGAAATTTTTGAAATGTTTAACGCCGTAGTAGATCGCCATTAACTCCGATTTTATTGCTGCGTATTTCTGTTCGGCGGAGTTCAGAATTTTACTATAGTAAAGTATGGGCTGTAGTGTATTTTCGCCTTTCTGCATAAGGACGGCGGAGATGCTTGTTTTGGACGCGTCTGTATTTAGATAAAATGGCTGATTAAAATCCGGCTGTAAAATAAAGGGTTTTTCAAAGAACCGTCGTTGGATGCTTTTGAAAGCTTCGTTGCACTCTACACTCCATTTAAATCTTACCCCTTTCTGAGTTAATTTATTTAATGTTGCTGACAGCTCGGCATAATCCGGTATGAGTGACCGATAGAAATTACAGAGTCCCAAAAACTTCTTTAGTTTTTTAAGGGTGCGAGGTCTTTGAAATGACAAAATTTTTTCTGTATTTTGAATCGAAGGGCTAAGGCCTTTGTTTGATATGGTGAATCCTAGGTATTCCATTTTCGTTAAAAAAAATTCGCACTTATCTGGGGACAAAGTGAGGTTGTATTTTCTCAACCGATCGAACACTAAAAGTAGTTTTCTTTTCATTTCGGAATAGGAATTGGCCGCCAGGACTATATCGTCTATATATGCGTAGATATCCTCACTATTTAAGCCATTCAAACATAAATCAATTGCTTGCTGGAAGTATGCGGCGCTATTCTTGTGCCCGAAAACTAATCTGCTGTAATGAAAATTTCCAAACTCTGACGTAAAATCCATTTTTGGGCGTTCCGACTCGGGCAAAATAATTTGGTTGAATGCGCTATGAAAATCTAATTTCGAGAAATATTTGTATCCTGAAATTTTTGTGAGTATGTCTTGGATCTTTGGCAGCGGGTATTGGTATTGCTCTGAGATTTGGTTAATTAGCCTCAAGTCGCATACTAGGCGAAATTTGTTTGGTTGGTTCTTTTTTACAAGTAATATAGGTGAGGCGTACTGTGACGTGGTTCGAGAAATAATTCCTGCATTAAGTAGGGTATCTAATTCCTTTTCTGCTACGGACCTCAGTGCGTAAGGGATTTCGTATGGGCGCGCATTAAAATGATAAGGGTGGTTCAGGTGAATTTCGGGTTTGATAATTTGAGACGCTCCCAGTGTATTCATATTCTTTGAAAATACGTCCGCGTATTTCAGAAGAGTTTCCTGCAAATCCTCTTTTTGTTCGTGCGGCAAATGATTTAGATTAAAATCGGTGACTTGCAGTTCCTTTCGCCGAATCTCGGCTACCGTGGATATAGAGTTCATGTGTTTTACTTCCCGATTTCTTAGATTCGATGGGTTATCATACTGCGATTTGGGGTCAAATTCCCCGACGGTTGTTTTTTTGTTGAGTACTATCCTATTTTTTGTGTAATTAGAAATTAATACTAGGTTATTATCTTCGCCTCCACAATTGATAAAATTTGGGTGAACATAAATTTCATGTTTAAACTCCCGAGGGCGAAAACTTAATGACTGGTCATTATAGCAGTTATTCGAGCAGTTACTGTGTACCAAAATGGAATTATTAGGTTCTATGATTGCCTTTTCGGATATTCGAATGGAGTGAACTTGATTTGACGGCACCGAGGCTAAGGAATTATTTAGCGGTATTTGTATATCCCGTATCCTAAGTGTGTTATCATGAGTGTCCAAAATGGCCTGATTTTTCTTCAGGAAATCAAAACCCAAGATTCCAGAGAACTCCTGAGTGAAAGGCGCGGTCGTGACGTAAAACATTTGCCTAAAATGGTTGTTACCGATTTTAAATGGAATTTCCACGCAATTCGAGTACTTTAAATCGTTGCCAGTTAATGTTTTGATTGCGACTGATCGAGATATGAATTTACACTTAATTATATGTCGTATTTCGTTGAACGTTTCGTATGCCACGACGCTGACCGAAGCCCCTGAATCAATCAGAAAGGTGGCCCCTGTCTGGGTATTAAAATGCACGAAAACTGTAGGGAGTTGAAGGTTACCCCCTAAATTCGCGTTAGAGAAAATCCGTTCCGTTTTACCGCCAACATGGTTGTTCGAGGTCCTTATTTCTTGTTCCTCCGTGAAGCTTTCAAATACCCGGGGAATAACATAGTGTTGACTTGAAATTCCCCTCCTTTCTATAAAAAATGACTTCTGTCCTGTCTGGAGTGATAATAACGCGGACCCCTCGTTCGTGTGTCCCGGTTTTGATGATAGGGATTCTTTCCCCCCCTTCTAACGTCCTGTGTTCGATCGTAACGGCGAGAGTCAGTCCTTTGTCCTGGGGAGTAAAAGGTTCTATTATGGGGTTGGTAATTTTGGCTGGTGTGTTCCCTACTATAGTGTATGCAATTACGTAGAAAGTGGCTCGTTTGACCACAATAGAGGCAAATTCGGACATCGCTTACGGGCTGTGGAGTTGAATAAGAGTCCTCACTAAATCGCGGTTCTTCATTTTGCGGACGCTGGTTTTCTAGGTGCAAAGTATTTATTTCTTGCGTTAGAGACTCAATAATTTTTGTATTTTGTTCCTGCTGTATTCTTTGCATCTCGAGCAAGGCGGCAGTGTTGGGGTCAATTTGAGAACTCGAATTATTGGGCTCGGGAGTCGTTTGCATTTGTCGTTGCTATTTCAACGCTTTGCGCATATTTGACTGCGTCGGCAAACGTAGAAGGGTTTAGTTTTAAAACTTCACGTTTCAAGTTATTATTTAGGGCGTCCAGAAATTTAGATAATTTTAATTTTTCGAGTATTTTAACCCCCTCGGCTAACGCGAAATCTACCTCTAGATAATTTTGGGTGGCAGTTGCAACCCTATACGCTAAAGTTTTAACTAGCTCGTTCTCCTGCTGACGTAGATTGTTAAACGCTGTGTGTAACGTCTGTGCATTCGGTTTCTCCGAAAAAAAATTTATCAATTGATCTTTTATTATGTCGTACGATTGTTCTTCGCGTAGTTGGGGAGAACATGTTATGAATTTCAGCGCATTACCTCTTAACCGCGACTTAAGAATTGCGATCTTCTCTACGGGCGACCATTGTCCCAATGTTGCTAAAGCCTCGAATTGTAGGAAAAACGCATTGCAGTCTGAATCAGGGGCACCATCGAACGTGGACACTAAATGCGTAAAGCCGGGAGTTTTCCCGCTAACGGCTGAATCGGTCGCCATAATACTATAAAGTAGGGAAAGGTAATCCGAGATACTGCTATTGTGCTTCAAGACAAACCCTTTTAAACAATTTTTGTTTTAACATATACATGCGAAACATATAATACTCAAATAAAGTAAAAATCATTATCCTAGAATTATATATATACTAGCCGCGAACACATAAACTCTAACATTTCAATACAATTTGTTCACACAACATGTAGGCATGGCAGGTACAAGGGAAAGAAAAGAGAGAAATTTAAAAAAAAATGTATCCATAACACTTTACCGATATATATATGAACCATAAGAACCTTGCACGACATTAAAAGCTTTTGCCAAGATACACAAAAAAAATTTTTTTTTAGTATGCCCAGGTTTTGGACTAAAGTAAAAATATTATAACATACCCAGGGAAATCCTCGTCACGAGGCACCAATATATGTTATGAGGGGTACCAGAGATACCCCTTTGCGTTGTGTAAATTTAGGGAGGTGAACTCCAAAGGAAACTATGCGTTTATAAATAAAAATAACAACATTTATTATACAATATTTTACAAGAAAAGGTCGGGTTTACATATTATATTTAAGATCTTGGCTATACATATTTTTAACCGAATTAGGGCATACTTCATCCGCTTCCTGCGGCATAACCATTACGGGTCGAGTGAAATAAAAGTCTCGTAATCTCTCAGAAGGCATGAGCACTATTTAGAGGGGGAATTTATGACCAACCTGGGGAGTTTTGATGAAACAGCAGAGCATGGCATCGTTGAGGCACTTCTACAGGAGGAGGCTTTAGGCATCGGGCAGAAATTCATGTGGCTCTTCACTGGCGGAGGCAACAGGATTCGGCGCTGGCGGTTGAAGACGGGTATCTCGCCATTTTACGGGGGCGTCTTTTCTTCCCAGGCTCACTTCGCAGCTCGCTACCTCAAAACGCTCTCTCGCTCTCCCTCCGAACGTCGTTTTCTCCCACACTCGGGGCTCCTACATTCTTCATTATAACCCCTCCCCAGGTTAGTTATTCACGTAAATTTATTGCCTCTTCGAGTTTTTTATTCGAGGGCAGGATGCTCTGACATTCCCATGGTTGACCCACGTGGTACGCTTATTTCCAAGAAAATTGGAAGTCCGTTGAATTTCCTGGAATTTCTTTCCCCCGTCTTGAGGAATTCAGGGGGTGCGATGTTTCTTGGAAAATTGGTGCAGTTCCAAATATGGCCGATTTATGCCCCGTAATCGTGTTGGAAGAACAAAATGGCTATAACGTTGGAAGGAGTTCAAAATGTCCAAATTGTGGATCCTTCACAACAGCGTACGATGGTGGAAGAGCAGTTTGACGGCTCGAAGCAGGACAAAGTGTCACTACTGTGGCCAGAGTAATGGGAGTGGCAAAAAGTGTCATATCGCGATTTAAAAAGGCCGCTGAATGTGGAAATGCTATGCGAAAGCATGCCGGTGGACGTGGAAGGAACACCACACCTCAAGAGGATCGATATGTATCCCTAGTGGCGAAAAGGAACAGCCATCTCACTCCTAGTCAGATAGCTGCAGACCTTGCAACCGCTACCGGTACAAATGTATCAGCCAGAACCATTTCTAGGCGATTAAATCAGGTTTGTCTGTATGCTCGGAAGCCTGTTCAATGCATCCCACTTCAACCACGCCATCGCACAGTGATTCACCTAATACAAGCTAGGTGGACAAAAGTCAATTCAAAGAATCGATTAATTGACAATAACAACACCCCATTGGTCACAATTTGTGGTAATAATTATGTCAAACATTCCAGAGCGATGAGTCATAAGTGGTTAAAGTGAAGTGATAAGGTAATTCGATTCATGCAAACAATTCAGTTGCAATTTTGCAGTGCTTTCAATTACATTTAACAAGATTTGAAGGGAAGAATATTACTATTGCTATGATGGATTTTACTTTAGAACGTAAGTACTTTCTTATTTCATTTAAAATTCGATTCAAATGAGAGATAATATGTGCTATAATAGGTTTTGAAAAAACTACGAAAAAATTGTAATTTTTGTTTCGTTTTTAATTTTTCATCGTATAGTTTTTTGTATCCACATATATCCAGGCTAATTTTTTAATATTGTATAGCGACAATCCTAATCTGTACAATGATATAAAATTGAGTACCACATCTTTCCCCCTTTTTTTTAAATTTATTTTTTTCAGATCATGTATGCTGTCTTTCAAAAATGGAGTTTTTTGAAAAATAGCGGAAACATAAGATAGAAGAACGAAATTCTCGTCTAATAGACTTTATTATGCGAAAATTTAGTGTTACGGATGTGACTCCTGATTTCCAGAGGGATTTACAGTTAAAAATTTCAAGTTTTTCGTCAAAATTCTCTGAAAAGTGGGCTGCAGCCAATATGATGATGGACCGTTTTTTAAATAAAAATAAAAGTTGGTTAGAGGGTGCAGATATAGAATTTAACATAAGTATACATGAACCCTGTGCTTCCTTATCATCTGGAGGAAGTCGGCCTCAAGGTCGGCCCTTTCAAAACCAAAAAACGTAGGGTTGAAGAGTTAGTGCGATCGCGATGTGCCAGAGAGTTGACCACAGCTGCTGAAGTACCAAATCGTTTTTCGGGTCGCAGAAACGTACCTACTTTGATTAGAAAAAGTTCGGAATCTTCAGAAAAAAGGAAATCTGGTGATGTTATTTGTGGTGGCAGACCGTTGAACAGTGACGAGGCATTAGCTTATTACGTAAACTCTAAATGCCCCAGTCAGTCTTATAAACAGACGCGAAAGTGGTCATTGAAAGCGGGCCATCAAGTGTTCCCATCTAATCATAGTCTATGTAAGTCCAAAAAGTTGTGTTACCCTTCAGATGAACGAATACATATTTGCTGAATATACTTTCGATAAGGTCCGATCCTGTAATCAACTCACTCAAAGAAGTTCCTAGAAAGAGAACCGAGAAATTACCGGTGGAAGTTCTGAATTTAATTGACCTGCCTTCTATACCAACACATCAGGTAGCAAGTGATGTAAAATGTAAACAATAGAAATAAACAAAATTAAAATTCAAGCATAGACTGCTAAATCACTATAACATAAAACTTATCCTGCAAAGAAAACATTTTCAATAGAGGATAGCGCAGAAGCTTCATATCCCCATAATGAAAAAAAACAAATGAATAATCCAATAGAGATAGATAAAAAATAATACTAAAATAGACAAAAAACAAACAGAAATCAAGCACTCTGGGCATCCACGCACCAACGGCAAGATTCTGTATAAGTGCCGGAACTGAACCATAAAACAACAGAGGTAACCGACAGGTCTCGTCATCAGGGAGCCTAACCATGTCAGTTACCTCAAGGGGAACTTTCTGAATAGGAATGCAGGTAAGCCCAAAAGACATCCAAGGCCCGAGTCCCCCAAAGAAGCAATTAGTCAAGAAGAAAATGAAAAGACAAACACAACTTACAGTATGGGCTCAACGCACCTTACATGCAAGCACACAAAAATTCTAGTGCAAAGTAAACGATGCGTACACACCCCAATTCCGTAAGTGACGGTTATGGCGAAACAGCAGCCAATTCTATTCTAAAGGTTACGTCATTGTAACATTACTATAGCTCCACCCTCCATTACAGCTTAACCAAATGAAAACACAAATACTATTCTAAACATCTTTAAAAATTCCTGAGTCTAAATGCCATTTTTTTAAAACTTTTAAATTGCCGAAATTTTTAGGGAAATCGTTTTTTTCTTAAGTTTTCCTCGAAATTGCTACATGCCTCCAAAAAATCTCCAGCGTTGTTACATATGTTTTTTATTCTGTAAAGTTGTGAGTAAAATATATTATAATAAATTTTATAGTTTAAGTTGCTATGGAAATTGGTAAACGTAATAACCTCGAAGTTAAAATCTAACCTTTTATCATAAATCCCTATTATTATTTCCCTATTTTGAATTTTAATTTTTAAATCCAGATAAGTCACACTGGATTTAAAAATTTAAGAAGATTATTATCGTTAGTCCGGTTTAAAGTAAGTTCCTTTGGGTCCTATTCTTACATTTTTACGAAACTAAATTTCTTAACTCAAATAATGTTACCGGATTTAGATATATTGATGACCTCATAATTTTTAACTGCAACGATTTGGAGTTTCTTAATCAAATCTACCCAAAGGAACTTACTTTAAACCGGACTAACGATAATAATCTTTGTGCGACTTATCTGGATTTAAAAATTAAAATTCAAAATAGGGAAATAAAAATAGGGATTTATGATAAAAGGTTAGATTTTAACTTCGAGGTTATTACGTTTACCAATTTCCATAGCAACTTAAACTATAAAATTTATTATAATATTTTTTACTCACAACTTTACAGAATAAAAAACATATGTAACAACGCTGGGGATTTTTTGGAGGCATGTAGCATTTTCGAGGAAAACTTAAGAAAAAACGATTTCCCTAAAAATTTCGGCAATTTAAAAGTTTTAAAAAAATGGCATTTAGACTCGGGAATTTTTAAAGATGTTTAGAATAGTATTTGTGTTTTCATTTGGTTAAGCTGTAATGGGGGGGTGGAGCTATAGTAATGTTACAATGACGTAACCTTTAGGATAGAATTGGCTGCTGTTTCGCCATAACCGTCACTTACGGAATTGGGGTGTGTACGCATCGTTTACTTTGCACTAGAATTTTTGTGTGCTTGCATGTAAGGTGCGTTGAGCCCATACTGTAAGTTGTGTTTGTCTTTTCATTTTCTTCTTGACTAATTGCTTCTTTGGGGGACTCGGGGCCTTGGGATGTCTTTTGGGCTTACCTGCATCCTATTCAGAAAGTTCCCCCTTGAGGTAACTGACATGGTTAGGCTCCCTGATGACGAGACCTGTCGGTTACCTCTGTTGTTTTATGGTTCAGTTCCGGCACTTATACAGAATCTTGCCGTTGGTTGCGTGATGCCCAGAGTGCTTGATTTCTGTTTGTTTTTTTTGTCTATTTTAGTATTATTTTTATGTATCTCTGTTGGATTATTTATTAGTAGCAAGTGATGTTCATCCGTGTGACGATGAAGGTTACTTAGTACCTGATTCGTCTGATTGTGAGATAGATAATGAATCATATGATGATAAATTATTAGTCTTCAGTATTATTTGCTATTAAGTTTTCTGTTGTTTATTTCTATAATCTAAATTATAGTAGTATGAGTAAATTTTATTGTATTATTATGTTGCGTTAATTTACGTACATAATTTTCTAACAATAGCGATTTTTTAAATACATTTTTTATTCCGTACTTAAGGGGGTCCAGGACACAAAATTCTTCAAATTTTCGAAAAAAATTTTTGTTGCATTAAAACATTTTCTGTTCTTTTCCGCTTAAAATGACGCTTAAATCATGCTTCCATCTTAATTAGAACAGAAGATATTATTTTTTTGTTTTGCAACATTCTAATAGCAGCCAATCTTTATTTAAAAACTTTAATGCGTTTTGCTGCATGATGGGGTTTTCCCCCATTCTCGTCTTTAAATTGTTATAAAGTCGGAAACCGTGTACATAAATGGTTCACAACGTGGAACATGTCTTTTCAATTAGTTTACTTTAATTTTGATTCATAAAATTTGAAAACAATGAAAAAATACTTTTTAAAATATAATTTTTTAAAAATCAGTTACATAAATATTTTTTTTTTTGAAATTTTACTCTAATATTTTTAATTTTTAAAAATTAATATTTTAAATTATGCTGAATCAAGATTAAAACTTATATATTTCTGTTTAATGAAATGAAAAAATTTTGAAATTCGACAAATAATATTTCGAGTTATAATGATTTTAAATTAACTCCCCCCCCCCTTTTTTTAATTTAAAATTTTAAAAAAATTTAAAACTTTATGAAATTTTATGATTTGATTTTGTTTACATGTTATATAGTTAACAATGACAAAAAACTCAAAATTTTAACTCAATAAATAAATTTTTTTTAAATGTGCTCTGGACCCCCTTAAGTTTTTTATTATAAATATTCCCCAAACTTCTACATTATCAAAAATGCGTAATTATTTAATAAAACAACAAAATATTATTCATCATAACCAGAGCAATCAAATCGTAGAATAAAATGTTTTTGTCCACCTAGCTTGTGTTAGGCGAATCACTGTGCATCGTCGAGAAAGATTACGTTGGTGTAAGGAACATATTGCTTGGGGTCAGCAAGAGTGGGCCAGAGTGATGTTCTCTGACGAATCCCGTTTCACTGTGAAAAGTGATTCTGGCGACCAGTTAGTGTGGAGAGAGAGGGGAGCACGTTATGCACTACAGAATGTTCAGGAACGTCCTCGGTATGGCCAAGGCGTGATGGTGTGGGCAGACATGCACAATGGTAAAATACCGCTTTACATCTTTGAGCGAGGTAGCGTTACATCGCAGCGGTATGGTAGAGAGATTATTCTGGATCATGTTCGTCTTTTTAGGGGTGCGGTAGGTCCAGATGTTCTGTTTATGGAAGACAATACGTGCCCACACAGGACCGCTGAAGTATCGGACACACTAGAAAGTGAAAATATTGAACGTATGATATGGCCTGCTTACTCTCCTGACCTAAATCTTATAGAGCATGCCTGGGATGCTCTTGGCAGACGTGTTTCTCAAAGAACTTTTCCTCTCCGAACCATGCAAGAACTGAAAATCGCCTTGAGAGAGGAGTGGAACAATATCCCCCAAGGACTCCTCAATACTTTAGTAAACAGCATGAAAAACAGATCCAAAATGTGCACTAGTGTCCGAGGAGGTCACACACCTTACTAAGGTACTCATAACTGTTTCATTCTGGCAGGGAGACCCATTTTTCGTGGCTGTTTGGAAATACTCTAAAGAGCATCTTTTTTGTTTTCTTCTTTTTCCATGTGGCGTAATCTGTACCATTTTGCATAATAAATAATTCACAGTATCTCTACTAAATATGTACGAAGTTTCATTTCTTCAATCAATGTATATTATGAAATATTCCGAAAAATGTGACTGTTCCTTAGCAATTGTCAAGCAGTGTAGTTTTTATCACATAAAAGTGAAATATAAAAAGTCATGATTAAAATTTTTAAAAAACTGGTTTTTTTTATTTTAAAAAAAATCGTGATTTTTATATACCCTGTTAAAGACACATTAATTTTCTCATTAATTGAATACAATAAAAACATATCAATTATGCACTTATAGTACAAAGAAACACACTGAAAACTAATAAACACACTATATTTTTTATTTCACATTACGCGCATCTGAACACGTGTCGGCTCAGCTAGATGTTGTTTACACGACAGCGGTTAAGTGTGAAAAAGATCCACTTTCGTATCATCGTCGGCTAAATGTCGGACGGCATCGTTTAAACGACAGACGATAAAAATCGTGTAAGTGTGAAACAAGCCTAAGCCGATGTGAAGGCGGCTATATGTACTAATAAAAACAAACTCCGTTTGGACCCCTGCATGTTTTTGACTCTTGCACTGGGAGGAGTCAGTAAGTTGACCCTTAGAGAGTTCTACCCCCGCTCGTTTAGAATGACATTTGAAGGATTGTAATGACTCTCGCCATAGGGAGTGAAGATGCTCCGGCCGCGAATTTCAAATACGTACATGGATCTTGCAACCGAGGGCGGGGCTAACCGTAACGGCTAATGAGCACTTGTTCTTTACTACGCGTGCATTTGGACTAGGAAGCTTTTATATTTCTTTATATTCTGTTTATCTAGTCACTCACCCTGTGTGTAGCGTTTGTTAGTTTTCTCGCTCGCTTATAAAATGGAAAGAAAATCAAGTATTTTTCTATATAAAAAATAAATAAATTAACGCACCTTTTAAATATCTAATAAAGACTTCAAATTTATTTATTTTTTAATAAAAAGCTGCTTTCTGTCAACATTATTCAATTTTAGACAGCAGACAAAATTTTCATTGTAAAAGTTTATTGATTATCTTTAAAATTAGATATCACATGTTGAAATGTTGTAGCCACAAGAAATTAGAAAACACTAAGAACCATTCTAAAATCAATCAATCATAAATAGTAATTCCTACAAAAGAATTACTATTGAAAAAAGTAGAATATGTTGGATATGTTTTGAAAAAGGTTCAATTAAATTCTAACAATCTCCAAAATATGAGAAAAGTTGTATGAGCAATATTTTGAAACAAGTATTCAAGAGATGAAAACATTTATCACCAATGTTGCACCAAAGGTGCTAAATCCTTATGTCAATATCAGAAATTGGACTAACGAGAAATTTGTGAATAAAAATACATTGCCACCAATTTATAGAAGCAGTTCAGAATATTTTCAGAGACTTATCTGCACTTGAGCTACTAAAGAGTTGTCTATGCAGAATACAAAACCTGAACAAATCATCGAATTCAATGATTTGTCAATTTTGCCATTAAACATCAGGTGCGGATCGAATGAACAGTCTAAAGGTTCTGGTTTAAAATAAAGTAAAACTTGCAAAAGTGGAAACCCATTTAGTACCAGAAGAGGAATGTGCTCCATATACATTGGTGTAAGAAATTAAGAAAATTTGCAGACTTGGTCGATTATCTCTAGAACTACTGTACCGATTTTAATGAAATTTGATATGTACATACATTGATAAAATGCAAAACAAATAACCATTCAATAATAGTAATACGCACGCATGATCGTGCGTAACACTCTTTGGAGTCGGAAGGTATGAAACAGCGGTTGCAGAATAAACAAAAAAAATGGTTTAATAGGGGGTATGGTCCACTCTTACACATATACAGGTCTCGCAGCGTGATTTCATACTTGAAATAAGGCAGTTTATCATTTCCTGTGGCAATTGGTCCCACTCGTTCAGCAACGCTGTTTTCATTCCCTGGATGGTTCTCGGAGGGGGGTTGCGAGTTGTAATTGCCCTCCCCAGAACGTCCTAGACATGCTCTATAGGGTTAAGTTAAGGAGATCTGACTGGCAATTCCATCCGGCGAATATCCTCACTCTAAAAATTCGTCGACCAGAAGAGCTCTATGTAGCCTCGCGTTATCGTCCATTAAAATGAACTCAGGGCCAACTGCACCCCTGAAAAGGCGAACATAGGGCTCCAAGACCTCATCCCTATACCTCACACCAGTCACAGTGTCTTTTTCAAAGACATGGAGAGGTGTGCGGCCATCCAACATGATGCCTGCCCAGACCATTAAACCTCTTCCGCCACAATGGTCGATTTCGCGGACATTGGAGGGTAGGAAGCGGGTCCCTGGTTCTCTCCATATGAACGTACGGCGAGAATCGGTGTTTAGGCTGAACCGGGACTCATCAGTGAACAGAACGATCGCGCATTGATCCATACTCCGATCTCTATGCTCTCTGCACCATGATAAACGGATTCTCCTGTTCGTAGAAGTGAGCGGGACGCAAACAGCATGTCTTCTTGCAAACAACCCTCTCTCATGAAGTCTTTTGGAAACAGTCACCCTTGATACGCGGGTTCCTGTGGCTGCATACAAGTCACGAGATAGCTGAGAAGCTGTAGCACTCCTGTTACGCCTCGCTATAATCGACAAATGGCGATCTTTTCTAGCCGTCGTGGCTCTTGGACGACCTTGCCCAGGCTTTCTCTCGATGGATTCTGGAACTGTTAATCCTTTACCAATATCGAAGGACAGACATGCGAGAACTTAAAGTTCTTTTTCTCTGAGTATTTTCTGTATGGCTCACATATTAACTAGTCTCCAATTAAGGTTTGTGGACTTTTTTATTTGTTTTTAATTTTATTTTTCCTTTTTGGAATTTTTTTCTTTATCTAAGTGCAGAGTTAGAAGTGGAGAATACTGACATTTCGTGCAACTGCCGAAAATTTATAGTTACGCCATTCTATTTATATCTATCAAATAATCTGTGTTGATTTTAAAATAAGTTGTACGTTAATAAGGAATAATTCTTCAAAGAAGGGAAAATTAAATTAAGACTATTAACTCTTTTTTAAAATTAATTCATTGCTTGAAAATGTTGTTTTATATTTTAGCGATGAAGACATCAAGATTACTAGAACATTTGAAAAAGTACATGCTGATAAGGAAGATAAAACCTTATCTAATTTTAAAGCAATGAATTAAAAGTTTTTGAGAAAGCTAACATTAGCAAAACTCTTCTCAGTAGAATCCAAAGGTTGTGAGATGGGAAACGTACTGCATGTAATATTTCTCTAATGACTGTTAAATCGTGAAAACCATATAGTATTGGGGAAGAACTAATTCTACTGGCTATAACTGAAGTAATACGCACTATGTTACATAAGACAGCTTCTGAAATTACAAAGAAAATTCGATTGAGCAATAATACAGTCCAAAGAAGAATTGATGAAATGTCTCAAGATGTTGAAAACTCATTATGTGAGTATTTAAAAACATCCCAGTTCTCTATTCAGCTTAATGAGTCAACTTTGCCAGGAAATGAGGCCTTAATTTTAGCATACGTGCGATTCATACAAGAACAAAAAATATGCTAAAATAACAAAAAAATACAAAGAGGGAATCAATATTTCATGCATTGGAAGAGTTTTTCAAAGAAAAAAGAAATCCCCCTCAGAAATATCTTATCAGTTGCTACTGATGGTGCTCCAGCGATGATAGGTTGCTACAGGGGTTTTCTTGCATATTTAAAAAGAGCGGTTCCGAATGTATTTGCCGTGCACTGCGTCATTCGTCGGCAACATTTAATTAACAAAAATCTGAATGAACGTCTGCATAGGTCATTGCAGCGTGTTGTTCAAGCAGTCAACAAAATCAGATGCAACGCATTGAATGACAGATTGTTTGGACAACTTTGCATTGAAAACTATGCTGAATTCAATCGCTTGCTGTTTCATACAGAAGTTCGTTGGCTGTCAAAAGGTGCCTGTTTGGATCAATTTTATAAACTCTTTGACTCAGTGCTAGAGTTCTTAGAAAACAATATGATAATTTACGAGTCAACTTAATCGATTCCAAAAATGACATAGCCTATTTGACAGACTTGTTTAGTAAATTCAATGACGCAAATCAAAAACTCCAAGGCGATGAGCTAAATTTAACAAAAACAAAAACTATGATTTTCGCTCTTGTGGCAATACTTCTACTGTACGAAAAAATTTTAGGAAGAGGGGAATTCAGCCAATTTCCACATTTATCAACAGTAGAAAAACATGATGAAGACATGCTTATCTATTGTCAGCACTTTGAGGCTCTCCATTCTGACTTCAACCAACGGTTTGAAAATATACTTAAAATGAACATACCTGATTGGATTTTGGATCCTTTTTCAGGATCAAACTCAGAAGAATCTGTAAAATTACAAGAACTAATAGAAATATCAACAAATGAAGAATTAAAATTGAAATTTAAGCATAGCTATCAACAGTTCTGGCTGCAAAAAGAGATACTAACACTTTACCCTGGATTATGAGCTGTGGTCTACAAAAATTCTTAACATTGTTTCTTTCATCATATTTAGTGGAACGTGGGTTCAGTGCGGTCACAAATCTGTGAATTAAAAACAGAAACCGACTGCAAATTACTGATCGCGGTGATTTAAGCATGCTTCTGACTAAAATAGAGCCGAATATAAATAAATTGATTGCTATGCACCAAGTTCATCCTTCACATAAGTTTTACTGTTATTTGTAATTTTTATCAAATGATTATTATCCTCCGCCATCTTAATTTTTGGTGTGTAATGCGAATGTAACTATGGTTGATTTTAAGGAATAATTTTATAATTTCAAGCTTCAAGGTGTCTTATTTACAACAACATATTTCTTTACTATGTTCTATATAGGTAGGAAAAAAAATACATAAAAGGCCTAAACTTTGTCATTGTATCTCTGTTTACTCGCATAGAATGATAAATTTCCAGGGGAGTGGTGAGTAATTTTTTCTCTGAAAAGGGGGTGGTAGGTCAAATAAGTTTGGGAACCCCTGATCTAAACGTTGGTGGTTACTGATTTTTACTGTTACAATTTAAAATTAACCGATTGCTGCAAAATAACAGATTGCTGCAAAATAAGCAGTACTATATTGCTGCAAAATAAGCAATATTTTGCAACCGATTGCTGCAAAATAAGAAATTCACCGAGGTGTGCTAGCGAACGAAATGCGTCTTAACTTACGCGCTCTTATAAAGCCTGTTTCTCTACTGGCTCCATCTACACACGCGTGTACGCTTACGTATTTGACGTACAAGATTTGCATTTTTGTCTAGAAGCAGTGGTTTTACATTCACTTCAGTTCTTTTCATGAAATTCGAGAAAATATGCAAATTCTCTTAATTTACTTCACCAGTACATAGGCACCCATTATTTGATTGCAGAACCATTGCTCTCTTTATATTTATAACAGATGATTTTTATTAAACACCTATTAAAAATGATTTTTAATGTTAAAAGCAATGCCTGGCTGTAAATTCTAACTAATCTCAATTCTTTCACATTTTGTAACAATGTCCTTGTTTAAAAAGGAAGAGTCAGTTTCTAACTAACAGCTGGTGTTTTTACATATGCAAATATTTTTGAAATAAAAGAATACTAAGTTAAAAATTGCTTTAATTTAAGACTGTAAATTAATATTCATGAACAAATATTTCTGTAATGGAGTTAAAATGCATATTTTATTAAAAATCTATCAGGGGTACATTTAAAAAATGCAATACATATTCTGCTTTGATTGTTATAAAATATACAACCCATCACTAAAAATGTTACTTGACTGTTCCAGAGATTTTTGGTGCAGTTTTATTGCATTTCTATGCAGTCCTACATGTCAATGCAGGATCTATCCAAATATGTTTATACCAGTATATAAATACCGCAATAAAATAATGTGTTCTTTGCAGAAGTTGTTTATTTTTAATAAGCAACTAAAATGCCTGATTGAAATATAAACAATTGTCAGTTTAACAGTCCAAAAATTTTCACCCAGGCACAAAATGATTCTTCATCCTGGATATTCGGTCTTACTTCACATTCAAAGTTATCTTCATTTAAAACAGTGGAGGACACAATTTCAACGACAATCGGTAAACTTTCATTATCCGCCATTAAACCGTTGAGTGCTTTTGAAAACAGAAAGCAAGCGCTCGCGATCATTGGCCGTTACGGTTAGCCCCGCCCTCGGTTGTAAGATCCATGTACGTATTTTGAAATTCGCGCTTCGGTCATCTCCCTTTTCCTAATAAGACACTCAATTGGTAACGCTTTAGTAGTGTCCAACACCGGGCAAAAATTCAAAGGCGGCCTGGCCAGAGGCTAATCAGAAGTTTTTACCAGACTACGATCGGTCCGGCGCGAAGTATAAAAGTAAAATTTAGAGAGACTTTCACAAAATTATTGTTCAATTAAAGATATATATATATATATATATATATACTAGCTGAAGTACCCGGTGATGCCCGGGATTTTAAGAAAGTTTGTTAACCAAAATCCATTTAAAAATTAACACAGTATAAATAACATAGAAAAAATATATGTGAAATGTTATACACATCTCAGAATTTCAGCCTTTCATCATTGTAGGACTAAAATCAGAAAAGTAAAAATGTCAAATTTACTTAGCCTTGCTTCGCCCGTCTAGCCGGTTGGTTTAGGGACAGCTCCCTTCAGCAATCATTGTCAAAGAATGGAAATACTAAAAAATAACGAATAAAGCTATTTAAATTTTGTAGATACGTATCCCACGTCCTGCAAAGAGTCGCAGGCAGAAGAAAAATCCCCCCACCGGTGATCCGGCGTTGCCCGGGATTTTAAGAATGTTTGGTAACTAAAATCAATTTAAACACTAAACACAGCATAAATTACATACTAAAAAAAATGTGTCATCTCAGAACACTATAGTCAACTTTATAGACATCTCAGAATTTAGGTAGATGCAGCCTTTCTTCATTGTACCTCTAAAAGCTGTAAAGTAAAAATGTCAAATTTGGGAATAATTGATAATCAGAGTCAATTTAAAAACTAAACAGAGTATAAATAACATAGAAAAAAAAAGCATATGAAATGTTATATGCATGAATAAAAAGAAAACTCAATACAAAAAAATATATATTTATAATAAACTCCTCAGAATTCAGCTAGTTTACCCTTTCATCATTGGACCAAAAAAAACTGAAAAGTAAAACATAAAATATATACATTTATAATAAATCACTAAAATCTTGAAAAGGAATGAGTAGGAAATTAAAACAGTAGCATTAGGATTTTACGCAGAGTGATAGGCGTTTTAGCTAAATTTCATTAAAAATTACTTCAAATTGACCAATTTATAGAAAAGTATGCTATTTACAGGTAAGTTGTTGTTCCTTTTTTTTTTAATTTTTATGTGCATTTTGCCATAAAAGACGAAACAAACTTTAAAAAGTTATTTTTTTAGAAATTGACTCCGAACGTAGACAGTCACCTTAAAACTACTTGAGAATGAGAATAAAAAATGAGGAAAGAATAAACTGTACCCCCCCCCCCCCTCCCCATTGAAATAATATTTAAAGTAATAAATTCTGTTTTAACAGTTAATTTGTGAATAATTTAAAAAATAACTAAATGTAAAATAGAAAAGTAAATAAAACATAATCAAATTTCACTGCCCTTCAAAAACATCCAGTAATAACAAATTTCTTTAGCAAATACAAAATAAACAAAAAGTGAACAAAAATAATTGGTGTTTAATAAATATTTTATTTGGGGCTGTTTTTATAAGGAAAGATATGATGAATCGGGGAAAATTTTCATATTGGAACATAAAATTGCATGTATTATTTTTGCATTTTAAAATTTTCTCTTAGATTTTAGGTCATTTGAAGATAACTGTCATATGTATCATGTGTGAGAGGGAAATTAAAATATTTGCTTTAAGATTTTGTGTAGAGTGATAGGTATTTTAGGTAAATTTAATTAAAAATTACTTCAAATTGACCAATTTATAAAAAAGTATGCTATTTACAGATAAGTTTTGTCTCTTTTTTAAATTTTTAAGTGCTATTTTACCATAAAATATGAAAAAAACCTTTAATTTTTTATTTTTTTTTAAATTGACTCCGAACGTAAATTTGAAAGATCCACCTTAATTCGAAAGATCGATTTTGAGGGTTTAAAACTGTAAAATCAGTATGGTATAAAACAGTATATAGTGATTGAAATTGCTTGGTTGTTGCTTAGTTGAATAGTTTGGTTGAAATTGCTCCAAGCGTTCCAGAGTGATGCTGGTACGAACATGAACACACACACGCACACATATATATGGTGAAACTTCTCTATGGCGGCCAGTCATGGTTAAACAAAAGTGGCCGTCAAATAAGTATATATATATATATATATATATATATATACACAGTGAGACAGAGTAAAACTTCTCTAAACTGCCCTATTTTGTTTACAACGGGTCCAAGAATCCATGGAGCCAATGTTATGAACGAAATCTCCTTTCGGTCACCCCTCCAAACGGCCACTTTTTTGAGGAACCATCGCTGGTTCGCCATAGAGAAATTTTATTGTATCTCTCTCTCTCTGTATATATATATATATATATATATATATATGGGCGAAAACGGAACTCTAAAACCGTCAGCGGCAGAAACGCGGGCGCCGATTCATCTACTAGGCCCATCTCTGGTTATTCGGAGATCATGTGATCAAAGCCCGAATGGTTAATATGCTTCTTTGTCAGTCTGACTTTTGTGTTCCGTGGTGTGACCACGGATAATCTATAGTCGCATTCGTATCATTCATTTATTCCCTTTTGTCAAGTTTTTCTTGATTTGATGTAAACCTTGAAATCAGGTGTAATTCGATTCTAATTAAATGTGGTGTTCAGGATCAGGGGCCTACTTCTTAGTGTGTGATGTGTCTAATTATGCTAGTGTCCAGCCAAGGGAGATGGGTAAGTTACCCAATCGTTTCTATTCTGTAATTGCATATTGTATATGGTCATTCGTTTAAACATTCTTTATTCGCAAAGGGGAAGTTTAATTCTCCCCAATATATATATATATATATATATATATATATATATATATATATATATATATATATATATATATATATATATATATATATATACACTGAAGTGCCACTGAATGAGAGATAGCAAAGCCTATGCAAATTGTGCAGCGCTGCGCATCATGTATGCGCAAGTGAGGGCGCTGTGGTAACTGCATATATAGTGCGTACTGTGGTTGTTCTGAATTAGTTGTTGGAATTGCCAGTATGGGTAAACTGCCTGATTTAGACGCCTTCGATCGCGGACAAATCGTAGGTGCGCGACGCATGGGCCATTCAATTTCCGAAATCGTCAGACAGCTAGGATTTTCAAGGTCGACAGTGTCAAGAGTATACCAAGAATACATGGATGGTGGAAAAAAACTAGCGATCGGGCAAACTGCAAAGGACAATTAGCCTTGACAGTGCTTGGTGAGAGACGGCTCAGGCGTATTGTACGTAGCCAGCAAAGCCAAACATTAGCTCAAATTACCACCCAGTTTAATGACGGTGCCAGTCGTACAGTCAGTAAACGGACTGTGCAACGCTCGCTTCACCGTATGGGTTTCGGGAGCCGTCGACCTACGAAAGTACCATTGCTCTATACTCGCCATCGGGCTGCACGTCTTGCCTGGGCAAGAGAGCACAGAGACTGGAGTGTAGAGGACTGGAAACGAATAGCATGGAGTGATGAGTCTCGATTCCAACTACTTAACGCCGACGGGAGGCTGAGAATATGGCGTCAGGCTCATGAAGCCATGGATCCTGCATGCCTGGCTGGAACTGTACAAGGGCATGGTGGCTCAATCATGGTCTGGGGTGTTTTTTCGTGGCACAGTTTGGGATCTTTGGTGCGTGTACCAACCTCCCTCAATGCAATTCGGTACGTAGAGTTGCTGGGTGATCACCTCCATCCGTTTATGCTGTTCTTTTATCCGCACGGTAATGGAGTTTTCCAGCAAGACAACTGTACCTCTCACAAGTCCCGGTTGGCTACTGGCTGGTTGGATGAGGATTCCTCTGACTTCTCTGTCATGAATTGGCCACCTAGAAGCCCAGACTTAAATCCTATTGAGCATCTTTGGAATGTTTTGAAACAAGGCGTGAAAGGCCATCACACAGAACCAAAAAACCTTACTGAATTATGGACAGCTTTAGCCAATATTTGGCAAGCCATTCCCGTGGAACGTTTCCAGAAACTTGTTGAATCTATGCCTCGTCGTGTGGCAGCCGTTTTCAAGGCCAGAGGAGGCCCAACTCGTTACTAGGTAGGTATCCCTAATTCAGTGGCACTTCAGTGTATATACAGAATACACACATGAATACAGTGGAATCTCGATCTATCGTTTTCAAGCGGCCGACAGAACTGAACGATAAATGTGGGAAAACGATAGATGCGGGAACATAACAAAGCAATATGATCATCGGGACTGGGTGAAATAAACGACACATACGGGAAAACGATGATTCGGAGAATGATCGATGGAGATTCCACTATAAATATATATATATATATATTTAGAGAGAGAGAGAGAGAGATAGAAAGAGAGAGAGAAAGTAAGTAAGTAAAACCTCTCTAAATGGTCCTATTTTGTTTGGAACCTGTTCAAGAATCGATTGAGTCAATGTTATGAATGTTATGAACGATATCTCCTTTTGGTCACCCCTCCAAACGGCCACTTTTTTGAGGAACCATCGCTGGCCGCCATAGAGAAGTTTTATTGTATCTTTCTCTCTCTATACACACACACACACAGAGAGGACTCCCAGCTAGAAAAATATAATAAACCCAATTTGTAATATGAAAACCTAGCTTTTGAAAAAATATTTTTTTAAACAAAGGATTTTGCTATTTTATAATTTACCCAGATTTAACGTACCAGAAAAACCCAGATTTAGGGATATTTTTGAAAAAATTAAAATTATATATATATATATATATATATATATATATATATAAATTGGTTTGGGCAATTAAAATTATTAACATTTTCTATAATTTTACATTCCGTAATACATTTCATATGTATTCATAATATTTACATTTATACATATTTACTTTTATAAATATTTACATATACTAAAATAATATTTATATAAACTATTCACATAACGATAAAAATTAACTCATATATATATATATAATGTGTGTGTGTGTGAGATTTATAGATTTAGTGGACTGTAAATGATTTTAGAAGATTTATTTTGACTTAAAACAAAATAATTACAATACTTGCACATTTAATAGAATACACTTGCGATTAATAGAATACAATTGAATATAAGGGATGGGTCAACGCTGGTAAAATGAAAAACCCAAATAGCATAAAGAATTGAATTATGAATTGACTTACATAAAGGAATAGCATCACTTCCCAGACGTCCTCCAAACCTTTCACTTAACGTAAATTACATCAAACGGGAATAAGCAAGCAGAAGCCCTGCTCGCATCACGTACATAAGAATGTTTTTGTCAACAACAGTGCATGTTTTCACACACCGTTACAAAATAAGAAATTACTGGATCAGTGCTGCCATCTATGAACGCAGGCTGCTACTACCGGACGGAACATCCTCCGGGGCGGGCAGTAGCACAATGACTTTAGAAATTGGCATCACCATTTGACATCACCAGAAGCAGTTTTGATGTAAACAACTCTTACACAACCATCTTCTCCTGGGAAACACTGAATCACACGTCCAAGAAGCCACCTTAAAGGAGGAAGTTGTGGCTCATGGATTGCCACCAAATCTCCAATCTGAAGATTCTGACGTTGGAGGCTCCAAGCCTTTGGTCTTTGCTGGAGTTGAATTAAGTAATCCCGAGACCATCGGTCCCAGAATTCAATTCGCATTTTTTGTAAAAGTTTCCATCTGTCACTTAAACTGATGTTGCAATTTGAAGTTTCAGGAATGTCCAACAATGGACTACCGATTATGAAATGCCCTGGTGTAAGAACACTTAACTCCGAAGGGTCAGAAGACATAGGCACTAATGGTCGAGAGTTCAAACAAGACTCAATTTGACAAAGAAAGGTTGACAGTTCTTCGAAATTGAGAACTGCAAATTTACTGGCTTTCACTAGTAAGTGTTTAGCGCTTTTCACGGCTGATTTCCAGATGCCTCCAAAGTTCGGTGAATATGGTGGGATAAAATGCCAATTTATCTCATGAAAGGATGAAAAATGCATTACTTCTTCGGATTTCAATTTGCAGAACAAAGTTTTCAGCTCATTGGAAAGTCCTACAAAGTTCTTTCCGTTGTCGGAATAAATATCCGAGGGTAAGCCTCTACGGCTGATGAAACGTTTCAAGCACGTGAGTAGAGCTTGAGTTGAAAGATCGGATACAGCCTCTAAGTGCACAGCTTTAGTACACATGCAGATGATAACACATATGTATGATTTCATTTTAGTTTTACTTCTGGTGAGATTTGGTTTGGTTGTGACTGGTCCACAGAAATCAATTCCTATTTTCTGAAAGCAACGTGATGGATTGATTCTTTCAGATGGTAAATCGGCCATAATCTGCTGGCAGGATGCAGCACGCAATTTTTTACAAAGAATACATCGGTGGATCACTTGCCTCACCTTGGATCGTCCGCTCGTAACCAAAATTTTGACGTATGAGAGCTAACGTTAACTGTGGACCTGCATGAAAATGCTTCTGATGGTAATACTCAATGATCAAATCCGTAATTAGGTTTTCCTTGGGTAGCAATATTGGATATTCTTGATCATGAGTCAGATTTTGCTGTCTGAACAGTCTGCCGCCTACTCTAAGGATGTTTGATTCGTCGAGAAAAACATTAAGAGTCAACAACTTGCTTGAAGTACGCAATGGTGATTTCTTTTGGAGTAATTTAATCTCGTTTGAAAATTCCTTCGTCTGCAACAGTCTAACTATGAGCAGGAGAGAAGACTTGATTTCATTGGCAGTCAAGTATTCAGTGAGGCGTTCATTAGGGTGTCTACAGTTGTACATGAATCTTAAACAATAGGCGATGACATTTATCAATTTGGTGTATGATGAGAACTTAAGCAGAAATTCAGGGATCTCTTTCTCTACCGCGGTATGGACCAACACCTTTTTGGCTCCATCAGAGAATGAATCTTGACTAAAGGGGGGATAAGAAGAATTATCCCACAATCTGGACGGGCCAGACCACCAAAGATCACGATGAAGCAATTTTTCAGGAAGGATTCCTCTGGAAGCGCAATCTGCCGGATTCCACTTTCCTGTAATGTGGTGCCACTGAGCCTTTGGAACTTTGATTTTGTGTGTCGGAGATTTGATTTTGTGCACGCGATTGGATACGAATTGGTTACCGTTCAGTGGTGGGGAATGAATCCAACATAAGGCAATTTGAGAATCTAACCAAAGATGGACATCTTCAAGGTTAATCGGTAGAGAATCTATCACTGTCAAGGTAAGCTGTGATAACAATAATGCTGCTGAAAGTTCAAGCCTAGGCAAAGTGACTATAGATAATGGATCCACCTTTGTCTTTGCAGCTAAGAGATGAGAGGAATTACCAAAAGGACTTAGTTTTACCAGATAGAGGACTGCTGCATATGCCTTCAGCGATGCATCAGCAAATCCATGCAACTGAATTTGAGTGGTTGCGCTTTCATCCATACTTATAAACCTCGGAATTCTAATGGCTTTCAGACAATCAATTTGATTTAGAAAACTTTCCCATACCTTCAAAATTTCTGGAGGTATTTCATCTTCCCAAGACAACTTATCTTTCCAAAGTTCTTGCATTAAGATTTTGAGTATGACTGTAGATGGTGACAATAGACCTAACGGATCGAATGTTCTCGCAATGAACGAGAGCAAATCTCGCTTTGTTTTAACTTCGGTTGTTCTCGCTATGTGTAGCTGTATCGTGTCTTCAGAAGAATTCCATGTCAGACCTAATAATTTTACAACTTGTTCATTTTCAATTTTCCCGTTTGAATGGATGAGTCTTCTTTCTTCTGTTACATGTTCAATTGCTTCTGGACAGTTTGAAGCCCATTTTCTCAGTGTAAATCCGCCACTTTCCATAATCTGATTTATTTCGTAGACGAGTCTTGATGCCTCATTGGGCGAAGAAGCGCCACACAAGAGATCATCCATGTAGACGTTCTCCCTAATTATCTCAGAAATGCGGGGATTTTCTGTATGGGAATCTTCAGCGAGTTTATGGAGAGTTTTAATTGCCAAGTAAGGAGCACAAGCTGTCCCGTAGGTGACAGTGCGCAAACGATATGTGGAGATCGGTTGTTGCTCTTCAAATCTCCAAACTATTCTTTGGTAATCTTTGTGGGAAGCAGTTACCAGAATCTGGCGGAACATTTTCTCGACGTCTGCTGACAAGGCTATTCGATATGATCGAAAGTTTATGAGGATCTTGAATATCTCTGGGAGTAGCTTAGGACCGACCTCAAGGAAATCATTTAGGGAATTTCCACTTGAATCTTTACTGGATGCATCGAAAACAACACGAAGCTTTGTTGTTAGGCTTTCCTCTCTTAAAACACCGTGATGAGGTAGGAAAGCTTGATTTGGAACCTCTTCTTCATATTCTGGGACGATTTCCATATGATTTAGTGAGAGGTATTCTTTCATGAATTCACAGTACTTCGTTTTGAATTCTGGGTTCTTTCTGAATTTTGCTTCTAAATATTGGAAGCGCTTCAAAGCTTGAAATTTGGAATCGCCGAGAACCGGAATAGATTTGAATGGTAAGTTTACAACGTATCTTCCAGTACAGTGTCGCTTCACATTTTTTTAAAATTTGTCATTTACCGGATCAAGAGGGGGCCTCTCCACAGCGACCGTAGAGTGAGATTTGCGAGTTATTTGTGCCCAACAACTGGCCTGGAGTCTATTGGGTACACAAGGCGATTGCTTTGCTTAACTAGCGTTTATTCTCAAACGGATTTTCTGTCGCAACCTATCGGCACCTCCACGTGGTGGCCCCTGGGAGATCTACGGATCTGCGAACGCCGAAGGTGTGGGGAACGAATTATTCTCTCTTCTCGAGCTTGATATAAGTTCAGGGTGGCAGCTCGCTGACCATGTGTCAGGAGAAGGCCATAGATCCTCTCCTCGGAGAGGCCGAAGAGAGAATGCGCATAGCGCAAACCAGAGTGCAAAACTTACTTTGCGCCTATAGCGGCTCTTTAGAGCGCCGTCGGACTATGAATGAAGAGCTCAATATGCTCATAAACATTCTGAGAGATCAGCAAGCCCATATCCAGTACTTAGCTGGACAGTTAGCCCAGGCTAACAAGCAAACTTATGCGAACATCGTAAGTAATGGGCAAGCGATCGGACCCGCCCCTAGGGGCGGGCCTAAGACCAAGTCAACCAAGATGACATTGGCTGATAAAGAGCGTCACGTGGTGGCTGTGTATCCTAAGAAGGAGCAAGCCTCCGAGGATACAAGGAATGAAATCCAGTCACACATAGACCCTACCAGGCTGAAAGTGGGCATCACAATGATGCGGAAGATCAGTAAGGGTGGGGTCATAATTGGCACGGACACTCAAGAGAGCCTGGACAAGCTCATAGAGGAGTTCAAAAAGATCGATGAACTCCATGGCAGCTATGAAGCAACTAAGCCGATGAAAAGAAATCCGCAACTCATAATATACGGAGTTGCGGAAAAAATGACTGACAAACTGCTCATTGAAAAGCTGAAAGAGCAGAACCAGGAATTGGCGGAGAGCGAGATAAGCATTGTAGCTAGCTACAAAGCTAAATACGGACAAAACTGGATATTGAGCATCAATGGAGAAGCCTTCTCAAGACTGAGAGGCGTGTGCAAGCTCAAGCTAGGCTGGCAAAGGTACTCATATAGGGAGTACATAAGGCCAAGAGTGTGTTATAACTGTTGGCAATATGGACATATAGCCAAAGCGTGCAATGCCGATAGAGTGTGCAAAAACTGTGGCAGTACGGGCCACTGTTATAGTGACTGCAAAGCAAAAACCAGATGCGTGAATTGTCATAAGAACAATAAGAAAAATAGCACAAAGAAGGAGACCTCTCATATGCCCACCGCTAATTCATGCTCGATTTACAGAGCAGAGGTGGAGCGAATTGCTCGAAGAACCAACTATGGAGAGTAAACACTCCAAGTGTAAGTTTGTGCATTTGAATGTCAACAAAACGCATCTGGCTTCAAAGGAACTGGGTGAGGACGCCGTAGCCCAGGACCTAGACGTCCTCTCGATCTCGGAACCGTACTATTCCAGAGAGGACGAGCACATCACCGGCATACCGAACATGTACGCAGTAATAGCACACAGCTGCAGCCCCAAGGCTGCCCTAGCAATAAAGAGGAGGCACAAGATGCTCAATCTGATGGTGACGGAGTACTTGGTAGCAGTCCGAGTTCAGCTGCTAGGGGAATGGTACAATGTTATCACAGTCTATCTACCCCCCCTCACCCAGGGGGGATGACGATAGAACGGAGCCCCAGATGAGTTATCTCAGGTCCATCCTGGACAATACTGACAATAAGTCAATCATCATGGGCGACTTCAATGCGAAGTCTTCTGTCTGGGGCCCTAGGCCTACTAATGAAAGGGGTATTACGATCTTGAGCATGGTGGCGCACTACGGTGCACACATCCTAAACGACCCAAACAGCCCCCCAACGTATAACGGACCGTTTGGGATGGGCTGGGTCGACCTCGCGATAACCGTGGGTATCGATGAGGAAAGGATCTCCAATTGGAGAGTCTCAGATGACTTTGTGCTAACGGACCACAATGGGATTCTGTTTGAGTTAAGTGGCCTTGACACAGGCCACAGACAGCCCAAAAATCTGAAATGGGACATTAGATCCATGAAGTGGATGGAGTTCAGAGCTGAACTCCGAAAGGAGGCTAATGTTCTCAGAGAAACGGTGGAGGCCCTCGATCCCGAGGAGGCAGTCATGAACATCAATGACAAGCTACACGAAATGTGTAGCAAGCACCGTAAGAGGAAGGGCTGTCTGAAAAGGAATGCCTATTGGTGGTCCCCTAGCTTGGCGACTCATCGCAAAAAGGTCAGAGCTCTCAGGCGGAGGGCTCAAAAGATCAGTGATCCCCAAGAAAGGGCCCAGAACATGGAGATCTTCAAAAGGGAAAGAGCAAACTATAGGCGAGCCAAACTGGCGGCCAAAAGGAAGTCGTTCCGAGATTTTCTCGAAGGGGTGACGTCCAAAGACATATTTGGCAATGTGACGTTTACAGTTCCCAAGAGTGGCAGAGGGGATTGCGCCAAGGAACTCAAAAAGTCGGATGGAGACTTAACGCATGACGAGTGTGAAGTGGAGTTAATATTGGCTCAACACCACTTCAAGAACATTGATAATGTTCATTATCCCAGAGCCGCTATCCAAGAGGCTCATGATCTCATCACGATCGATGAGATAGACTTGACTTTGGACAACATGGCTAAGGGGAAGGCTCCGGGATTCGATGGGCTCACGCTCTCGATTGTGGAGGAATTGCACCAAGTGGATGCCTGGCTACTGGGCAACCTGTATAATAAGTGCCTGAAAATGATGAAGTTCCCTAACATCTGGAAAAGAGCGAAGGTGGTTTATTTCCCCAAAGAGGGAAAAGATCCAACTATGCCGAACGCATACCGTCCTATCTGCCTCCTCCCAGTAATGGGGAAGGTGCTGGACAAGTTGATCACAAACAGACTCGTGGAGTTCCTAGAGTTGAACGGGGTACTCTCGAAAGAGCAGTATGGCTTCCGGAGAAATAGGAGCACTAACGATGCCCTAAAAAGGGTACTTGGGATCATTGGCGAAAACAAGCGGAACAAGCTGTTTACTTGTATGATCACGCTCGACATACAAAACGCCTTTAACTCTATCAACCCGATACGTGTGATAGAGGCCATAATGAGCTTAAATATGGAAATGAATCTCAAGTATCTAATTGTGGATTATCTCCGAGACCGCAGCATAAAGCTGGGTCAAGGGGAATGGAAGTACAACGTGGGAGTGCCCCAAGGTTCCTCCTTGGGACCCATTCTCTGGCTTTTAGTGATCAACGACCTCCTAAAGGCGGAAGAGGACAACGAGGATTTCCACATTCAAGCATTCGCTGATGACTTGGTCATCCTCATCAGTAGTAAGGCCGTGTACAGGTTCACAGATCTAGCTAGCAGAGCGCTGGCTAAGTGTGAAAGTTGGGCAAACCACAATGAACTGAAGTTCAATATTGGCAAGTGCAACTTCACGGTTGTGGGGCCGAGCACAAGAAATCTAAGGAGACCAACCCTAAAGCTGTGTGGCCAAAGCATCAAGTATGAGAAGGAGGTGAAGTATTTGGGGGTTATCATTGATAACCAGCTCAACTTCAACGCCCACCTTGAGAACGCCAAGGAAAGGGCTCTGGCTGTCATGCACAAGCTCCTGAGATACTCCAGGAAGACTTGGGGCATTAAACCACTCGTTGCAAAGGAGATCTACCAGCTAGTCGTTGAAAAGATCTTGCTTTACGGAGTGCCGTCGTGGTACAACACCACAAGGAGACTCAATGACAAGCTTTTGCAGATCCAAAGACCGTTTCTGCTGCTCTTGACAAAGTGCTACAAAACAGTAGCTACGGACACACTCGCCGTCCTGGCGGGGTGTTTGCCTCTGGACATCAGAGCCAAAATGGAGAGGACAATTCACCTGATCCATAATGATAATGGAGCGTACGACCTTAACGGTCTTAAGCTCGATGGGGAAAGCTGCGAAGTGAGAAACTTCGATATCCATTCCATCAAGGATATCAGCAGCATTGACTGGTCGACCAATCTGGAGCCAGGGTGTAGTACGCAGTACTACACAGACGGCTCTAAGATGGAAGGCAAAGTCGGATCAGGAGTTGTCAAGTATGACAACAATGTTAGGCTCTATGATCTAAAGGAGAGGAACTCAGATCACAGCTCCTCTTATCAGGCTGAGTTAAGAGCGATAGAGATGGTAATAGAGGATGCAATAAGGTCGCGAACCGACGAGTTCGATGTCTTCACGGATTCCATGAGCGCACTACAGGCGCTCAGAGCAAAGAGCTTTAAATGTCGGCTGGTGGAAAACCTAAAAAGGAGTATCACTATAAACGGCTTATATATTACCTGGCACTGGGTGAAAGCCCATGCCGGTAACAGTAACAACGAAGAGGTGGATGAGAACGCCAAAAGAGCGACTCAGCTTCCCACCATCAATAACGACTATAAGCTGACTAAGAACCAGCTTAAAGGCATTCTTATGAAAGATGCCTTAAAATCATGGCAAGAAAGGTGGAATGAGTCCACCAAAGGCAGGCGGACGCAGGAGATATTCCAAAAAGTCAGTTTGGATAGAGTCCAATGTGACTTCCTGAGGAACCAGGCGATCACTGGGCACGGCAGCTTTGGCCAGTATCAGGCCAAATTCTTCGGGAAGTCGGACAGTTGCAGTTGTGGCGAGATCCAGACAGTCGAGCACTGTCTATTCGATTGCAGAAACTTTGCTGACTTGCGTGCCGACCTGCCAGGGAATGCAAGTCAATGGACTAGGTACAAATTATATAACGATTACTACTTTGGCAAAGTAGTAAACAAAATCGTTAAAAGGCTTATGGACGAACACGTCCAATTGCCATAGAAACTATTTTCGATGTATGTTTATGTTTGCTGTATGTATTTATTAATAAAGTCTGTGTTGTGATGTGAAGTAGCGAAAAAGTCGTTCTGCAGGCGGTTGGCCAGTTGGAGCGACTCGGTAAAGTTGCATATGTGCTGAGTGTCGGAGCTTGGGATGTGCTCCCTCGCGGCGGCCAGTCTTCATAAACTCTGAGTTGGATGCCTTCAAGGTGGGACGACGCTAAGCTTACGCTTACCGGATCAAGATTTGTCATTTACCGGAGCCATCAGTTTAGAGGTGGCAACAGCGATATCTAAACTGATGGCTGCGTGTTCTCTGAGCTACCGGAAAATAAGTGAAATTTGATTGAAATATTAATCTTACTAATCTAAATTTGTGTTTAAATACTGTTATTGATACTAATATATCCAGTCGGTATACTTTTAGTTAAAGAAAATTATTTTTATTAATTTTTGAAGCCAGCTTGCTTCAGTCCGTAGGCCTAACGGGCCAGCCATCAAGATGGTGGAATGTAAAGGGCGGAAAGGACACTTGCATTTTCCGTAAAGAAGACTATACTTTATAATGTTGTGTTAAGTGACAAACATTCGTATTGATTTCTTCAGTATATAATATACTATATTTAGTGGAAACCTAAATGGATATTGGATCTTAACTTTAGTGTGAAAAGAAATTGAGTGCTGTGTTTACAGAGGGATTAAACCGACTAGGGAAATACATAAGTGTAATTGGTACTCGACATACTGAGGATAAGAAGAAAATTGACACTGGTGAAACCACGGAGGACACTGTTAGGTATAAATGCGAAATAGTGCAACGATGTGACTTAATTATACTACCCACCATCAAAGTTACAAGGTAGGAATGTATATATTAAGTTGGAATAATAAGTGTATGTACGGTGCATTATAGTTTTCTATTGTGATTATACCAGTTAGAATAGAACTTTAAATAAGGAGTGCTTATAATTTTAGTATTGTGTAAAGTGTATAAATGGTATAATTTGTAATGTAAGAATAGAAACTTGCTATAACAACAAACAGAATAACAATAACGTTTTTTGGAGTTCTAGAAATTGTGTAACAGGAACTAAACTTGAAGGATACAAAACTTATTGATATTGCTTTAAATCAGTCACTTATTTGTTATATGTATAATACAGAAACAGCATGACAGAGGAAAAGACTTTAACTCTTGATAACATTGAAAACTTCGTATTCGATGTCGATCATCCACTTTGTGATAATACCCTACTTGATATGGAAAATGACTTAAGGAAAAGAACGGACAAAATAAAAGAAAAAATTAACAGCAGCGATAGAATAAATAAGGGAGACAAAATAGACCTAACAGAGGATCTATCCAAAAACTATTTCCTAGTTAGATTACAGAGAAGCTTTATAGTTGACCTAAAAGGTCAGATCAAAGCTCTGGAAAGACAAATTAAAAGTTTAATCATCGAAACCAAAGAGGAGGAAACAGTAGCAAAAAACACGTACGCGGACGTGGTGAAAATTCGGGAGAAGAGGGAAAGATCGAGATCCAGAACCAGAAAATCGGGAGCACTGCATACAATAATAATATACCCTAAAGAAGAACAAAGCTCAGAAAAAACTAAAAAAGAATTACAGGAAAACATTGTACAGGTAGAATTGAGTGTTGGCATAAATAATATAAGAAAGATAAATAGGGGAGGTCTTGCCATTAGTGTGGACAAAGAGGAAGACGCCAATAAATTAGTTAATCAAATCAATCAAGTGGAAAATCTAAAAGAAAAATACAGCGCGAATAAAGCGAAAAAAAGGAAACCACATATCATCATATTTGGAGTGGAAGAGGAGTTATCAAAAGAAGAAATAGAAAAAAAAATAATATCTCAAAACGAGGAAATAGAAATAGAAAATACAAAAGTAATATTTAAGTATAAAGCAAGGCAAGGGTACAACTGGGTGGTGAGTTTGGACGGAGATTCGTACGGCAAGATTAAAAAAAAGCGGCAAAATAAAAATTGGGTGGCAAAAATACAACATAAGAGAATTCCTGAAACCACAAATTTGTTATAACTGCTATCAAACGGGGCACATTTCTAGATTCTGTACAAACAAAAAAAAGTGCAGGAACTGTGGAACGGAAGAGCACGGGGAGTGCAAAAATAATATTTGTTGTACTAATTGTAAATATACTAACGACAATTTTGATACTCAATTTGATACTGAACACCTTCCATACGATAATAAGTGCGAAAATTATAGAAAGGCTATAGAAAAATTAAGAGAAAGAACAGATTATGGTAGTGCAGAATAATGCTGCACTTGTCCCGGCCTTGGCCTTGCCACTGACGGATCCGTGTGGGTACTTGAAAATCCTTCATTACAATCTAAACAATTCGTTTCATGCATCATTTGAACTTTCTGCTAACTTAGAATATGATGTCATATCCCTTAACGAACCGTACTACAAAAGAGATTACAAAAGCGAAATAATTGGATTCCATACCTCCTATCAGAAAATCTATACTGACAACAATCCAAAAGTTGCTTTAATAATTAAGAATAAATATAAATTCATTGAAATGATTAACAGCGATCACATAGTGGCTATCAAGATAAATATTGAGGGTGAAAACATAATTTTCGTCACCATCTATATACCCCCGGCGAACGGTCAAATTGAAAGAATGGAGCCACAATGGTCCATACTTAAAAATCTTACGGAACAAAATCGCAATTGTAAAATAGTCATCTGCGGGGATCTAAATGCGAAGTCAACAATATGGGGACAGCGTCCCACCGACAAAAGGGGCGAGGAAGTTTTAAAATTTGTTATTCAATATGATGCTTATATAATTAATGATCCCAACAGCCCTCCTACTTACAAGGGTCCGTTCGGAGAGGGGTGGCCAGACCTTACCATTACCCTGGGAATAGAGCAAGAGAGAATCAAGAACTGGAAAGTGATAGATGAGTATTTAAATTCCGATCATAACCCTATCTATTTCGAAATCATGAAAAGAGAAACTATTATACAAGAAGAAAAAAGGAAGAGATGGAAGGTAGAGAATATTAATTGGATGGAATTCAGAGTAGATTTAAAGAAAGAAATGAATAAAATAAGCAACAAAAGACAGGAACTAGATATTGATGGCATCATAGAGGAGATCAATAGTATCACTGAACAACTATGTGTCAAACATAGAAAAAAAAACAGAAATAGAAATAAAAAGAAAACTAATGCCTACTGGTGGAACTTGGAATTGGAAATTAAAAGAAAGAAATTAAGAGCAATTAGAAAAAGATATCAGAAGGAAGAAAATTTGGATAATAGAAAGAGATTAAAGGAAGATTATAAAAGGGAAAGAGCAAGATATAATAGAGATATCAGAAGAGCGAGGAGCAAATCGTTTAACAACTATATAGAGAATTTAACTATTAAGGATACATTCGGTAGAGTCAAAAGTCTGATCACGAACAAAAAACCAAATATGCAAAACATGGTGCAGAATGAAGAAGGCATACTAATGAAAAATGAAGAAGACATAGAGGAAGCTCTAGTTAAACATCATTTTAAATATGAAAGAGAGGAGGTGGAAGAAAGTATGGGGGAGAGGAATAATGAAGAATACTATGAAATCACAAGGAATGAAATGGAATACATTATGGAGGGTATGGCCAAGGAAAAGGCCCCTGGATATGACGGATTCATGTTAAGCATTGTTAAGGAAATATATAAAAGTAATACAGATATGATCTGCAATATATTTAATAGCTGTATAAAAGAGGGATATTTCCCAAAAGCCTGGAAAATAGCGGTTGTCATTTTCTTTCCCAAGGAAAAAAAAGATAAAAGAAATTGTAGCTCTTATAGACCAATCTGCCTCTTACCAGTTATGGGAAAAATACTGGATAAGCTATTAGCTAATAGATTAACTATACACCTGGAAACCAACAATCTTATTTCAACCAATCAGTATGGTTTTAGAAGAAATATGGGCACCTTACAAGCACTGGACAATATAATGAAAATAATAGAGGAAAACAAAAATAAAAATAGTCATACATGTATTATCTCCCTGGATATACAAAACGCCTTCAACTCAGTAAAAAGAAGTATACTAATAAGCAAACTCAAACAACTGAATCTAGAAAATTACCTGCTCAAAATACTCACAAATTATTTATTTGATAGAAAAATAAAAACTAAGAAAGGAATGATCGATTACAACGTGGGAGTTCCACAGGGCTCTTCCTTGGGGCCGATTTATTGGTTAATTATGATTAATGACCTTTTAACGAATTTTGACAATAATGACAATATTGAAATACAAGCATTCGCCGACGATGTTGTTATTTTAGGCAGCTCTCCGGTTGTTTATAAATTTGGTGATATTACTGGTAACATATTAAGTTACTGTATTAACTGGATCGAGGACAACGGACTTAAAATTAGCACAGAAAAAAGCTGCTATACAATAGTGCCTTTTAAAGGATACGTAAAAAGAAAACCCACGATCAAAATGGGACAAGAAAATATAAAATATCAGAAATCGATAAAATATCTTGGGATCCAAATTGATTCCAAGCTAAATTTTGATGAACATATCAAAACGACTAAAGAAAAAGCCTTGAAACTTTATTATAAACTAAGCAGAATATCTAAAAAAATATGGGGAATTAAATCACAAATAAACAAAGAATTATATAAAATAGTCACAGAGAAAATATTGCTTTATGCTGCTGAAATTTGGTACCGAGATACGATAAAATTTAACCTAAAATTGCAACAACTACAAAGACCGTTTTTATTATTTATCACTAAATGTTATAATACTGTGGCTACCGACACTCTTAATATACTGGCAGGTTGTACCCCACTCTACTTGAGAGCCAAATCAGCAAAAAAACTCTTTAAAATTTATGATAAAAAACAGGAAATTGAAATAGAAGAACAAAATTATAACAATTATAACAGCGAAACAAGGTTAAGACGTATAACTAGAATAGAAGAACTTTATAAAATTGATTGGAGTTATGATGATAGAAATATGACAAATATAAAAATATATACTGATGGATCAAAAAAGGATGAAAGAACGGGCTCAGGAATAGTTATTTATAAAGATAATCTATTAATTGAAAAAATTAAGGAAAGAATAGAAAGGGCCAATTCTTATACGGCTGAACTTAGGGCCATAGAGATTGCTATTCAATATATGATCAGCAATGAACTGGGAGAAATAGACATATATACAGACTCCAGAAGTGCTTTAGAGGCAATAAACTCATACAATAATAATAATGAAATTATACGTAATATAAAACAACTGATTAAAAGCAATAACAAAATAGTTTATTTCCACTGGGTTAAAGCCCATGTCGGGATAATTGGAAATGAAGAAGCAGATAAGACAGCCAAAGAAGCTACGGAAATGGAAGAAATAGGCACTTATTATAAATGGAACAAGAAAAAGATAAAGAATCTACTTCAAAAAGAAGAAATGAAAGAATGGCAAAAGGTATGGCACCAAAGTAATAAGGGAAGAAGAGTTTACGGAATATATAATAAAGTAAATAAGAACAGACTAGTGGCAGATTTTTATATAAACCAAGCGATCACGGGACATGGGTCGTTTGGTAGCCATCAAGCCAGATTCTTTAATAAAACAAACATATGTCAATGCAGGGCAATACAAACTCCTGATCACTGTATATTCGAATGCCCGATTTTTGAAGAGACTAGAAAAAAACTACCAGACAATATCTCAGAGTGGTCTAAAAATAAATTCTATAATGATTACTATTGCAAAAAATATTTGGTTAATATGGTTCATCACTTACATCAGATACACTTTCCGGTTGGTACTTAGGAATTGTTTGAATTGTGTTTTCTACTTGATTTGCTTCTGCTGCTGTTTTCGTGAAAAGAAAATAAGGACAGCAAAATTTGTAGGTCGCAACTGTTTATTTATTGTGTTGAAAAAATAATAATAATAATAAATTAAAGAAAAAAACCCTAAGCAAGATCAAAATTAGGGTTCTTTTGGTACTATTGATTAAGCGACTTGGTGAACATTTTTGAAACTTTCGTCTGGAGCTTCGGGTTCAGCACTGCTGTAGTCGATTCTCCGGGAGACTGGTGATCGGACTAACTCTGGAAATGGAAAGGAAAGAGAAGGGAAAGGGAAAGGAAAGAAAAGGGAAACAGTGTTTGATCCAGATTAAAAACGTAATATTGTCAAACAGAGGAAACGTACTCAATAATTATCTATTTAGTATACGAGATTTGCTATTTACTCATTGCTATTATTTTGTAAACAAAAAATGCTATTATATGTAAACAAAAAAAATGTGTAACATTATGTATATCAAATATAAACTATGTAAAAGTCAAATTACTCTAAATTGATGTATTGTAACAATTAGATATATTTAGTACTTGTGGTACTTGTCAACCAGTAATGATATTATCTTGCATGTACTGTGTAATTGCGGGAATTGTTTGATGGTATGTGCAATCGTGTAGTAACATTATGTATATCAAATATAAACTATGTAAAAGTCAAATTACACTAATTTGATGTATTGTAACAATTAGATATTTTTAGTACTTGTGGTATTTGTCAACCAGTAACGATATTTATCTTGCATGTACTGTGTAATTACGGGAATTGTTTGATGGTATGTGCAATCGTGTAGGTAAAGCTAATTCAGACTGTGTAATGTCGTTACTACATATGGTTAACAATAGTAATTAATTTAGCTTACATGTCCAATTGGATTAACAATCCACTTTAGTAGAATTCCTGTTATAATTTTATTGTCGATTTATGGCCTTTAAATTGACTGTTAAATATGGTGTTTAATAGCTACTTGTTTAAATCGGGCTAAAGTTCTCTCTCTCTTTTTTTTTTTTTTTTTTTTTTTTTTTTTCCTTTCTAAGTGGTAAAAATAAGGACTTATCACTTTATAAGTATACAAACTCTTATCAAACAACTATTGTCGCGTACTATCAATTATTTGGTTGTTCATGTTTTTATGATTTTATACTGCTGTACTTTTACTGATGTAAATATCACTAGCGTGCAACTTTATTTAGGACCGGTAATTCAAACTACACGGACTTAAAGTAGATTAATTTATAGTGCATTCTATATTATGTCCTAATCAATTTCATTTTAATCATGTTATTGATTACTTTATGCAGTACTTACGGATATTTATTGCATGGTCTAAACTAACATTTGGTAAACAAACAACATATGATACTTATTTTACAATTAAACTATAGTCTTAACATATTTTTGGTAAACATACTTATAACATTTACTTAAGTATAATACAAACAAATTATTTCGTATACAAATACTTTACACTATTTTAGAACTAATTCCTTGCTGTGGTTGATTCAGGGTCTTTAAAATAACTTGGGGCTCTACTAGCTTATACTTACTTTCAACGCTAAACGGAGTAAAGCTTATTAACATAAAACAATCACTACTTACCTCCTGGAGTGGTATTTAATCTTTGTTAGGTGCTCGATTAAGGGCTTGGGACTATTTCTATTCTTGCCCCTGCCTATGGGAAATTTCAGTATTGGGTAAATTGTCGCCGCGTGGCATTCTTCAGGTTTAATTACGCAAAAATGTTGCTTGGATGCGCTTTTAGCGATAATATTGCCAGCCGTAACCAAAGTGAGCTAGATATTTACGGTTGACCACGGGGCGGTATTTTACGCTTTAGAAATTGCGAAGCTCAACTACCCCAAATGATTTATATGGGTGAAATTGTTCATGCTATGTGCCCATGTTATGGGTATGTAATTGTCCCCATATGTTAAATTATGAGAATATACATTTATATAGCGCGATTATTTATAATTATGTATGTAAATATCTATGTAATGACTTGTGTTGAAGTTTATTGTAAATGTCTATGTATTGACTTTATAATTTGAAAAAAAAAAAAAGGATGGTTTGAGACGGAGCACAGGATAACTTGAATAGGGAACATTATGGTGATTGCACATTATGGTGCTTAGCAGAATCAAAAAGGGAAAAGAAAAAAAATTTTTTATTTTTTATTTTTTTTTAATTTTTTTATTTATTTATTTTTTTTTTTTTAACTGCTGTTGCTTTTTCTTCTGGGCGGTTTTTGTTGACTGAATTGGGCGGGAGTCTGATTTGGAGGTGGTAATTCTATTCACGACCCTCTTTCCTGCGGTTCCTCACCTAACGGCGGGATTGCGATCGTGAGGCCGGTCTTTAGTAATGTAATGGCTGATACTCCTTATGGAGTGGGGGGCTGGAGATGTTTTACGTTACCGGATCAATGAGCACCGCTCTCGCCAAGTGCGAGAGCTGGGCAAACCACAACGAACTTAAGTTCAATATTGGCAAGTGCAACTTCACAGTAGTGGGGCCGAGCACCAGGAATCTAAGGAGACCAACCCTAAAGCTTTGTGGGCAAAGCATTAAGTATGAGAAGGAATTGAAGTATTTGGGGGTTATCATAGATAACCAACTCAACTTCAACGCCCACCTGGACAACGCCAAGGAAAGGGCTCTGGCTGTGATGCACAAGCTCCTGAGATACTCCAGGAAGACTTGGCGCATAAAACCACTCGTCGTTAAGGAGATCTACCAGTTGATAGTTGAAAAGATTCTGCTTTATGGAGTGCCGTCGTGGTACAACACCACAAGGAGGCTGAATGATAAGTTATTGCAGATCCAGAGACCGTTTCTGTTGCTCTTGACAAAGTGCTACAAAACAGTAGCTATGGACACTCTCGCCGTACTGGCGGGGTGTTTGCCTTTGGACATAAGAGCCAATATGGGAAGGACACTGCACCTGATCCATAAGGAGAATGGGGCATATGACCTTAATGGTCTCGTGCTCGATGGGGACAGCTGTGAAGTGAGAAACTTCGATATCCACTCGATCAAGGATATCAGCAGCATTGACTGATCGGCCAATCTCGAGCCAAGGTGTAGTACCCAGTACTACACAGACGGCTCGAAGATGGATGACAAAGTCGGGTCAGGTGCTATCAAGTATGATAATAACTTAAGGCTCTATGATCTAATGGAGAGGAACTCAGATCACAGTTCCTCTTATCAGGCTGAGTTAAGGGCGATAGAGATGGTGATCGAGGACGCAATAAAGACTCGAACCAAAGAGTTCGATGTCTATACGGAGTCCATGAGTGCACTACAGGCGCTCAAAGCAAAGAACTTTAAATGTCGGCTGGTGGAGAACCTGAAAAAGAGTATCAATAACAACGGCTTAAATATTACCTGGCATTGGGTGAAAGCCCATGCCGGTAATAGTAAAAACGAAGAGGTGGATGAGATCGCCAAAAGAGCGACTCAGCTTCCCACCATTACCCATAACTATAAGCGGACCAAGAACCAGCTTAAAGGCATACTCATGAAAGATGCCTTAAATATGTGGCAAGAAAGGTGGAATGAGTCCACCAAAGGCAGGCGGACGCAGGAAATCTTCCAGAATGTCAGCCTGGATAGAGTCCAATGTGACTTCCTGAGGAACCAGGCGATCACTGGGCACGGCAGCTTTGGCCAGTACCAGGCCAAATTCTTCGGGAAGTCGGAAAACTGCAGTTGTGGCGAGGTTCAGACAGTCGAGCACTGTCTATTCGACTGCAGAAACTTTGATGACCTGCGAGCCGACCTGCCAGGGAATGCAAGACAGTGGAGCAAGCATAAACTATTTAACGATTACTACTGTTGTAAAGTAGTAAGCAAAATTGTTAAAAGGCTCATGGACGAACACGTCCAGCTGCCATAGACTAACTATTTCGATATATTTTGCTGTTTGTAACCTTTTAATAAAGTATGTGTTTTAGCGAAAAAGTCGTTCTGCAGGCGGTTGGCCGAAGTGGAGTAACTCGGTAAAGTTGCTTATGTAGCTAAGTGTCGGAGCTTGGGATGTGCTCCCTCGCGACGACCGGTCTTCATAAAATCTGAGTTGGATGCCTTCAAGGTAGGACGACGATAAGCTTACCGGATGAATGACTGATGATTCTGGAACTGATTCCATTTGCCAAAATTTCTGTAGTGAAGAATTGAGTTCGCTGTCGATTATAGAATGACAACTGAAAATCTCTTCCCTTACTGGTATTGAATAGATGGGACCAGATAGCAACCACCCTAGCTTAGATTTCATAGCACAAGGCGTTCCCTTTGGGCCAATGATTTTCTCACCAGAAATAATTTGAATGAATAAGTCTGCTCCAATCAAAACTTCAACAGGAGATGAGATGTGAAAGTTCGGATCAGCAAGGACAAGTCCCTCCAAATGAGGCCACTTAGTGACTTCCATCCGAAAATTGGGTAGGTTCATGGTAATGTTTTTGACGACCAGAGCATTCATCTCAAAGGATTCGTCACAGGAGTGTGAATATATCGTCATATTAGTCTCTTTCAAGGATGTTTCTGCAACAGAATTAGTGATTCCTCGAATAATGTGATTTGTATTTCTCACTTTTAAATTAAGTCTTGTTGCCAATGTGGAAGAAATCATGCACCTCTGCGAGTCACTATCTATCAGTGCACGACAAGTAATTAAGTCCTGATTTGAAGATTTGATTTTGATCAATGCGGTGCTTAACAAGGTTGTCACTGCTTGTATATGGTTAACAAGGCAAGGACTTTCCACTTCGTTTACCTGATTTGAATTACTAGCAGTTTCAATATTTTGAATAGGTTTTGGACGATGGAGAAGGGTGTGATGATTTTTATTACAATTTTCTGACTTACACCTAATAGTAATTAAGCATTTTGAGGCCAAATGATTACTTCTTAAACAATTAATGCAAAGCTTATTAGTTTTGACAAATTCCCATCGTTGATCCAATGACATCCCTAGGAAATCTGGACATCTGTACAATGCATGCGAGTTTTTACAAATTATGCAAACTGGTAGTTTCGAAGCTGACGCGGTATTACAAAAGGTGGTCCTTTTTTGAGGTTTGAAATCACCTTTACTAGTTGTTTCTACTTTGAAACATGAATCCTTTACATTTTGAAGACTTCTCGCGTGATTTTCCAAAAAGGCCGAAAATTCCGCAAAGGTTGGAAATTTTCCCTTTTCAGTTTTCAATTCCCACTGAGTACGCATATTGCTATCGAGCTTATTTTGAATTGTATAGATCAGAATCAAGTCTACCAATTCATTACATTTAAACCCCAATATATCAAGATTACGTATTGCTTCATTGCACGTGTCCAAGATTTCCAAAAGAGATTTACCATTACAAACTTTGGGGGATTTAATGTTAAAAATTTTACTCAATTGATTATTAGCCAAGAGTTTGTTATCATCATATCTAGATACTAAAGTTTCCCAAGCTTGTCTGTAGAAGCCCCCAGAAACAGGAAAACCCTTAATCAGTTTTGCTGCGTCCGACTTCACTGATGCAACTAAATACTGGAATTTTGAAAGTGAGGACAGATTTTTATTTGAATCAATTGTCGCAGAAAATATTTCCTTAAACGTAATCCAATCATCAAGGTTTCCGCCAAAAATTGGAATTTCAAATTTTGGAAGGCGAATATTTTGCGCTTCGTTCGAAACTGATTTATCAATGAACTCGGAAGCCGAATTTTCATTAGTACTTCTACTAATAAATCCCTCTATATCAGCACAAGCATTAATTACTTTCTCATTTGCATTTGTGTATTCATTATAAAAAAGATCCATCGATTAATTCAAATATTAACTCTTCCAAAGATTCTATCAAATTACACAGTTTTGTTTTTATTTCTTTCAAAATAAATGATTTACCCTCCTTGATTAAATCATTAACACGATTAACATATCTGTCAATTTCCTTGATAATGAAATGAAACCTCGTTTCAATCTTTGAATCTTTCTTACCCTTAGCCATATCGAAATCAGAAAATCAAAATGTCTCATATACAAAATTCCACGAATCGAAAATAGCACGTCAACAATTTTACGCGAATGCTAAAATGCCGAAAATGAAAAATAACAAATGCTAGAAATACAAAATAAAAACATTGCATTTACGTTTGCCTACCGGAAAAGAGTTGGCAAGTAGCCAAAACACTTGCGAGAACGCGGGAATCAACTTTATGCAAGATGGCGAACGAAACTAAAACGAGCGATTGAGACACATAATTAAAAGATTCTCTACTGTCACTCCGGGTCGATTAGGACCAAAACTATGTGAGATTTATAGATTTAGTGGACTGTAAATGATTTTAAAAGATTTATTTTGACTTAAAATAAAATAATTACAATACTTGCACATTTAATAGAATACACTTGCGATTAATACACTGCTGGCCACCCAAATTGCAACACCAAGAAAGACAAGAGAAATCACAACAAAATTTATTTTGTAGATAACATGTTGACCAAGTATCAAATGATTAAATTTATAGACTTCTGTAAAGTGTGGTTCCTGCCAAAATCAGTGGCCAGAGTAGCCGCCATTGTTGGAGATCACCGCTACCACACGCCTCGGCATTGATTCAAAGAGACTATGGATGAGTTCTTGGGATACAGCAGACCAAGGAGCTTCCACACGTTGCCAAAGTTGATCTGCTGTGGCAGCTGGGGATGGAATCTGGGTCAATCGTAGAGCAACCATGGACCACATGTTTTCTATCGACGAAAGATCCGGAGAGCGAGGCGGCCAGGGAAGCAATTCAATCTGGCGATTGACGAAGAACCGTTGGACAATGCGTGGCACGTGTGGTCGCGCATTATCCTGTTGAAATATGGCTGTGGGCAAGCCCTGAAGGTAAGGAAGGACAACTGGCTCCAACACCTCAGAGATGTAGCGCTGGCTGTTTAAAGTACCGGCAATGCGTACTAGAGGTGTGCGAGAGTGATATCCAATACCGCCCCATACCATAATACCCGGTGCAGGACCAGTGTGGCGGTGCATAACGCAGCTGTTCAGCATCCTCTCTTCACGGTGTCTCCAGACTCGAATGCGACCATCGTGGTGTTGCAGACAGAAGCGTGACTCGTCAGTAAAGACAATTGCATTCCATTCTGCCGTCCACATCCTTCTGTCATCGCACCATTGGCGGCGGAGACGTCTGTGGTTCTGCGTCAAGGGTAGACAAAGCAAATGACGTCTTGCGGACAGACCACTCTGCTGTAAACGGCGTCGAATGGTACGCGCAGACACTGG
The DNA here is from genome assembly GCA_907164885.2 of Dolomedes plantarius. Classification (NCBI taxonomy): domain Eukaryota; kingdom Metazoa; phylum Arthropoda; class Arachnida; order Araneae; family Dolomedidae; genus Dolomedes; species Dolomedes plantarius. The sequence continues at coordinate 80,588,085 of OU015494.1, read as the reverse complement.
ATGATGCGTTACAGACTGCATGTGCTGTGCTATGGTTCGTGATGTGACTGAGCGATCCGTCACTGCCATGCGCAGAATTTGCCTGTCATCACGTGAAGTGGTGCGCTGAGGTGGATGCGATCGAACACGCCGGTCCGTCGTACCCTCCTGCATCCAACGATCCCATATCCGCATTAAAGTTGTTTGGTTTCGTCTAACACGACTACCAATTTCCCTGAAAGATAATCCACAATCTCGGTAGGCCACTATCCTTCCTCTGTCGAACTCGGATACTTGATCAAAAGATGATGGCTGTTTTCGACGAGGCATAATTGATTGTTTTTTTGAAGAAACCACAAGAAAAACACAATTGCCGAACTTGAAATCGTCGAAATCTCCAAGCCTTAAATAGCGCTTTGAAGTGGCACCACAGGCGCGCGTGATGTGCGTCTGCGCAGAAATTCTAATCATTTGCATATCTCACCTCCGCTAATGCATGTTGTAAATTTCATGTTATTTGCATGTTTCCTACAGGGTGTTGCATTTACAGTGGCCAGCAGTGTAGAATGCAATTGAATATAAGGGATTGGTAAACGCTGTTAAAATGAAAAACCCAAATAGCATAAAGAATTGAATTATGAATTGACTTACATAAAGGAATAGCATCACTTCCCAGACGTCCCCCAAACCTTTCACTTAACGTAAATTACATCAAACGGAAATAAGCAAGCAGAAGCCCTGCTCGCATCACGTACATAAGAATGTTTTTGTTAACAACAGTGCATGTTTTCACACACCGTTACAAAATAAGAAATTACTGGATCAGTGCTGCCATCTATGAACGCAGGCTGCTACTACCGGACGGAATAGTGTGTGTGTATATATATATATATATATATATATATATATATATATATATATATACAGTCGAACCTCCATATATCGAAGTAGCAAATTGCAGGAAAAAAATTCGATATATGGAATTGAGCTTAGATTTATCATAATTCTCCTAAAAAAAATTAAAGCTAATTTTCGTATACGAAACTCCATTTCTTATTTATATTCGAATCCCATTAAATGAAAATTAATAACTAAAAAATGAATTAATATGAAAGATTTATTGAGTACTACATATCTTTAAAAAAACAATAATGCAGACAGTGGTTACAATGATCACAGTTACATTCTTTAAAAAAAAAACTACGAATATCTTGCTGAACAGCCAGTTTTGCGGAAAGTTCAAAGAAATGTTCGTATTTATTCAGTCCACTAAAAACTTCATCAGGGACATTTTCCACGAATTGAGGTCCACGACGTATTGTTTCAAATGCCAAAAATTGGGAGATTTTATTCTAAAGTGGAATAAAATCTCCCAATTTGTGTTGATAAAAATTTCGATATATGGAGATTTTTTCGATATATAGAAACAATTTTTCTATGTAATGAACATGGAGATTCGCTAAGAGTTCGATATATAGAAAATTTCGATATAGTGAAGTTCGATATATGGAGGTTCGACTGTATATGAAACATTTTGAAAATTTGAGTTAATATGTTGTTAATATGAGTTCTTTACAGACAATAGAAATTAAGGATTTTAATACTGAAAAGATGGGATTTGTTGGTGAAAAGGAAATTAAGTTTAAAAGAAATAATCTCAGAAAACTTTGAATCTTCAAGGAATTGCTCAGAGGATTCCGATAAATTAAAGATATCTGCAATATCGCAAGTCGCGATGTGCGATATTGCAGATATCTTTAATCGTAATTTCGATCATATCATTTGGAAATCACTAGTCATTTGCTGCTAATAAGTATCCTGTGTCTGTATTATAAAATTTGACTGTAATAACAATTTTATACATCTTATGTTCAGCTTTTACAAATTTCAACCTATTCCAATTCAAGCGAATACAGGTCGAAAACTGACATCTTATTTTATCCTTTTGTTGAAGTTAGTACTTTGTTATCTAAAAAAATACTACATATCTGTTGTGTATAAGAATATTCGGAACTTTAATGCGATAAACGTATCTGTATTTTCTAAACTTTGAGAGCCATTACAACAACGTATTTTGAATTATTTTATCTAAACATAGTAAGAACTACATTTATTCCCTTTAATTTATATGTACTTAATTAATTACAAATTTTTTTCAAATTCATTTCCATTCAGTAATGTAAAAGGGATTTGATATTAATGTATTAAATCTAAAGTTATGGATTTAAAAAAAAATTATATTTGAAATGATATAAAATTATGTTCTCTCTACTTCGGAAATAACACTTAATCTATACTTTTTTTCTGATTTCTAAAATGTATCGTCAATGGACTTGCTATCTTGCCCTTGATAAATAAAATATATTAAGAGTATTTTAAATATGTGAATTCTTAACTTCTTAGATATAACTGAGCCATTTTAATATTTTTTAATATATTTTGGTGGCATAAGAATATTTGAAAACCATTCTTCCTGACGTCGTTGTGTGCGTTAAAGAAAACAAACACTGACATTTTGCACGTAAATTTCAGAAAAGGTTCGATATCTTAAGAAAATTGCCAGATATAGGTATAATAAAAGTAAATATATATAAAAGCACTTTTACAAATGGCGCTCAAACGAAAATTTTTGGCGCTCAAACACGCTCAAACGATGCTCAAACGAATGCCATTTTCAAAATTTTTATATCTCAATGTCGGGCGGGGGGGGGGGGGGGCTAGGTGTTTTTCCCGCCAAAAAATGAAATGCTCATAACTCTTTTACAAATGGCGCTCAAACGAAAATTTTTGGCGCTCAAACACGCTCAAACGACGCTCAAACGAATGCCGTTTTCAAATTTTGAATATCTCAATGTCGGGGGGGGGGGGGGTGCTAGGTGTTTTTCCAGCCAAAAAATGAAATGCTCATAACTCTTTTACAAATGGCGCTCAAACGAAAATTTTTGGCGCTCAAACACGCTCAAACGACGCTCAAACGAATGCCGTTTTCAAATTTTGAATATCTCAATGTCGGGGGGGGGGGAGGTTTCCCGCCAAAAAATGAAATGCTCATAACTCTTTTACAAATGGCGCTCAAACGACGTTCAAACGAATGCCGTTTTCAAAATTTGGATATCTCAATGTCGGGGGGCCAACTTCACAGACGTCTCCTAGAGTCCTGCCTAACGTCGATTAAGGAGCAAAAACGAATCATGTTCTTGTCGTTCAGGTATGTGATGTTATTTTTTAATAAGTAATAACAGTTTTTTTCCGTGTATGATCCATGTGAGGATTAGGCGTAGCAGGACTAAATTTGCTTGAAAAATTTGCTTGAGACTATTCGTTTGAGCCAAATAAACCGATTGTCTGTGATTCTACTGCTCATTGATAATTTTATATTTTCATTTCAGACCTGTCGTAACATTTTGCCATGGAAATACATGCATAAGAAAGTTCGATTGGTGCAAATTCCAGCCTGATGAACTTTGAAAATACTTTATATCCGCATCCTGTTGTGAGTATTGCAAGGTTAGAAAAATTTTAGGTCCTATGTCATTATATTTAAAGATTTTATGATTATGTCATTATATTTAAAGATACCAGTCGAATAGCGATTGAGTTGAACATGAAATTTATCGTAAATTCTGCTATTCATTAGTTTGTTAACCATTTTACTTTTTCTTCTTAGTAAATTTGTATAATTTTGCGTAAGAAATGGTAGAGCTAAATCTAAACGTTCGAATAAACTCCTTTGTTCACCATATAAATGCTCAAACTGAAATCGGTATTAATATGGATAATCTGTATAGCTTACTAAGGAGATTTTACAGTTATTCAAATTTGCTTTCATGTGTAAATGAATTGTCTGAAAACATTATACTTAGGGATTATGATTAAATACATTCGGTAAGTTTTGAGCTAAATTTACCAATCTTTGATGAATTTGTCACTAGTTAATCATTTTCCTTTTTCATTTCAGAATTGTCGACCCATTTAGCTTTAAAAAAATCACTAAAGATGTGTCCAAATTTCGCGTTTAGAGGCACCTATGCTTTTTTGACGTTTCCCTGAAAAATATCTGAAAAAAGTTATCTGAACAGCTGTGGAAATATGAAGCACTGTAAGGTTAGTAAAAATTTGTTTCTATAGTATATTAATGTCAAATGTATTCAGTGACATCTCTGTTATATATGGTATAATTGATTTTTAAAACGTTAAGCAGTTAACTGAAAGTGCTAGACGTTTCAGTTATTAAGTAAAAGTGTATTTCATTATTTCAATGATCATAAAATTATGATAAATGTTATTTTAAGATACTCTCGATGACTTAATATTCATAAGCATTATTATTTAGGTGGATGAATTGACTACAGACAATCAAACTCTACATCGTTATTACAGGCATGTCCTCAGCTAGCTTACTTCTAACTGAAGTTAGTGGCTGATACACTTTTATTTACTTTTTGTACACAGGTGCTGCCATCTACATTTATATATATTAAATATCTTACATGCCCTTTTTTTCTTTAAAGATTAAAAGATTATAATTTTAAAAGATTACAATTACAAATATTACCAATGAAAGTAACAAATTACATTTTACAAATTAAGATCAGTGAATTTTAAAACTTGAGACACAAAATTTTACAAACTGAAATCTTACTTTGCAGTCCAAAAACAGATATTTTATAAATGAATAAATTTTTTGATAAAAGTCCTAATTAATAGTCTCTAAAACGAATAGGTTTCACAATAGTCCTTTCTGATCTTCTTATATCAGGTGATCTACTAAGTTGATCATTAGAACTACTAACTGGAGCTTGTCGAGTCTTTGAAGTGTCACTGATGGGGCTTTGATCATTAGAACTACCAGCTGGAACATGTTGAGTCTTTGAAGAGTCACTGGAGCTTTGCAAAAGATCTTCTACAGTTCGATTCCAGGCTAAACTGTTATCCACATTCGAACTATTATCAGGACGAATATGGTACCTATTTCGTCTATAGGTACCACCATCTTTCCCTTTTATAATGTATGACCTAGGTTGAGGTCCTACTTGAACTATGAAACCTTGTTTCCAAGGCTCATTCATCTTATGCTTAACCCCTTTAGGGGCGATGGTTCATTTTTGAACCACCTATTTTCTTTATTTTCTAACATCTAAATCATTCGGCAAATTTATCTGTAAATTCCTGTAAATATTTGACACATTAGTGTGCTTCAGAAACAACAGATGGCGGCACTATACGGGTCTATATTTTCAGAGAGGATAATTTTTTGTTTTAGGCCAGAAATTTGTAATGTGAAGTTTTTCCAGTTTTTCTAATTTGTTAGTATACAGATGCATGGAAGTTCTGGAATTTCATTTTACGATTGTTACTTATTTAGTTTAAATAGAAAAGTTTAATTTATCTGCATAATTTCTTATCTTTTTTTAGTAATTTCAATGCTGGTGGTTCAAATATGGACCACCACTCCTGTAGCATTTGCTGTCACTAGGTGGCAGCACTGGTAAATTAGTTTTTCCCAGCAAAAATTCATAAAAAACATATTACTGAACAAATTTTCCCATTAAATTATTTTTGTTATGTTAATCATTGAATGATACTGATAATTTGAAACATATATATATACATATTTTACCAATAAAAATTTCATGTGTGGTGTTTTATACTTTTTACATTCATTATATGCTTTCATTTATATACTTTTTACTTTCATTATATACTTTCAATATATACTTTTTACTTTCAATGTATACAAATTTCATGTATGTTGTTATATACTTTTAAATTTCATTATATACTTTCATTTATATACTTTTTACTTTTATTATATACTTTCCTTCACATACCTCTTACTTTCATTATATATATTCATTTATATACTTTTTGATTATTTATTTATTTTTTGGACAGATAATTATTTTGATAAATACTGTGTATAAATATAAATAAATGAATGCATATTTATGTAAGTATATTTCAAACTCATTAGTCTTATTGTAACTGATTTGTCAGAACGCCTGTTCTGACTGGTATAGCCAGTCAGAGCAGACGTTCTACACTCATGGACAAAAAAATTTGCGCACCAAGAAGGAGTCGTCAAAATGAAACGAAATTTTACATACGTAATGACTACTTTGATATAAGTAAATGATAAGAAAATGAAAGAATAAGGATAATTTATTTCAGAGAAAAAGGCAAAAGAACGGAGGAGTTAATACTCCGTTGGACCCCCTCTAGCGCGAATGCACGATGCGATACGATCGGGCATTGAGTCATACAAGTTCTGTATGATGTCTTGAGACATTTCGTTCCATATTTGCTGTAACCTTGCCTCTAGTTCGTTCAAACTCGTGGGATGCCCAACTCGTCATCCCAAATGATCCCAGATATGCTCGATTGGAGACAAATCTGGGGATCGGGCAGGCCAAGGAAGGGTAGTAACAGTGCGGAGACAGTCTTGTGACACCCTTGCCGTATGAGGCTGAGCATTGTCTTGTTGAAAAATGGCTCCTGGGAGCCGTTGCATGAGTGGCAACACATGTGGTTGCAGGATTTTATGAACATACCGCTGGGCTGTTATGGTGCCACGGAACAATGCTAGGGGTGACCGTGTATTGTAGGCAATGGCACCCCATACCATCACACCAGCTGTGGGAGCGATGTGTCGCTGTACAACAAAGGCAGTATTGAAGCGTTCACCACGGGCTCTCCACACACGAACACGATTGTCATCACTGCCGAGATTGAATCTGGATTCGTCGCTAAAGACGACCTGGTTCCATTCCGCTGCTGTCCAGTTTCCTCGTGCGCGGCAAAACTCCAAACGGAGGCGTCGATGGGTGGGCGTCAAGGGCAGCACACGTAATGGGCGCCGCGATACCAACTGTCCTTCAGCCAGGCGCCTTCGTATGGTTCGAGAAGTCACAGAGGCCCCTAGTGAAGGTGCTACCTGTGCCTGTTTGGCGACCGATGAAGCAGTTGGCTGTACGTGTGCATTTCTTACGATGTGGCGGTCTTCTCGACGACTGGTCTGTCGAGGGCGTCCTGAGCCTGGTCTTCGTGTACATGACATCTCTCGGGTCCACTGGAGTACCGACACCTCCTCACAACACAATCAGTGCGGCCTAATTGACGAGCTAATCGCCTAGCTGACCACCCAGCTTCCATCATCCCGACGATTCTCCCCCTCTGAAACTGCGACAACTGCTTATATTGTCTTCGAACACGGCGTAATGGCATGTCTATCTCAGCTCTTCCTTTGTAAATGATTCAGCACTCTCAAACAAGCTTTGGTTACCTGTTTTATACTCCATATAGTACGATGTTCAACGCCCTCTACCGGCTATACGTAATGCGCAATCACGCTGCATTTCTAATCATTTGCATATCTCCCCGACATGTACCTTTATTGCAAGTTTCGTTACGATCCCGCAATTATTGCTTGGTGCGCTAATTTTTTGTCCATGAGTGTAATATAGAGTGCTCTAGGTGCGCAGTGGTTCGAAAATGGACCACCCCTCCTGCCTAAACTAAAGCTACAATTTTTGTAATTTTTACAGAATATGTTCCTAATAGTAATATTTTTTCAATTATAAAGTTTTGTTCTCCCCAAAAATGTTTTTCATATAGTGCCTCTGAAGGGGTTAAACCAAACATTTGTCTTGTTTGGGAGTTCTTGCAGTCGTGATGCATGCTTATCAGCATATTTCTTTTGCTTGACCTGCCTCTCTTTCAGAGCAATGCGAGCATCTTTTACGTTAAACCTTGGTTTCAGCATATTTGGATGGGAGGGTAGAAAAGATCTCAAACGTCTGTCCATTAATAATTCAGCAGGTGATGGCATATCTTTTGCAGATTGGATTCTGTAGTCTAGCAGTACTGCATATAAGTCTACCATCCTCAGCAGCTTTAGTAAGAGATTTTTTAATTGTTGCACACATCTCTCAATTTGTCAATTTGCCCTAGGAAAGTGTGGTGATGTAATATGAGGCTTGATGTCACAATCTTTGAGAAACTTTCTCATAAAATTAGAATTAAATGGTGGTCCTCCATCACTATCAGGTAGTCCATGTGTAGCAAAAATGGACTTCAAGACGTTTATTACAGCTTGTGCTGTTGTACTGCTTACTGGCTTTAATTCAACATATTTAGAAAAATAGTCTATCATCAGGAGATACTGTTTTCCTTTCAAACAGAAAAAAATCACAGGCTACTTTCTGCCATGGTCTCTCTGGAAGATCTTCTTCATAAATGGTTTCTTTTTGGTTTGCTCGCTGATATTTCTAGCAGATCTTGCACTTTAATACGTATGCTTCAACTTCATTGCTTATATTAGGCCAATAAAAGTATTCTCTAGCTTTGATTTTACTACACACAACACCTTCGTGTGACACATGTAATATTTTCAAAATTTCATGCCTAAAGGCTGTTGGCACTACAAGTCGTTGTCCTCGACATATTACTCCTTCTTTTGTTACATAAAGTTCATCTTTACAATGCCAGTATGCTTGAGCAGCTAATCTTGTCTTCTTTTTATCAGGAGTTCCATTTTTTATGTGAAATATCAAATCTTGCAGCTCGGAATCATTTCTTGTGAGCTCTGCAATTTCTTCCCATCTTGCTGAATAAGCTTGTGTTAACAAGTTTATTTTCACTGTAGATTCTTGATATAACCCATCATCAAATTTGTCAACTATAGACTGTGCTCTGGACAGTGCATCGGCTATGAGTAATTCCTTTCCTGGTACATATTCTAATGTTACATTGTACCTGTTAAGCCGAAGTAACATGCGTTGAAGCCGAGGAGAAATTGTATTATACGGTTTCTTGTTAAGGCCAAGTATTGGTTTGTGATCAGTTTGCACTGTTACATTTCTTTCATATGTATAGTAGTTGAAATGTTCCAAGCCATAAACTATAGCTAATAACTCTTTTTCAATTTGAGCATAGTTTTGTTGGGCTTCAGTGAGTGATGCTGATCCATGGGCAACAGGTTTACAATCTTGAAGTAGAACTGCTCCTAACCCATCTTTGCTAGCATCTACAGACACAGTTACAGCTTTAGTCTCATCAAAATATTGTAAACATGGGGACTGCATGATACTTTGCTTTATTAGCTGAAAGTCTCTTTGAATATTTTCATCCCATAGCCATTCAATGTCTTTTTTCAATAAATGTCGCAATGAATGAGTCAAGTTTGACAGATGTGGTGTAAATTTTGCCAAGTATGTTATCATACCCAGAAATCTTTGCAAGTCTTCTCTACATTTTGGCACTGCAAACTCATGAATTTCCTTTATCTTCTTGGGATCTGCTTTAATACCTTTGTCAGATATTATGTGTCCTAAATAGTTCACACTGGACAATGCAAGCTGGGTTTTATCCAGATTGAATTTAAGGTTAGCTCTTCT
>OU015494.1:80472163-80578611 GCA_907164885.2 Dolomedes plantarius | reverse complement strand
TCGAAACTATTCCCTCTGATTGGTTGCTTTTCTGTCAATCATGTCGACATAGTCCCTGCCTTCCTCGTGAAGGTTTCTTGTGGGTTTTAGCGAACGCGGGGAAAAAATTAAGTCCAGCGGAGCCTTTCTTCACTGTTCGGTTAAGTCTCCCTACACCTATGAAAACATCACTAAATTCTTTTATTACTTGTTTTGGGGTTTCTTCTAAATTAGACTTGTTTTCTTTTATTTGATACAGACGTTTTATCAGACCTAGCTTAGTACAGGCTTGTAGGCTTAAATTGGGGCTAGATTCTAGCTCTGTCACTAAAAAACGTAAATTTTCTTCTTTGTTTTTAATTTTACAGGGTAAATTACATTCTCCTATTATTGGAACTAAATTATCACTGTAGTCTAGAACAGTTTGTTTGCATTTCGTAACAATAGGTTTATTGGGCCATTTTAAAATTTTACTTTTCGGTATTACATTTACTTGAGATCCTGTATCCATTTTAAATGTTACATAATTGCCATTTACAATAATATCCTGATACCAAACCCTTTCACTATCATTACAATTAATTGCGTCAATTGTTTTCAGCCCTCCGAGGTAAACAGATTCAGAGTCACTTACCTCATCATTTTCTTCCATCGCGTTCACGCGTTTCATTTTATTTTGATTTCTTCCTCGCGATCTGCAGACTTTACCCCAAGGATTTCTTAGCTTACATACTCGGCATACAGTTCCAAAAGCTGGGCAGTTTCTAGGTTCGTGAACCATACCGCACGATCGGCACATATATTTATTTTCATTTCGGGCGCCGAATTCTCTTCTAGATGACACAGCTCGGGAGATCCCTCGTTCAATGGCGTCTATCGCAGCGGTTTTGTTTACGTTCATCTCGCTGGCTTGTGCTTTGCTGTGCTCTGCAGTTTTACACTCGCTGACAATTTCCTGCAACGGTTTTACTTTTCTGCTTGTTTCTCTTATCAGGCGGTCTTGCAAAGGTTTATCCTGTAACCCTTGTACAATTTTATCCCGTAGCATGCGATCTTCTAGTTCTCCGTAATTACATTCAGTAACGGCACTCTTTAGTCTTAGGTAGAAATCGGTGAATTTCTCCCCTATTTCTTGTTTCATTTCGAGAAACTTGAAGGACGCATATATTTCATTTTGGAAATCTTGAAAATATTATCCAAATTCGTCTAGAATTTGTTGTAGGCTTATCTTTGTATGTAGGCTTATCTCCGTAGTACCGGTTAACGGTTTCAAGTTGAATGCTCTGTACTGCTTCTTTAGTTCATCTCCACACACGTGGCGAAAAAGAGCCGTTTTTGTCTTTTCCGATTCATTTCCATATCGTAGAGCTTCAATATAGTCCTCAAAATCTTGTTTCCAATTTCTCCACGCTTCCGGCGGAACGTATTTCCAAAAACGGTAACTTTTTGACAGTATCTGGCAACTTGGCGAAATTTCGGTTCCAATGCTTGGATCATGAAACTACTGGATATTGCAACCCCGTACTTACAGTAACCCGTTTTTGTAGTCGCAACGTGCGCCATGTTGACAAATTCAAGCTGGTTGATATTCTCTTGGTACAGCTTTTCCAAACGCACCGCGTTCCAAGCTTGGCGATTTTGTGTATGGCGTGGTAACCATGTGATTTTGACGAATTTTTTTGGTTGCCAAGCTGAGGCGATTAAGGCGCCAACGTTGTGGCTTCTGTAAATTCGTGACGTATTTACCATGTGATTATTTCGTGACGGATGTATAACGTGCTTTTGACAGGTGATTTATTTTGACGAATTACAAGATTCTTCTTATGTTGAACAATTTTGAATGCGGTGTGTGAGCTTTTAAAATAATGGGGGATTATAAAGGTAAGTTTAAATTTTGTGCATTATTTGATGTTATCTGTGTGTTTTTTGGTGTTATGTTCATTTATTGAGTGCAATGGCTTCTAAGTTGCCATTGAGTGCACGAGGTTGTTGTTTAAGCTGGATTTTATTGAAAACAGGTGTGTAATAGGTTTTGTATGGAGACATGCCGTTTACGCCTACGAATTCGTATGGCCAGCGTAAGCTTTGTTTTACTGACCGCTACAGCCAGCGGTAGCGGCTTTTCTGTAATGTTTTTGGACTGACGCGGAACGTAGCGTAGCAAGGGTATCTGAGCGAAGCGAAGATCCCGTGTGCGCTTAGGAGTTTCGTAAAGCCAGCGGGAAGTTTGTTTTCCAACTTATTTTTTCTTGCTTGGTTGCCATTGATGTTTTTGTTTACATTTCGCATTTGTTTTACTGACCGCTACAGCCAGCGGAAGATTTGTGGTACTGTACTACAGCCAGCGGCAGCGGCTTTTCTGTAATGTTTTTGGACTGACGCGGAACGTAGCGTAGCGAAGTGTAGCGAGGGTATCTGAGCGAAGCGAAGATCCCATGTGCGCTTTCGAGTTTCGTAAAGCCAGCGGTAAGTTTGCTTTCCAACTTATTTGTTGTTTCTTAGTCGCCATTGATGTTTTTGTTTACATTTCGCACTTTAACATGTCTGCGGAGTAGGGAAAAGTTGGAGTCAAAAACTTTTGACGCCAACTTTTTGTCAAGTTGGCACCAAAATGTTTGACGCCATCTTTTCGCCAAGTTGGCGTCAAAAGGCTTTGGTGCCAACTTGTCGTCAAGGCCGGTGCGTCTGAAAAAGCTGTTCCATTCTCTTCATATATGATTGATGGTAGTGCAGTTCATAATTTTCTTTGATAGGTTTCAATTTGAAACTATTTGGCACGAGCATTATATTAATATTAACTCTAAGCTATATTTTTTGTTACTTTTGCATTTAACGTCATTATTGAACAGTATTTTTACTAACTTATGTGTTTTAACAACTTTTACGTTTTAAATTTCGTATAATGAGTTGTTATACATTATTCAAACGCAGATTTTATATATTTTTATAGTAAGACAATAATAAACATATTAGGTGCAGTACAAGTAATGTTATGTATCCAGTGCGAATACTGATAATATATATTTAATGTCATTTAGAATCTGAAAACTAAATTCTTTGCATGTTTTATGTATTTCATCTTACGTTATTTTGTAGTTTTGTACTTTTTCATTTAACTAGTGTTATATATTATAACTTGCAAATTATCCTTTTATTTTTTTAAACTAATAATTTCATTACCATATCATCTCATGATTGAAAACTTTTGATTCACTATTGTAATTTGGAGGGCAGTTTTGTTTAAAACGTGCACTGTGCCTGTTACGTCAGAAATTCAATATGATGAAGTGACACACAGAAATTTAAAAAAAAAAAAATCCCAAAAGATATTGTAAACCTGCAAATTTTGTAGGGTGTATTAGGAATTATTTCAGCATTCTGTGCATGTATAATGAATGTTATAATCATAAAATGCCTTGCGAGCAATTAATTGTATTGCTTTTATTCAATCAAATTGATAATTTTGTTTCATATTTTCTATTACACCAATTGATGCAGGGTACTTACGTATTAACGCCACCGCAGCTGAAGTTGCGCTAATGCGCCAATATATATACAGTGATTCCCGCTTATAAGAATCACGTTTGTTATCACTGTTTTTGATTCTTATAAGCGGTTGATTCTTATAGCCGAAATTTAGGTGTTTGGACAGGCACACACACACACACCTATATATACATATATTAGATAATTTACCATAAAATACTCTTTAATTTACGTTAATTATCTTTTATTAAAATTATTTTTTATAATTTTAAAAATACAACTTATCTTTTAGACATATAAGTACATACACATGATTATAGTTAGAGAAGAAAAAAGTCCAATATTTGTTACAACATAACTGCTTAGCAGTTTTAACATTTCAACTACAGGAAGGGAGCAAGAAAAAGTTCTTTATGGTAGTTTGACGTAATGAAGTTTTCAGGAGGCTGTTTCAATACTCTTTCAATACCAATAGTCTCAGACGAAGATTCACCCTCTAGCTTACGTTTCGCGGTTTGGTAACGTGGTGAATCTACTAATGTGACGCTTGCCTAAGTGATAGTGGACACTTCGCAGAAGAATTAGGAGTTTCAGGGTCCAGGAATCCGCAACCAGGATGTGGGAGGTGGGGAAAAAGAGTCCCTGTCTGTGTTTGTCACTGGAGAAAAGTGAAATCGGACCCGGACGGGTAAAGATGCCTCCGGGTCAAGTTAATAGGATAGTGTTGTGCTAAAGCGTTTATGGGAAAACTATTATGTTATGTCTAACAAAGAAAGGGATGCATTTTACGAATGTATTCCATCCCATCTTATCACTCTTTCTTTAAAAAAAATAAAGAAAGAACTTTGTGCCGTTTGAGCGTTTAAGTGGCTTTTTTTGGAAAAACGAACGGAAAGCGAAGAACTGATTCTTAAAACCGGTGGATTGATTCTTTAAAGCGAAAATATCAACATGGAAATAATACATTTGTTTCTGTTTTCGCGATATTGATTCTTATAACCACTGATCACTATAAGCGGTGGTTACTGTATATATAAAGTGTTTTGATTAAAAACCGCCAAATCTGTAGCTGCGGTGGCGTTAATACGTAAGTACCGATGCGGTATTAAGGAACCGTGTTCTGTTTTAGAATGATATTCCTTGCTATGTCATGGTATGTGCATAGGTGGTTTGTTGACAATTGGCAAGAAATGCTAAAGTCACCTCTCAGAGCCTGTGTGTTTGCTATACAATAGACTAATGATGAATACTTGGTCATGCATGAAGTTTAAAATGATTATAGCAATGAAACGAACTCCGACAAATCTGCCCTTGATAAACTATGCTTCAGCATCATGGTAAACAAAAAGGTCACTGTGAAACCCTTTAAGGGGTCTATAAGTTTGAGATTGAAGTAAGCGTAAAGAAAATAATAGACCAGCTGACTTACTTTTGCTAAGAAAGAAGCAATACAACTCCTTAAATTTTTGAGATTTTATTGAATTGTTAAATCATATTTTGGTGTTTTTAAAATGAACGTACATATGGAATTATTTTACATTCAATACATTGTTAATTAGATTTTGTTGTAAACATCTTTTCTGCTTCAATATTTTTCTCTTGGTCAAATTATGTTAGCATTTAGCTGGTACTCTTATATTACTCCAAATAAGCCCTTCATGTCGTCGAGAAATTGAAGTGAGCTGTACATAAATCTTTGTTTTGTAGTGAATTGGTAGTTTGTATATTTTTTAGAGTTTGTGTGAGATGGGCAACAGTTGCTTTATCAGCATCCTGCTTCAAAAGGTCATTCATGTATTTGCATGAATTCTTTTGTGATGTTTAATTTTTCCACTGATATTGTGTTGTGAGCAATATGATGTTAAGCATTGCAGTATGATCGTCAGTATCAATTTCTATACATGTTGTTCTGGGAGGGATATGCACCTTTGGTGGTTCTTCAGGTTTTTGTAATGTTGCAAAGATGTCCAATGGCAGGCAATTATCACTTAGTACCAAAACTCCTAATAAATATCTTTCTTCGCTGTTGATAGGAAGAGCATTCAGTAATTTTTTTTGTTTTGTTCTATTAGAAAACATTGACGTTTGTACAAAGCTCCACTCCTTCCAGAATAGCATGTACAAACACCAATATTTGCATTAACAACATATGAAACATTATCTGTTGGGCCTTGAATTTAAAAAATTATTTAACCCCATACCATAATGCTGAATTAAACCAATGCTACAACATTATATGCTCTTGTTCTACAGAGAACATCTTTTAAAATTCTTACAGATATTTCTGCAAAGTTATTTGTATTGGGACCACTTATAAGTAGATTTTGTCTGTAACGTAATACGTATTCACACCTTCGTTCATAAAACATTATAATAATAGTTCTGATTCATATTTATAGCTTTTTAAAATGATTTAAGTGTTTTTCTTGTAGTATTTAGTTAAAATAAATGTTTTCAATGTCATAAGTGTTCTTTATTTATTTATTGTAACCAAAATTATGATGCATTTCTATTTGAGAAATCGTTTTCCTTGGTTTATGCTTTATCCAGGAAATATTTCTAGCCATTAACTTACACTGCAAGTTAAATATTAATTCCAATTTTTATGCTTTCTCTTAGAAGAAAAGTTTTTCTTGTAACTATTTATAAGCTGGCAGGTTTCTTGTTTAGAAATTCCAATTGTTGATTTATTTCAAGTGTTTGGGTCATCTTTTGCAACTTGAGTTGCCTAATAGACCAAAACCTACAGCTGAAAGGTTGAAGCCAATTTGTAATGTCTACAGCTTGATTCAGACCTGCATATTCGGGATGTGGAGATTATTGCCCTAGCCATTTGGCTCCTGGTAGGTGTGAGACTCAAATTTGTATTGTAGTTTAAGAGTTATATTTGATATGTCATACATAATGAAATTCTGTTCTTTTTATTTCTGTTCGCAAACATCTTACTTAAATATTTTGTCACGTTTTAAGAGAAACTTTTAAGAGAAAATTTTAAGACTAAATGGTTTTTACTTTAGATTGACATGTGTATTAAACATGCTTTCTAGAGCTGAAACTTTTTGGTTTTCCCTGTAGATACTTATGATGCTCTTATCAGAATATTTAGTTGAAAGTTGAAAGGATCAGAGTCATCATCTAGCTAGCTGTAAATAATTAAGGTCATTCACCAAGTATATTATTGAAATAAAATGCAATTTAAAGCCTATTGAAATAAAATGCAATTTAAAGCCTATTGTGAACAAAATTTGAAACGGAAAATCATACAGAAAAATTTAAATGAAGTAGTAAAAAAATATTGAATTTTCACTTAATGGTAGCTAATTTGATACATTAGCTTCAATAAATTCATGAACAAATATTTCAATTCATACAATTATAAATTAAAAACAGTTGTATCTCGATTGATCATTCATCAAATAATTTTTCCCATATGTGTCATTTACTTCATTCAGTCCCAATGATATTTCTTTAAGATCCCGCATTTAACATTTAGTGCAAAAGGTCCCTTTAAAAATCATAGAGGTTTCGCTATATATGCAGACTACTAAAAACTATAACTCTAGGAGTCAGACATAATTAATAGACAAAATCATGAATTAAACATAATTTATAAAGGAAAATTTGATTGCAGTACGTTGAAGAACAGAGACCTTTAAAAGGATGACATCTTGTAACTAATTATTGTGGAATATCGATCTATCGTTTTTCAAGGGACCGACTGAACTGAACGATCAATGTGGGAACATAACAAAGCAATATGATCGTTGGACCGGGTGAAATAAACAAAACATACAGGGAAAACGAAGATTCGGAGAACGATCGATTGAGATTCCACTGTATTTGAATGAGAAATCTTACCTCTAGATATCATCTATAATTCTAATTATTTTATGCAATGTCGTGAGCATTTATGTTGAACATTTACCCTTACAAACCGCCTAATTTGTTGGCTATTTCATTATGGAAGCACCCAGTACAACATTGCTCCATATGAGAAGAAAATGGAGAAACATCCATGCTTTTGCTGCGATTCAAATCCAGACTCCTGCAATAGTAGCTTGCATTGTCAACTTATATATAGCATGGGTACTTTTGATGATCAATGTCTGTTTCATTAATATTGTACACAAAAACATGTACATGATATTTTACCAGCAAATACTCTCTAGAAGACTAGGAAATTAACCATAACCTTCAAGAGAACATCAGCTAGTATTAGAAATAAAACCAGTCCTTGACTGGTACGTTGGTGTCTGACCTGGTAGAGCTGAGCAGACTGCAATCTCTCGGCCACTTGAGGTGCTTAAAATTTTATATGGACAAAACAAAACCTTCCCCACTTGTAAAAAGTGTAATAATGAGCAGGCCACTCCTGGTCACACTCTAACTTGCTTAAATTTATCTAGGGAGGACTTTATTACTGACCCTTGTGTATTAATGGACTTGCTGAGGACATAAGGACTCATGGACCAGGTCTAGTGCCGCTAGACCAAGAGGGATTAGAAACAACAGAAATAAAACCATATTTTCTTTACATATGAATACCGAGAGAGATACAAAAAGGTGTATTAAAAATGCTAAATGATTCATTGAGATAGAAGTTAGAAATACTATTTTAAAATTTAAAGCATTATTAAGCTACTTTACGATCCCAAGGAAAAAGGCTCATGAGCCAGAGCACTTAAAAGCTTACACAGATATAATTCACATAAATTTACTTCATAGTCAAGAGAGCTTCAAAATTTAATTTTGATTAGATTTAGATAAGCGCCTACAATTTCAGTTGAGATGAGCAAATCTTAAAATTATTTTAAAATTTTGGCAAGTATTTTAAACGAAACAGGAAGTATTATTTCTTATGTTTTATAATCAATTTGCCTTCTAAAAAAGATTAGGAAGGTGAAGGTCCAATTTTCAATAAATTCTATTTATAATAAACTATGTTTGATATTATAACATAACTCTGATACTAGTGCTGTTTGTAGAATGAAAGGAAAAAAAGGGGGAGACAACTAGCTTCCTTACATGATGAGAGCTAATTCTCGTATTACAGGTCTGAACCATTGTAGCAAAGCGCTTTTAAATAAAAAGCTAGCTTTATTACATGTTGGTGTTAAAAGTCGGAATCAAACTTAACGCCGACCGTAATTATTGAATAGAGTTATTTAGGACGTAGCCCGTGCGAGACAGCTTTATGAGATTTGAAGATGGTAAGATCTGAGATGGAGACACAGATTAGATGACGGAGCCGAAAAGTGACATCATGTTACAAAGGTCTTTTATGTTGAATTTATGGTATACAGTTTGGACGGTGACCACGTGAAAATCTTGGGTGGTCTAAAAAGGGCAGGCAGTGAGGGCATGAGGTTTTTTAAGTTCAGAAGCCAATGAGAAAGTGTGAAGGGAGAATAGCGAATGAAAAGTTTACGGTGTCCGGATTGGCTGTTTGAAGTTTATGAGAAGGTGGAGTCATGGGTGTGAAAAGGGATTAAAATAAAATATATAGAAGGAGATTGGAAGAAAGAAAGGGAGAGAGTATTGATCGGGGAAGCTGTAGGTCCCCATCTCCAGCACGACTTAAAAAGTTATACTTTAAGTGGATATGAGGGTTTGACCTAAACCCGTTCCGGCGACTGTGTGGGAAGAGAGAAGAACTCCCCAGAATTCATACTATAAACTTATGGAGAACGACTGCGTTGACTACGTAAAATAGAGAGGTCCGCACTCGAATTGCAGCAGAGACGAAGAGACCCAGCTCCCGTGCCACGGCCGAGAAGCGATCCCCATCGCGAACGAAAAGCGAGAACATACACGATGAGGAGAGTCCAGCGCCCAGTTCCACGATCGCCAGTGCAATAGTAAAGGTACACGCCAAGGAAAGACCGACTACAGTTATCAACTAAGAGAAATTGATCCTTTATCTAAAAAGAAGTAGTGACAGCGCCCTGCCCAGTGGAGCAGTGTGACCCCGAACCCTCGGCGAGGCGAGAAGGCCAAAATAGCAAACTGGGTTGATGAAAAGCAATTGGGGTGAGTGTTAAATCTCAATTTGATTTGTTCAGTTCCAATTCAGGCTAGGTAAATTAGATTTTTCGTAAGGAAGGAGTTTTTTAGTGAGAAGGTGTTTTAGCGTTGAACTAATAGGTAAGTTTATTTGTTTTGCGCTCGGAACGCTCCCTAACCTTGGCAAGGTAATAGTAAAATACAATTTGTGAAAAATAAAAATATTGTGCATTGATTTTGGGAAATGAAAGATTCTTTTTGTTACTTGTAATTATTAAGTGTGTAAATATACTAAGTTTTGTTATGTTAAAATCTATTAGTTTGTCTGCATTGAAAGTGGTTGGTGTAAAATTACATGATCTAAAGTTGAGAATAGTTGATTGGCTTTTGTTCATTTGCTAAATTCGACATCCAGGGCTTCGGGTTATATTCAACAAAATAAATAATAAAACACAACGCACCCAAATAATTTCTAAGAAAAATAAATAAATTGTACTAACAAAAATAAATTTACGATACGAGCCCAACCAACTAAAACTGGATGTAGCAACACGACACATGGTTGCCGTGACCTGTTTGAAAATTTTTTCTTAAAAATTTTTTTTTCCGGTGTATAGTACTGTGAATCAGTCTTGGGATTTTTTTGAGTGTTTCAAAATTTGGTAAGCAAAATTTTTTAATGCAGAAAAATAGAACTTTTCGTAGCGAAGGGAGCAGCACGTAAGAAAATTTAGTGCGGAAATTTGTTTAAAAGATTGTTAGTGTATTTGCCACAAGTATTGTTATTGAGTGTAATGTGGTTTTGAAGAGTGTGACAATATATGTTTACGCTTTCGATAATTCAGCGCGAAAATTCTCGGCCTCCTCTTTTATTGAAAATGGCAAACGCAAAACTACTGTATCAACAGTGCTTTTAGTTGAATCAATGACGTATTCCCATTTATCTTTAAATATACCTTACACGTCATGGAGATTTATCTGCTGCTCATCCATTTTAAGGCAAAGGAACTTTCTTTTCTTGACGGACAGATCACGCTTGAAAACGATTTTAAAAATGGCAGGTAATATCGGCTTGAGCATAAAATTTGGCGATAAAAACAATGTAGCATGTTTGTCGCCAATATCAATCCTTGGAGCCGAAATTTCGCCAAGTTGCCAGATACTGTCAAACAGTTACCGTTTTGGAAATACGCTCCGGCGGATTTGTACCTGCTTCGAAAGGTTGTATCGCTGGTAGATTACTCGCCATTTTGCGATCGTCAGTTTCTTCTTTTTCAGGCGATTTTTTACTTTAAATTGGTGGACGGTGTTCTACTCTGACACCATTTAAGATACTCTCGATGATTTAATATTCATAAGCATTATTATTTAGGTGGATGAATTGAGATAACTACAGACAATCAAACTCTACATCGTTACTACAGGCATGTCCTCAGCTAGCTTACTTCTAACTGAAGTTAGTGGATGATACACTTTTATTTACTTTTTGTACACAGGTGCTGCCATCTACATTTATATATATTAAATATCTTACAGTTATCAATGATATGAATTTTATTTCCTAAATTTTGTTAATTACTTTAGGATAATTATGTGCTTTTTTGTTACAGCAGTTCAATATTTTAAAATTTTCCTTCCTTACAGGAAATCCATCATTTTAAAAGGCAGCTGGTAATTTTCTCTGGAGCAGAATTTATATGTAATATTCTGTTTCAAGAAAAAAACTTGCTAGCTACAATTGTATACAAGAAGGATTGAAAGTTATGATAAAATGTTAAATGTAAGATCTGTAAAAGGCATTGTAAAATACTATTAATGTTTTTACTTTGAATATAAGGATTTTTCTTATGCAATGTTTATTACATTTGTAAATTATTTAAATCAAATGAGGATCCAATTTTTTGTTTTGTATCATATAGCTTTTTATCTAGTTTTATGTATATAAGGTAATATACTTGATTTTCTTTAATTTTCTTATTAAATTTCAATTTATTTTTCAGAATAGCCGTTAGAGAAAGAATCCTGTATATTATTTCACATATTATCAGTTATTGCCGTTTGAGGTAAACTGGTTATAATTAAAATAGCTTTCCAATATAAATTACTAAATAGAAATCAAGAGTTGTTTATTAAATTTGTATATTTAAGCAAAAGAGACTATTCTAATGAAACCTTACATTAAATATTCAAAGCATATTGCTTACATGATGTAATAAGGTTTCGTAAGTCCCTTCTTGCTCGTATCACTGTTTTTTTCAAATGTAACTAAATAGCTTCATTTGAATATTAAACCCTCCTCTGTTGATTTTAATATTTTTCTATTTATTCAGAATTTATATATTTGGAGTGCTTACATTTATCTCAAACCAAGAGTCATCACAAAGTAACCTTCACAAAAAGAATTAAGTTCCATAAATTCCTGCTTGACAAAGAGAGAATTTTATTTTCACATTGCATTTGGGCAACTGAATTTGAATGCATTTGCAGAACTAATGTGTGTGAGCTTTATTTGTAAAGTTTAATACTGATTATGAACAATATGCATTTTCACATTTTCTGGTGTTCTATTTTTTTTAATAACAGAGTGTAATAGTTGCTTCATATTTTATTAACGTTCTTGAATGAATGTAGTGAAGTATGATTTTTTTTTCTTTTGAAGTTTTGCAACCTACTGCTATAATAAAATTATTAAAGTTTAACACTCAGGGAAATTACTGCTTTTTACAGTATGGATCAGTGGTGCCCAAACTTTTTCGACCGTGACCCACTTTCTATATAAAAAAATATCACTCGACCCATAATTAAAATTTTTTGTTTTAATTTGGAAAATATTAACAAAAGAAAATAGCAAAAAAAACTAAGCAAATTTTGACAAACTGTTTTAAAAATCAATGTACTCTATTTAAATTTTGGGTATATGGCGAAAATTTCATTTCGTTTCGTAACGAAATTTTTTTATTCAATATCAAAGAAACAAGAAAAAGATTTTTTTTGTGAAACATGCAAATCGTGCTAACTTTTATGGTTCTGAAAAATTATTATTTATTTTTTTTCTTCAGATTTTTATTGAAACAATAAAGTAATTAAAATCAGTTTGAATTGCAATATTTTTTAAGTATATTATACTGCTTTTTATAAAACGTAATGAGGGTAATTAGTATAAATTCAACATAAAAAGTGATTTATATGTCACAGTGAGGAAGAAATTTGTTTTCTCTGACATTTTTAGACGAAAGAACACACCTTAGAAATAGCTGTTGAAAATCTAGATGTTGCATTACATGATGAACGGACATTGTTCAATAGAAACATGTTCAATACATGTTCAATAAAATAATGGAAATTATGTTAATATAATATTTTTTTATACTAAAAAAACTGATGACACTCAGTATTGATTCAGATTTGTTTAACAATAAATGAGCTGTTATTTTCAAAGTGGTATAAGTCCACTTAAAAAAAAAGAGTTAATGTTAATTTTAGTAAGATATAGACACCTTCTCTTCATATTTATAATCATACATTATACGTTACTAATTTTCGGAACATTAGATATCTCTATAGGCGGACTACATAGGGCTCTCAGAACAAAGGTAATAAGAAAAGACTTACGTGGAAAAATGGAAGGATCTTGCAGAAAGAATGATGAAGACCTTGTGGATGCCGTAAAAGATCATATAAAAAAGTTTCCAAACTATGAAAGCCATTACACGAGTTCTAATAATCCAAACAGAAAATACCAGAGTTCTGATTTGAACTTAAAAAAATGTACAACTTGTATGTTGTGGAAAATATTCCCTATAGACTGTAGAGGGTGCTTTGAGTGTTGAGCGCAGATGAGTGTTTGACGTCGCAGAGAGAGGTTGTATTACGAGAGAGAGAGTACTCAAATAAATATGATTTTCGAAGTGTAATGTATATAGCTGTACAAATTATGTATATAATTAAATAATCAAGATTTAGAGAGAGTGTTTATTATCTTTTGAGTGATGTCAATTACTAAACAAGAACCACCGATAGAGATACTGAGTGAGTGCTACATATATGGTATGATTTCCACATAAAGTTTTTGGTGCAGATCAGGCCGCGAAGTTTGGATTACGAATAAAAAGTGAATGTGTGTAGCGGTAAGATAAGTGAATTTCTTGTTCTTCAAAACGGGGTGAGTTATTTTGTTTCCATTTTGCAAGTTACTAGTGAATATTAAAAATGAGTACTGAAGATACTATTCAGAAGAATAGAAAAGTGCGAAAATCAATTAGAGGTAGTATAACTAAAATAATTAAGAAAATTGATGAAGAGTTGGCCAATGAATTGTCTAATGTTGACAAATTGCAAGAATCACTTGCTGTCTTGATTGAGAGAGAACAAAAGTTACTGAAACTTGACGATATTATAGTATCTCAGTGTCCAGAAAAAGATTTGGAAGCAGAAGTAGAGAATTCACTTGAGTATAATGAAACCATTATTCGATGTAAATCACGAGTTAATAGATATTTACATGATACAGTTAAATTGAAACCCGAAACTGTTCCTGTGGAAATTAATGAAACCAAAACCAGTTGCAATACGAAACTTCCACGCATTACTTTAGAGAAATTTAATGAAATTAGAGAAATTTAATCAAAATTTCAAGAGTTTTGGCCCCCAATTCACAGCTGCTATCCATGAAAATAATACATTAAAAGAAATAGAAAAATTCAATCACTTAAGATCGTTGTTAACAGATTCAGCAACTAAAGCGATAAGCGGGTTACCGCTAACAGAGGATAACTATAAAAAAGCGATTGAAATCGTAAATAATAGATTCGGAAAGAGAGAATTATTAATTACTAATTATATGAATAAGCTCCTCTCATTAGAGCCAGTTCTGAGATCTAGTGATGTATCTGCCTTAAGAAAACTGCACGACGAGATTGCATTTCAAATTCGAAGTCTTGAAACATTAAAAGTTGATTTTAATACATATGGAAATTTATTGCTACCTATTCTATACAAGTGTATCCCAACTGATTTAGTGTTAAATTTTAATAGACAAAACACCAAAAGCGAGACATCAGTCACAGACTTGTTATTATTTATAGAGAAAGAGATAGAAGCGAGAGAAAAGTCATTATGTGTTAATTTAAATAAACCCAGGGTGTCAAAAACCGAAGATAAAACCTTTGGGAACTACAGTAAACGCTATAGTCCAAATACATTCAAAATATCTTCTGCAGCAACGCTTAGTACAACAGTAAAGAAATACATGTGTGATTTTTGTGATAAACCACATTCATCTAAAAATTGTAGCTTAACTATTCCAGAGAAATACAAAGCGTTGTATGACCAGTTTAAGTACAAACGTTGTTTGAAAAAGGGACACAAAAAAGTTTTCTGCAAAGCGAAATGGGTCAGATGTAATTTATGTCAATCACAGTCACATTTGGAATATTTGTGTGAATTACTTGAAAAGCCGAAAGATGAGGGCAGAAACGACAAACAAGAAATGTCAGAAACTAGTGTAAGTTCGCTTTTCACCGAAATCAGAAGTAAGAATATTCCGAGAGATATAATTTATTACCAGACGTTGAGGGCTGAATTAATAAATAATAATTCTACATTTAATGTACGTATTCTTTGCAATTCAGCATCAGAAAGGAGTTATGTTTGTCAGTCTTTAGCTGAGAAAGCTGAATTACAAACTGTCGGTACAGAAAAATCAAAATCTACACTTTTGCTACTACTTACCCTCGAATATCGGAGTTAAAAAGAAAAACAATTGTTTTGAAGGACTGTAATAGTGAAACGTATTTAAACATAGAAGCGTTAGAAACAGAAACTGTTTGTGCTAGTTCCATTGCAACCCCGCCTAAGCAATTGATTCAAGTGTTAAAAAAGTCGGGATATACTTTGTCTGACTCCAGAAGTGGCGCCAATCAAGAAATAAATATTCTGTTAGGAAATGACTTTCTGAATGCAGTGCTAACTGGAAAGACGCACAGCTTGACAGATTGTTTATTGCTATACGAAACTATATACGGTTGGACTTTGAGTGGTAGGGAAGGTCCAGGGTTTGAAGAGTCGAAAGTATGCCAGAATTCCACCGGATTGTTTATTCAAACTTATTCTATAGAGGAGGAGAGTTTGTCGGAACAGCTGCGTGCCATGTGGGAGATCGAGAGCTTAGGAATAAGAAATGATGTTTATGAAAAAAGTCAGTGTGATAAACAGATTATTCAGCAGTTTCAAAGGGATTTGAAAATCATTAACGGGAGATACGAGGCACGTTTATTGTGGAAGAAAGATCCAGACCAGTTAGAAAATAATTTTGAGTCAGCAAAAAGACAATTTGATAGGGTGCGAAAAGAATTAAAAAACGATACTTTTGTGAGAGAGCAATTTCAGGAAATAGTTAAATATCAGAGTGAAAATAATATTATCCAAGAGTGTGTGTGTGTATCCAAGCGGTGTCAATTTTGAGTGATGCAAAATTTAATTTAAGGAAGTTACATACTAATTCTAAACAATTGCACGATTTCTGGATTGAGAAGGGGTTGTGTGTAGAAAATAGCTTTGAGAGAGATAATAAGTTAAAGGTGTTAGGGTTGATTTGGAATTTGGAAGAGGATATATTGAGAGTTGATGTTACGCCATTGTTGAACAGTTTGAGGTGTTTACGAAATATTAAGAGGTCTGTGTTGAGTACGGCAGCTAAGGTATTCGACCCAGTAGGATTTATTTCACCGTATGTTGTGCGTATTAAGAGGCTTATGCAAGAAATATGGGAGAAGGGGAAAGACTGGGACTTAGAGTTGCCTGAGGACTTACAATCGAAATGGAAAAAATGGTGTTCGGAGGTTAAGGAATTAGATGAGGTGAAAATAGAAAGGTTCTATTTCCCGGATAGTGTGGATGAGAGTGATTCGGTAGAGGTTCATATTTTCTGTGACTCTTCTACTATAGCTTACGGAGCGGTAGCATATTTTAGATATGAGAATAAGAATAGAGAGATAACGACATCATTTATAATGTCAAAAAGTAGAATCGCACCGTTAAGAAAGTTGTCACTCCCGAGGTTGGAACTGATGGGAGCCTTGATTGCAACGAGGTTGTATAAGTATTTGTCGAAGGTGTTCAAAGGTTTGGTAGATAGGGTATTCCTGTGGACGGATTCAGAAATTTGTTTATGTTGGATTAAAGGGTTAGATTGGATTAAAGTGTAACAATTTGTTTCAAACCGAGTGTTGGAAATTCAGGACTGTACTTCACCTGACAAATGGAACTATTGTCCGGGGTTAGAGAACCCTGCAGATAAATTAACTCGCGGTGAAACGGTACATACATTGTTAAATGATAATGTTTGGTGTCGCGATCCATCATGGTTAAGATGTACAAAAGATCAGTGGCCACGGCAAAAGTTCAAAACAGTAGCCGAATATAAAAAATTAGAGAGACTAAAAACAGTGGTTCAAGCAATTATTCCTGTTACAGAAGTTGTGTTAGATGACTCGAAATTTATTAGTCTAGGAAAATTGCTTCGAGTTACAGCTTGGGTGATTCGATTTGTTCACAAGCTAAAGAAGAAGACCCATGAGAGAGGACCACTAACTGTTTCAGAGATTCAAGAAGCTGAGGAATACTTGGTAAAGAGAGTACAAAGAGATAATTACTTCTCCGAGATTCAGCTGTTAGAGAAAAATAAACCAGTTCCTCCCAATTCAAAGCTTTACAGTTTAGCCCCATATATTGACAACAGAGGTATTCTACGTGCCAGAGGACATTTAGAGCAAGCTGAACTATTGCACGATGAAAAACATCCAATAATGTTACCAAAATCAAAGTTTTTTGATCTAGTGGTTATGAAAGAGCATATAAAATCTTTCCACGCTGGAATTTCGTCAACATTATCTAGAGTCAGAAACAAATATTGGATAACCAAAGGAAGGCAAATAGTGAAAAGAATAATTAATACGTGCCTTATATGTAAAAAGTACGCACTGAAACCCGCAAAACAGATAACGGGTCAATTACCAAGAGATCGTGTCGTTGAAAGTGCTCCTTTCACAGTAGTAGGTACTGATTTAACCTGAGCCATAACTATTAGAACAGAAGTGGGAACCTATAAGAAAGTGTACATAATTTTGTTTACTTGCGCCGTTACTCGCGCAGTACATATTGACGTTATCTCAGACATGTCAGTGAAGAGTTTTATTCTCTCACTTCGACGTTTTTTATCCAGAAGAGGGAGCTGCAAAGTGATTTATTCGGATAACGCAAAAGGATTTCTCAGCTCATGTGAGATAATTAAAGGGTTTAAGAAGATCATCGTTGATCCAACTGTACGAGAGTACATAACATCCGAGGGCGTCGTGTGGAAGTTCATTCCCGAACGTTCCCCATGGTGGGGAGGCTTTCGGGAGCGCTTGATGAGAAGCATCAAGGAACCCCTAAAGAAAATACTAGGCAAAGCGCTTGTGAATCTTGAAGAGCTTACAACGATATTAACGGAAATAGAGTGTGTCTTAAACAGTAGAC
Source organism: Dolomedes plantarius (assembly GCA_907164885.2). Taxonomy (NCBI): domain Eukaryota; kingdom Metazoa; phylum Arthropoda; class Arachnida; order Araneae; family Dolomedidae; genus Dolomedes; species Dolomedes plantarius. The sequence continues at coordinate 80,560,626 of OU015494.1, read as the reverse complement.
CCTTAACGTATGAAACAAATGAGTTGGGTGATCCCCGCCCGCTCACACCTTCAGTTTTTACTGCCAGGTCGTAATATCATCAGATTTCCTGAGCATTTTTTAGAAGTTTTCAACCAAGTGTCCAATAAAGAGACTTTGACCAGACGTAAATTATATCAGTCAAGACTTTTAAAGCAAATATGGACCAAGTGGAAAGAGCAATATTTGTTGCCGTTGAGAAACGCTCACAATTTTGTTAATCCTTCGACTGAGCGTAATCTTAAAACTGGAGACATTGTGTTAGTAGAATGACCAAAGAAATCTAAACTTTTATGGGACGTGGGTGTTGTTAAAAAGGTAATAATGGGAAGAGACGGCTATGTTCGAGCGTGCATTGTTCGTACATCTAAAGGACAATTCAGAGGAGCCATTCAATTACTGTATTCTTTTGAAATTTTAGTTGGACTCTAAACTTTTTTTAACTTTAAACATTTTTGAACTTTAATATTGAAATATTAAAATCATGCTGTTATTTCACTTAAATTGTATTGAGTTTCATTTATTGATAGAAATATGTGTGATGTTTGATTAGTATTCATTTAATTTCAATTTGTGATTTTAAGTAATTATTGTACTGTTTTGTTGGATTATTGATGTATAATTTTTGTTTGTAAATGTGTTTGTGTGTACTCTTTGACACGAATACAGGTGGGGAGTATGTGGAAAATATCCCCTATAGACTGTAGAGGGCGCTCCGAGTGTTGAGCGCAGAGGAGTGTTTGACGTCATAGAGACAGGTTGTATTGCGAGAGAGAGTAATCAAATTAATATGATTTTCGAAATGTAATGTATATAGCTGTACAAATAATGTATATAATTAAATAATCAAGATTTAGAGAGAGTGTTTATTATCTGGAGAGTGGTGTGAATTACTAAACAAGAATCACCGATAGAGATACTGAGTGAGTGCTACATTTATGGTATGATTTCCATAATGACTCCTAAATCAATTTTAATTTGCTTGAGCATAGCTCTGTAGCCCAAGGTGGCGGAATATTTGCAGACCAAGTGGGGCTTTGCCCGAATTAAAATAGCATAATTTAATAGCATGTTGGCTGTTAACTAATCTGAATAATTGAACTTCGGGCTTTGAACATCCAGTCTGTAAAGAGCTGCGAGTCAGTCAAGCTTTCGATTGACCCTTAATTCTCGTATATTCAATTTCAACTCTACAAAGTTTTAGAACTGTATATCTTTGAGAGATAACTTCAAAAAGTTAACAATACAGAGGCTGTTCGCACATTTTTTAGACGATTTTGGTAAGCGGTAATAAAAAATCGTTTGCTGCAAAAGAAATAATTGCAATAGTACTATGTTTTTAAAAGTCAAAATTATCGTCTGCGGCTTGAAAGTTTTGTTTTTAATTCAAAATGGCGCTTTTAACAAAGCAGTGGTTTGAAGGCTACATTTATGCTCTTTCCGAACAGAAATATGCATACTCCGTTATCCAAAAACGATGTGAGAGTCATGGTTTTGTGATATCTAAAGCGTCGATAGGTAATGTCGTCAACAAGAAAGGAAAAAAAACGTCAAATTGGAGCCTCAAGTGGGACAAAAATTCCAAGCAAGTATCCAAGGAAAAAACGGACATCTTCGACTATTGCAAAGGTACGTTGTTTAATGTTAAAAGAAAATCCCCCTAGTCAAAGGACAGTTGCAAAATCATTAAAATGCTCGGTGTCCACTGTAAACAAAATGATAAACGTTGATTTAAATCTTAAGAAAGCGAAAAAACGCAATGTGCATCGTCTTCTTCCAAATCATATCGCTGAACGCAGGACACGCTGCAGAATTCTATGAGAAACACTTATCGAAAGAAAAATGGAAAACAATTGTCACAATAGATGAATCATGGGTGTATTTAAATGATTGCAACAAAAAAAAGAGCCATTTATTATCATAAAAGGGGAGAAAAAAATTAAGTACATGGTTCAAAGAATCGAAAGAAAGTTTTTCTAAGGGATTCATGATTGTTGCTGGTTTTTCTTATAATGACAAGTTAAAAATAAAGAGAGTGGAAAAAATGTCAAGATTAACTCCAAATACTATCAGGAACATATTTTATCGCCAATTTTTCTGAATGAAATACCATCGCTTTACCCACAGTGCCATCAATCTGTGAGACTCCATCAGGACAAAGCTAGCAGTCACACATCAAAATCCACTGTAAATTTCCTAAAAGAAATGGAACAAAAAACTGGTATCAAGGCCATACCCTTCACTGATATCCCTACTAAATCTCCCGATGTATCACCTATGGATTTTTGTGCTTTCGAACATTTAAAATCTGCATTATCCAAACGTCGTCCCAAAACCCTTACAGGACTCTGGAAAGCTGTTCAGGAGGAATGGGATAGAATACCTCTTCTGACACTTCAAAAGGCATTATTATCCTGGAAATTGCGGTGTTGAAAGATAGTTCAGAATAAGGAATGTCAAATAGAACATTTAAAACACAAGAATTTTATGTAATTTAGTTTTGTGAATACAATATACATCGTCAAAAAAATGTGTGAACAGCCTCTGTATATGTGATTAAAGATTCTTTTCACCTGCTTCAAACTTCTGTTTCAGGGTGCGCCGTGAAGGATGGACGCACAATGCATGACGAAAATATAGTTTGGCCATTTTTGTTCAGTGCATTTTAATAATAGAAAACAACTTTCAGATGTGGGGCCCTCTAGTTCACGCATCGCTTATTATGCATATAGCTAGTGTCACTGTGTGTTATACAGGAGAATTATTGGCTATCTAACAGCTAACCTTTATTCTCCCGAGATTTTGCTCTGTCTTTGAAATCCTGTGACAGCTTATCTTAATCTTGCGCTGTGAGTTGTATAAAAGCAGTATGTTTTTGGTGGTGGCACAAGCAAAGTTGGGATAGCAATTTACCCATTCCTGTGGCCTTTACTTTGGCAGAATTAAAGGTAATTCCACGTTAATTTTCATCGCCCTCCTTCACCCAGAAAGGATTTATTTTTCTTCCAAAAAGGAGAACCCCTAAAATGGAATCTAGCAGCTCCGCTGATGTTTGTGACCCATATATGATGTATCTATGCCATTTCTAGAATACAGTCCCAAGGTAGCCAAAAGGCAGCACGTTGGGTGTCGGACTGAGGTGTCGCCGGCACACGATCTGTAGTTTAGTTGAGTGGAGTGGCAACGCCGATTTTTGGCTTCGAGAAAAACACAGTTGAGCGCCGAGAGCCACAACGTGCAGACGTGTGCCTCGGTTCTAGATTTACGATCGCCCCACCTTCTGATTTGAGTATATACATGTTTGTTTGTGATTCATGTGCGTCCGTCTACGTGTGTAATAAAATATATTAAAAGGATTACTCAGGACTCATCATTCGAAGCTCTCCCACGAACTATTTGAGATTTTAGACGTCGAAATTTGAGTAGATAGAACATTTCTGGTGCCGCCTCCAGGGATCCTTAGAGATTAGAAAATCGTCGAACTCTTGATTTTTATTTGAAAGGTAACTTTTGCCTTATTTTTTTATTCGAACAGTGATTTAATTCTGATTGACAGAAGTGTGGGGTAAGTTGAACATTATTGTTTTTGTCATTGAGATAATTGAACTGTTTAACGCCTTTTATTGATTGAATTTCGAATTGAATATGGATGATCTTTTAAAACTCAAAAATAAACGTTTGACTCTGAGAACTCAAATAACCAAGTTGTTTACTAAAATCGAAACTGTTCTTAATGATAAAGATGCTGACTTAGACACGTTAGAAAGTAATTTAGAACTATTGTTAAATAGAGACTCGACAGTTAAAGAACTAAATTCTGAAATCGAAACATCTTTGAAACCGAATGAAATCGAAAGTGAAGTTAATACATGTTCGGAATATGAAGATAAGGTTATACATTATAAAACAAAACTTATGAATCGTATTAAACATTTTCAAAAGGATGCTGTTCAAAGTAATTCTGCAAATAATGGCATCTCATCACAAGAAACTAATGTTCACCTCCCTCCAGAGATAAAAACAGTAAAATTACCAAAACTTATGATAGCAAAATACTATGGTGATCCCGATAAATATTTGGATTTCATGAATCAATACGAAAACGCTATTCATAATAATCCATCGTTAAGTGATATCGACAAGTTCGGGTATTTAAAATCGTTGCTAGGTGGTTTAGCTTTTAACGCTATCAGTGGATTTAGTTTAACCGAAAAGAATTATGCAGCTGCAATTGCACTCCTGAGACAGCGATTTGGAAATCATTCTATGCTTATCCAAGCTCATTTATTTAATTTGTTGAATATTTCTCCTATTAAGACTGTATCTGATATTAATGGATTGCGTAATTTATATGACAAATGTGAAACCCAAATTCGTAGCTTAGAAGCGTTAGGAGTCGCAGAAAATACCTATGGTTGTTTACTGTGTCCAATATTATTGAAATTACTTCCTTGTGAATTAACTTTAGAATTTACTCGCATTCAAGATAATGATAAAAATTGGAGTGTTCAAACTCTCATGAACTTTCTTCGAAACGAGGTCCAATCTCGCGAACGAGCTTTTCAGATTCATAAATCAGAAATAAAACCACCTTCGCTGCAGAAAGATAACAGAAATTTTGGTAGGAATAGTACGAATAACAGAAAATACACTAGTCAGCAAAACGCGGGCTTCTCAAGAGCGCCTGCGAGACGACCAGATGTGGCGTCAGCAACAGAATTATTGACATCGACTAATGACTCATGCATTTTTTGTGCCAGGAGCCACAGAAGTGAAGACTGTGATTCATTTAATGTAAATCAACGAAAGGAATTTTGTAGACGTAATTGGAATTGTTATTTATGCCTGAAACCCAAACATCGTTTGCAGGACTGTACTACGAGAGGTTCTTGTTTGTTCTGCGGAGGGTTGCATAATATTGCGCTGTGCTTTAAAAGGGAAAATAAAAAAGCTGAGGCTCTCAAATCTTCGAAAAATAACAACACAATTACCAGACATGTCAATAGTGAACAAAATAAAATTGATAGTGCCGTTGCTAATCATGTAAACAATGGGCAAAACAAAATTTTATTGCAAACTGCTGCTGTTAAATTAGTAGGGAAGTCATCGAGCAAAATAATTCGCGCATTATATGACCCAGGTTCTCAACGATCGTTCATTCGAAAAGATTTATTTAGACAGTTATCGTTGAACATAGTGGGTGAGGAGGAACTTTTTATTCATACGTTTCGGTCAAAAGCTCCAACTCGGATAAAATGTGCTAGAGTGCAGGTCAAAATTACAGACACTCGAGATAAGGAAGAAATAATAATAGAAGCGTTAGAAATTGATGAAGTATCTAGTGCTCCATTGGAATTCGCTCCTAATGATATAATTAATGAACTAAAAACTGAAGGAATTGATTTGTGTGATGTTAATAATGGAACTTTGGAAAATGAAAATATCTCTTTTCTTATTGGTGCAGATAATTATTTTAAAATCGTAAGCGGGAAAACTAAACGTTTGAATCCCAATTTAGTTGCAATTGAAAGTAAATTTGGGTGGCTTTTAATGGGAGAAGTAGAAGATAATAACTGCTCAAACAGAAATGTTACCACCGCTATGTTATCGATATCTTTGTTCGTTAGTGGTTCTAGTATAGAAAATCTATGGCGACTGGACACGTTAGGAATTCGGGACCCCGTTGAAGTCCAGTCAAGAAAAGAAATGGAAACTGCTGCTCTAAATTATTTTAAGGAGACAGTCACTGTTAACAATGAAGGACGTTACGAAGTTCGTTTACCTTGGATAGCAGACGATGCTGATTTGAAGACTAATGAAGATATTTGTAAAGAGCGTTTACAATCAGTTACCAAAAAACTGCTTCAGACAAATCAGTTCAAAGACTATGAAGCTGTATTTGATGAATGGATTGAAGATGGAGTTATCGAAGAGGTTCCTTCCGATGAAATTAAGAAGAGTCATTATTTACCGCACAGAGGCGTATTCAAAGAGACTTCTACTACAAAAATACGTCCAGTTTTTGACGCAAGTTGTCGTACTAAGGGATCATTGTCATTGAACGACTGTTTAGACAAGGGTCCAAACCTTCTAGAAGAGATTCCCCCTATCTTATTGAGATTTCGTAAAGAAAAAATAGGTGTTGTGTCTGACATAAAAAGAGCATTTCTTCAGATATCGGTGTTTAATCCTGATTGTGAATTCTTAAGATTCTTTTGGTGGAAGGATTTCGAGAAGAAAAATGTCAAAGTTTTAAGACATAAGCGTGTAGTATTTGGCTTAAATTGTAGCCCTTTCCTACTAGGAGCTGTGCTGAATCATCATCTAGAAAATAACTTGGTGGACTTTCCAGAAACTGTCACTAGATTAATGAAAGCCTTCTATGTTGACAATTGTGTCACTTCGGTTCCAGACGAAAATACATTACATCGATTCATTGAAGAGTCTAAGCACATATTGGCTACTGCCTGCTTTGACCTAAGAGGGTGGGAGCATACGTCTTTAAACATTAATCCTGATCCATCTGAACCCATACCTGTTTTAGGAGTATTATGGAATAAGGCCGAAGATAATATCTTCTGTGATACAGCGGAATTGAGAAGCTTAACCACTGGTTTGACAAGAAGAAACGTCTTAAGTATGGTTCATAAGATTTTTGATCCACTTGGAATTTTGTGCCCCGCAACATTGAATCCCAAGTTGCTTATCCAGAAAAGTTGGTACTTGAAAATTGGTTGGGACACAGTCCTGCCCGAAGACTATCAAAAAGAATTCGCTTCCTGGTTTCGTGATTTGCCCCTTTTATCAGAAATGAAAATTCCCAGGTGCCTAAATATAGATGAAATTGATGGCCTGAGTTTGCATATCTTTTGCGATGCTAGCAAGTGCGCTTACAGTGCCGTGATATTTCTTAGAAAAGCTGTAGGTGATGATATTTCTGTGACATTTGTTTCTGCGAAGAGTCGAGTGGCTCCCCTTCGTAAAACCACAATTCCAAGATTAGAGTTATTAGCTTGTTGCATAGGAGCACGCCTTTCCTCTGTTGTGATAAAAGCTTTGGATCTTGAAGGAATTCCCATTTTCTACTGGTCTGACTCTTCAACAGCATTGTTTTGGATAGAAAAGGATGAAAATTGGGGTGTGTTTGTGAAGAATCGAGTTAAAGAAATCAGATCATTAACGTCGAATGGAACTTGGAGGCACGTCCCTGGAAACTTTAATGCTGCAGATTTGCCATCCCGAGGTTGTTCAATAAGTGCATTAGTTAAATCCAGATGGTTGAAGGGGCCAGAATGGTTGAAGAAAAGAGAAGAGGTGTGGCCCACATCAGAAGTTGTCCTGAACTACGAAGAGATTCAGAGAGAAAAAAGAAAAACTGTTGCTTCAAATTTGACTGCAACCAAAGAAAAATGGTACTTGAAATATTTTTCAAGCTATTTTAAGATAGTAAGAATGATTTCATGGATTCTTCGATTTGTGCGGAACTGTCGTCAACCGCAGAGAAAGTTTAGGGGAAGTTTGACAGTTCAGGAAATCAACCTAGCTGAAAAGAAGCTATTGAAAATAATTCAAGATGAATCGTTTAATAAAGAAAACAGTTTGAAAGGTCTTCTAACATTTATCGACCAAGATGGACTCTACAGATTGAAGACCAAAATCATTAGAAGAGATGATTGTGAAGATTTTAGATGTCCCATTGTCTTACCATCTGACCATGAACTTGTACATCGATTAATACTTGACCATCATTTGCTGCTTAGCCATGCTGGTACCCAATTTGTGCTTTCAAATCTACGGCAAAAATTCTGGATTCTAAGAGGAAGGAAAACTGTTCAGAGAGTCTTGTCAAAATGTGTTCCATGCAAGAGACATACAGCAAAGGCAGTTGAAACTTTACCATCTAGCCTTCCTGAAGATAGAGTGCGAGACGCGTCCGCCTTTGAAGTGACAGGGGTCGATGTCGCAGGCCCACTTCATTTGAAAACTGCCAAGAAAGCGTGGATCTTGATATTTACATGTGCAGTGTACCGTGCGGTACATTTAGAGCTTATTGAGAGTTTATCTACGAATGGTTTCTTATTGGGACTGCGAAGATTTGTCGCCCGAAGAGGTCGTCCATCTGTGATATACAGCGATAACGGTTCCAACTTTGTTGGAGCTGAACGGTTATTAAGATCTATCGACTGGGACCAGATTTCGAATGTTTCTTCTGTAATGAGAATACAATGGAAATTCAACCCTCCAACCGCCAGTTGGTGGGGCGGTTGGTGGGAAAGACTGATCCAAACCGTAAAGAAGTTACTACGGAGAGTTCTTGGTAGAGCATGTTTGACGTTTGAAGAAAGGTCAACGATTCTTTGTGATGTAGAGTCAGTCATAAATTCTCGACCGCTGACATATTTGTCAGAGGATCCTACTGATCTTGAACCTTTAACTCCCTCGTTGTTTATCCAGGATGTTAAAACTGTTGGAGTTCCCGATGTTGACAAGTTAGATCAAATAAACCTTTCGAAGAGATGGAGATATCACCAGCGATTAAGACAACAATTTCGGAAAAGATTTCGTGATGAATATCTTGGACTGTTGGTGCAAAAGCCTTTAAAAGCAAAATTCGTGAGACCAATCGAAATCAACGATATCGTTCTTGTTGGACAGGACAATCAAAAGAGATCAGATTGGCCAATTGGTCGTGTGATTGCTACTTATCCAGGAAAAGACAATCAAGTACGAGTTGTAAAAGTGAAGACGAAGGCTGGAGAGTTGACCAGGCCAGTAAAAAGACTTTACCCTCTTGAACTTTCTTCATTAACTTGAACTCAATGTAGATATTTAATGTTCATTTTAGTATTAGTGATATTTGCATTTTGAAACTGAATTTTAAGTTCGTTCCATTGTATTGTTTTCACTGTTTAGTATTTTTTCTTTCTTCATTTTTTCTTCTTATTAAGTGAACCTTTAAGTTTAATTGTTCTGTTTCTTTATTTCCTTTTACATACTTAACCAATTAAATTTGATTTATTGTTAGATTTAAAGTAGGAGATACTTAGTAGAGTTAGTTTAGATTTATGATAATTTTTAGAATGATTGTTTTGATTTTCTTTGTAAAACTTAAAATCAAAAGGTGGGAGGATGTCGCCGGCACACGATCTGTAGTTTAGTTGAGTGGAGTGGCAACGCCGATTTTTGGCTTCGAGAAAAACACAGTTGAGCGCCGAGAGCCACAACGTGCAGACGTGTGCCTCGGTTCTAGATTACGATCGCCCCACCTTCTGATTTGAGTATATACATGTTTGTTTGTGATTCATGTGCGTCCGTCTACGTGTGTAATAAAATATATTAAAAGGATTAATCAGGACTCATCATTCGAAGCTCTCCCACGAACTATTTGAGATTTTAGACGTCGAAATTTGAGTAGATAGAACATGAGGGTACTCAGTTCGAATTTCAATAAACACCATTGAATACATTCGTGTCTAGGCCTCTATAGGGGCACACTAAATCAATAGACTGGAACGTCCTGTTATAAAGTCAGCGGGTGGGAGAAGGTACAAACCCTCCAGATGTCGCCCCTGGGATCACTCGGACAAAACTGATGTGGCACCGGGGGGGGGGTGTTCACCTTTACAGTGCCACTATTGGAAGCAGCCAACCTTTACCGTAGATTAAGTGCGCATATCTTCATTGACGAGTGCCCTGTATTGGGAAAATTGAAAGATAATAAGGTACGTTAGTATACCGAAATCTTTTGAAGCGATAAATTTGCGCAAAGCTACTCCGAACCCGGAATACATGCGTAATTGAGGCAGTTCAATAATATTTTAGAAAATGGGAAGCTCCTATTGTGTATATATTGGCGTTCGGTCCAGAACTTGTGAGTTTGAGTCCGTTTATTTGCATGGTTGTTTTTAGCTGTTTAGAATCAGCTTTAAACAGTAAGATACCAGTCTAATAAAGCCTTTGTGCAGGAAAAGTTGACCAGGGCCGGCGCTAGCAGCTTCACCACCTCGGGCAAAAAGGTAAAATGCCGCTCCTTTATAACAAATATTAAAAGAGATAACCAAAACCGTTCTCACACTTAGTAGTAAAATAAAATGTCAGCAAAAAGATTGGTATTGTAACATATTCCCGTACTTGATGTCAAAGCCGACACGTTAGGTAGCGTCACACCGGTTATGTATATTGATCAACAGCTTACTAATAAGAACTTTGTTTCACTAATATCAATTTATTTGGAATATTCTGGATTACAATAGTTCACTATTAGGTCGTGTTCTGGAACATCAATTATACACTAGTAATGTCCGTTGAAGTCTGCGACGCACTTTGAGGATAGTCCACTCGGCTGGCTGGATGCACTGTCGTTACAGATCGTCGATCAGGCCTTCAAGGAATTAGGCTCTAATCGCAGAAGTATCTCAGTAGTAGGGAACGAATTCCACTCGTAGGAACTCTCCTCTCCTGTAAAAATCTCCTGCATCCGCTTTTAAAACATTTTCCCTGGCGGGATCTGTAACATCCGCGCACCTTGATCTGCGCTCTCATAGGCCCTTGGTTTTGGCCCGTGTGCAAAACGATACCTGTTTTCATATCGTTATCGCACCGGTGGATCATTACTGCTTCTCATCAGGGGGAGGATCTGCTTTTGTTACGCTTTTGTGTGTAGTCCCCTGTTCTGTAGTGGTAAGTATACTATTTTGAGGAAACAGACTTATTAGTCTCCAATCTTGTTTATTCTCAAGATTTAAAAATAAAAACAAAAGTTGCATTCTAACTGCTCGTTAAAAGGAAATTAAAACATAAAACTTATTCAAAGTATTTAGACATGCGGCCAAGAAAACTGCCGGCACGAGTACGGCGTGCAAAAAGCAGGAAGTAGCTGAGCTGCTGTGGACTGCGGCTGCTAGCTTATATTACCGTTGAGTACGTGACGTCGAATGAGCGGCGTTACAAATTTGAATAAAGAGCAAACCCTCAGCGTCACAGTACTCCCCCACCAGTCTGTAAGATGGAGATTTGCAGAAACAATACAGTTACAAATATAAAATATATCACATAACAAAATTTAAGGTAATACGAAATGAACATGGCGTTTAGTACGTAGTTGTCTTACATTGTCTAGGCCGCTCAAAATATGCAGGCTTGAGCCGGTTAATACTAATATTAACCTCTTTGATCTTCATTTTAACCTATAAAATTGTCGTTACCTTGCAACACTTCGTATGGTCCCTCATAGGTTGCTGTAACGGTCTACGCACATAACCTTGTCGCACAAAAACGTGTGTAGTGGTAGACAAGTCTTGATGGACGAAAATGTCCTTATGACCGTGCCGGGATGCCGGTGCAGGACGTAATCTGTTCATGTATTCTTGTAACACCTTTAAAAATTCGTGATGAGGAGGAAAATCCACCGCACTGGATCGAAAAACTCTTCCGGCATCTTAAGTGACAGCCATATACGAGATCCGCAACTGATACTCCCAGATCGGGCTTCAAACTGGAACGTATACCAGTAGTATATGGGTAAAACTTCAGCCCAGCGATCAGTCGCGTAGCATTTTATTGAGTATTTGAGTTGTCTATGGAATCTTTCCACTTTTCAATTGGAAGCAGGGTTATAAGCGGTCGTGAGTCTTTTCTCGCTGCCAAGAAACTGTGCTAACGCTTGTAATAAGTGGCTTTCGAACCGAGTACCTTGGTCCGTAACTATTGCATCCGGTACTCCAAAGCGAGCAATCCAACCAGAAAAAAATGTGTCGGCCACTGTATTTTCACCTCTGATCTGGCATAGGGAATGTCCTCAGGCCATCGGCTGAATCTGTCGATACATGTCAGACAATGCCTATATCCTTTTGACGGCGGAAGTGGTCCCACAATGTCCAAGTGGATATGGCTGAAGCGGCAACGAGGTAAAGGATAAATACCAGGCTTAGGACTTCGTATGTCGTTGTATCTTTGATTTTTGGCAGTTCAAGCACGATTTTGTTCATTCTGAGACGTCCTTTAGAGAATGCCAGATTGCTGCCGTACCAAATTAACAGTTGTCTGAACTCCCGGATGGGACAAGTTGTGAATAGCTTCGAAAACCTTTATTCGAAATTCTCGGGGTACGTCAGGACGTACGGTCCAGTAGATGTGTCACACACAATTCTAAACCATCAGGTGTGAACACGAAAGTCTTAAGCTTAAGTACTTCAGATCTTTTAGCCTGATTCAATTAGTCATCAGAAGACTGTGCACGTGCCATTCCCTCATAATCCATGTTAGATAACTGAATTTCAGATATTCTCGATAATGCATCCGCTACCGAGTTTTGATTACCCGAAATAAAACGTATATCTGTTGTTAATTGGGAAATGTATTCGAGATGTCTTTGTGTCTGGGGGAATGTTTCCATTATCTTACAAAATGCGAATGTTAATAGTTTGTGATCGTGTATACCACAAAATTGACGTCCTTCTAACATATGTTTAAATGTTTGATAGAACTATATATTGCAAGCAACTCTCGATCATATGTACTGTATTTGCGTTCACTAGGTGTGAACACTACTTGTCCAGCCACAACTACTTTTTGCTTGGACCCATAGATTTTATTTTTTAAAAAGGCTCCTTTTGCTTATTTCTGTTAGGTAACATGCTCAAAGAATTAATTTTTATTTGGCTCATATTATTTTCGAAAAATACGTCGTTGTAAGAAGAATTATAAACCTTTCAAATCGAGTTGCCACCTGACTCAACATTCTTATATCCAAATAATAGGGGTAAAAATTACCCTTTCATATGGGTTGATAAATATCAAAACAAAATAAAAGAAAAAGTGACCTTCCTTCAAAACAAATCGACGTGTCCGAGCAAAATGTCAAATTTAAAGATAACATGCTTTAAAAAAATAATTTTAAATGGCTCATGGCAAATTAAAATTAAATATATATATCAAAAACTATTCACACGATTTATAAAAAAAAATCGACCGTAGTAAGAAGAATTAAGAGCCCTTAAAAATAAGGTGCCACTCGGCCCATATTCCCTATCTAAATAAGAGGGGTAAAAATTACCCCTCATAGGAGGTGTATCCTACTGCATGAAACACCAAAGTGGCCAAAAAATTGACGGATTTGAGCGTTTTCCAAAAACATCCTGTAGAATCTATAAAAATATTTGTTTAGAATAGCTGCCTATTTTTTAATTATTACCTACTCACCTTACTTTTACAACACACTTTATGACACAATTTTCAAAAACTCATGGCAAATAATAATTGTATGTAACGTACTCTACTTCACTAGTGACTAACTTGTAAGGCAATTATTGCATAAATAAAACAATCGAACTGCCTCTTTTCCTTTTATAATAGCGTAAAAATCATGTCACAGCTTGTCATGACTGGTTTTTCGTGACCCCATACATGTTCCGAAAAATTAAAACACACGGTAAAAAATTCTTTAACGGCACTTTGTATGTGTGTCCATTTATTTAAATTATAATAAAAAGGGTCATTTTTTATTTTCTACATTTTTAAGCCATTTTTAAGTGGGAGTTTATTATGCTTGTGAGCGGTTTCCATGAAATATTTTGATACTTTATCTATATTGCTCTGTATTTTTGGTTCGGTTTTGGATTTGGTCTTTAATACACGAAAACTCTACTCATCTTTCAAAACGTGTTTTTATTTAAAAACTACATACCTCAACATTCTTATGTCGTTCTCATGCTTAAGGATTTTTGAAGTGAGTGGGTACCTATACTTAAAAGTTCGTAAAACATATTAAAAGCAAATTTTATTAAAATTCCACCTATTAATTTTTCATAAGTATTCAAGTGAATCTTGGTTAAATCATTTTCTTGATAAACTAGTTAATTTTACAGCCCATTTGCCGCCTCCTAAAGTTGCCGCCCCGGGCAGGGGCCCGGCTTGCCCGCCCCTAGAGCCGGCCCAGTGGTCTTAAAACCCAGTGGTCGCGAACCTAAAAGAATATTTTTGACTGAGAAACAGTTTATTCTGAAAATTAGCCCCTCTTTTGTTATTTCTATTAGATATTTATATGATGAGTATGTGTTACTGTACGTTTTATCACGTTTATATCATAGGTACAAACTATCATCATTCTATATGTAACATTGCTGCTTAACCCATTAACGTCCAGCGCCCTCATTTGAGGACAGATTATAAAAGAGTGGGTAGAATCTTTATATTTTCCGGAAACGATTGTTTTTTGCATGATGGTAGATGACACCACGACAAAACATCCCAGAAATGACCAAGTACTGGAGTAGTATCAGGGGTTGTTTAGAGCTCCGTGATATCGATCGCCATTTCATGTTTTTCTTCATGTGTCACGCTTGCATTTGCTTTCTGTATAGCTACATCGGCTAAAGTCAAGGTAAGACTTTTTTTTGGTATTTCAAATTAGTGGTACTATGTCAACGATAATTGAAAATTCATTTGTTTTGAAAAAAATTTCGTTTCAAAACTGACGTCCAATTGCTGTCCTGAATTGAGGACGATGGGCGTTAACAGCCAACTTTTATACGAATTTCAAGAGTCACTACAATTTTGGTATTTTTCGTGTAATAATTGTATTAAAAATTCGTTCAACTTTTATATGGTACAAGGGAGGCTCCAAGGGGGAGCAGTAGGGCAATTCCCCCCCCCCAAAAACAAGGCCCTGGCGAAATTTTTTTTTCATAGCCTAAAATATATAATCGTAGCACCTAATACTAGATTAGTTTAAATTTAAAATGAAAGGATGTTTATTCTTTTATATATATATATACAGTCAAACCTCGCTAACTCAAACCTCGATTTCGCGAATTTTTCGATATCTCGAAGAAATAAAAATTCCCTTCAATTTCCTATGCACTCAATGTTAAAAAAACTTGATTTGGCGAATTTTTTTGGCTCATCCCTCGATAACCTTGAATTTTTTTCACCAAAGGGCGAAGAAAAAATTTTCTAAAAACAAAAAAATAATATCCAAAAAATAGAAAAGCTATTCAAACATTACAGTGGTTAAAACCCTGCATAAACTTTAAAAAGAAGGGATAAAGACCGGAAGATAACACAATGAAATGACAACTTCTCTTGACCCTCCAAGATGGGGAGTTGAAATTCTTGTTATTGTTTTCTTATCTCGTGTGAGTTAGTTGCCATGATATGCAGTGACATCAATCCTTTCTTTTATTTTTTCTACTGTTTATTCTCCAAGGTAACTTTCTAGAGGGGTTAGGGTGGTTTTAACAAAACAGGAAAGGAAGGCATGAACAAAAATCAAGAGGTAGGTGGCTTCCAAGAAGATTGGTAGAATTTCTTATTGCAACAAGGAGTGAAAGAAAAAAAAACTACACGTGTGAATGCCTGCCTGTGCTGTGCTGTCTTGCATTCAAGCTAGTGCATCGATGCTCATGCACCTTGATAACATGGAATTTAATGACTTGTCGTCGTAGATGATACCGGTAATAGTGTGTGGTCAGTGGGAGGACAATGACATCATCGGTCAGATGAAAGCTTCTTGTGTATTATCATTAGAAGAGGAGGACGAAATCCGCCATTTGCCACCGAATGTGACAAACAAAGGAGGACTATTTGCAGTGGACGCTTTCAGGAGATATGTTGAAAGTCAATCAAATAGGTAAGAGGACACATTTTAAAGCCATTGTCCACTTAGAAATTGTAATAGATAAAATTTCAGACTCTTCTCTGAAGCAAGCAACAATTGAATTTTTTTTCAAATAATTTTGTAAATAGTGTTTATTAAAATAAAAACATGGATTACTTTTTAAAAAGGCACGTAAAAAAGCTTTATTTTCTCTATTACTATTGATAACATGCGATTTTCGATAATTCGAATTTTCGATACTTCGAATTTTTTTGTCTCTCCCTTCAAGTTCGAGATATCGACGTTAGACTGTATATATATATATATATATATATATATATATATATATATATATATATATATATATATGTGTGTGTGTGTGTGTGTGTGTGTGTGTGTGTGTATGTGTGTGTGTGCGTGCGTGCGTGCGAGTGAGTGAGTGTGTGTGTGTGTGAGAGAGAGTGAAAGTAATATAAAAATAATTTTTATATTAATAATCTGACTTCTCCATATTCCTGTAAGACATAATTTATTCAATTTCTAAAGATGATAAAGATTGCAGTACTTAATCCCTTCGCCCCCCTGTAGAAAGAGGAATATCCTCATAGACTTAGTTTTCAACCCCTGTCTAGGGAGACTGAACCAATAAGAATCATCGGACACGCCCTAGCCCATGACGTAATATAGCGTCATAGGGATTTACCGTTGCACCATCGCTTCTGTATTTTCCCGATATAAAAATGTGAACACGGCTGAAAGCCAGGTCTTTTTTCTGATAGTGTTTGTACAAATCATATGTCACACGGTCTAGCTCCCTTCCTATGGGGAGCTGCTTAATAAACGACAAATAAAACTATTTTAATTCATTCGCCTGTTTACTGCGTCCCAAGAATTCTTTTACAGCTGTTCCAGTATCTGCTTTTCCAACTGTTTCTATTGACATGTTATGTCAAGCCGGTAGGACATTAAAGGGGGCTAGACTAATCCAGAAATGATTAAAAATTGAGGGACGCAGGCAAAAGCTGAAATATATGATTGGAAAAAGACGCCTCCACCGCTCTTGGATGAATGTGTGCTTTCTGCCCGCCAACTTTCATGCTAAATCGAAACGGATGCCGGAATACAGCTGGAGGATGACAAACATTGCTTTGAGAGCTGTCAGTTCCGATGCAGCATTTCTACGTCCACTGCGACATCAAGTAGTGCGTTTACATGGTTTACGTGTTCTGAAAAGGACGACCGAACTGGATCCCAAAGCCTGAAAAGTTTCCTGTTTGTGTGCTACCTGTGGAATAATCAAAGAACAGTACGAGTCCGAAGCTTCCAGGATTAAAATACACGAAAGTGGACAATCTAATCCGATTTTTTTAAGTAGCTTCATGTGAAATGTGATATCAACATAACGTCGTTCGTTCTGTTTCCTGTGAAATATGACGATTCCAGAGAAATCTGAACAGAAACTGTATAAAAGTAGTAACCTTTTGGAACGAAGTTCTTTTCAGCGGCTTGTGAACTGGCAGAAATCATCACGTAACGAAATCGCGTTATGTCCCCTCCATAAAAGCTTTTTCTCAAGGATTCCGTGGCTGAATGGTTATCGCATCGGACGCGAGCTATCGCTCGGCGGATCTATCGCTGAGCGAGAGGTCCCCGGTTCAAATCCCCGCACAAGCGCTGTGGGCAATTTCTAATTTAATTTCTTTGTTGTGTTAATTCTTTTTATTTTATGTTTTGTGGGAAAATATTGACTTTTTCATCTTCGGATTACGATAACTCGCCAAAATATGATCGTAGAATTTTGATCTTTTTACAATCTGAGACTACAGACATTTCTCTTTCAAACTAGACCTCATTTGTTTAAAAATATTTTAAAGCAGACTAATATTTTCATCAAAAAATGAAACACAGTTGTTCAGCATTGCTTCACCTATCTGCCAAAAGATGGCAGCACATGTAAAATTGTTTTGTTTGTTTCTTTAAAAATTATATATTTTTTTTAGAATTAATAGCTTAAAAATTAATATTTAAATTGGTAAATTACTTTCTAGATTTTTAAGAATTTTTGTAATAATTTGTTTATACATTTATAGCTTTAAAAAACTAATAGAACTTTTATTATTTATTCTCTTCATTGTAAAAAAAGAGCGATGCATGCTGGGTAATTTTGAATGCGGTTTGATTTTTAGTTGTTCTATGCTTAGAGGGGAATTTTCTCTTAAAAACGCTGTTGCTATTTATTCTATGTTATCTATTCATTCATTTTTTGAGAAATTCCAAATATTTATTTAAAAATCGGAACATCCAGGTTAACTCCTAAAATCACATTACTGCATTTTATTCTAAAACGTATTTATAGCACATAAGAAATGGATTTCCTAATATTCAACCACACCATTTTTGGTAAGTAAATTCTGCTTATTATAAAAAATAAATTCCCATGGCATCGCAGTTATATTATTATAAATTTCATTAACAAAATAAATATGTTTTAACTAATAGAAAAGTTTTGTGTATTGTTCTTTTCTCTATTCTTTATGTCAGTTATCTATTTTTCTCTATTCTTAAATATTGTTCTTTTTATCTTATTTTTCTCTATTAAATATTCTTAATGATCGTACAACAGTTTTTAAAGAAATATCGTCCCCTATGTGGATATAATATCGATGCTCCTCGAGTTTTTGTCTTACAAAGAAAATAGTTACATCATCTGGAAGCTGAAAGCTTCCAGATGATGTAACTATTTAATTAGAGTTACTTCCAGATGATGTAACTCTATTAAATATCCTTATTCATAAAAACCTCATTTCAAGTCTATCTCAATTTTTCGATTTTTAATTGAATTTTAAAGCTGATAATTCAACAGTGTTGAAACGCCCTTCGCATTAAGGGTGACAGCAGTAAATGGATGGAAGCTGTTACATTGCCCGAGAATCACCCCTATGTATCTCGCTATTAGCCATAACAGAGGAGTGAGCCTAGGGGTGAAGCCCCTAGTTTAAATAAAAGAAAGTAGAGAAGCTATTAAGTATACAAATAATATTGACTTTGCATATGTTAATTGATAAAAATTAATATTAACACATCATTTTTGACGGGCTAACCCCTAGTGCATCTCATTATAGTTACCATAAACCAATAATTACCATGATACAATATAATGATAAAATTTAAAAAGAATTTTTTCTTTGGAATTTTTTATATATAATTTATTTTGGAATTTTTATATATAATTTATAATACACTATTTTATATTTAATTTTTAATAAATGACTATTTTTCCTAAAATATAAAATGAAATTTATTGATTTTAATCCTTACTTTACATTTTTGGTTTGAAAAAATCATAAAAAATAAAAATAAAATATACAAATAAAAGAGAGAGAGAGAGAGAGTTAGTTGTTTGGTTGGTTGAATAAAAGAGGGCTGCGCTTTTTTGCGTGACAAAAATACACTATTATAATCAATAGATATCTACATATAAAATCACGATTAGAGTTGAAAAAATAAAGTAAGGAACTTCGTTCCTGACGGGGGTCCCCCGACCGCACAATTTTTTTTTATTTTATCGAGTCAAGGAAGTGGTGAATCATTGCGTAATTTTTCTTTCTTTATTATGTCATAAATAAGTGTGGATAAGAAATCTTTTCACTTTAATAACGAATAATTTCAACAAATGGTTTATATCTCAATATGCTGTAGTTTTATAATAGTTTATAACTATATCTGCTTTTTGTGTAAAAATTTTGGAATTTGTGCATTAATATTGTAACTATGTTACTTAAGGATATTGACGTAATTTGTAAAGCTTTGAAGAAGCAAAAAGCTTCAACGGTCAAATTATTGGATAAATTAATATTTCAAAATGGAAACACGAAATTAGATCGCAATAGAGTTCTAAATTTTAGTGGCTTTAAATATGAAGTGGGAGATGATGAATTTGTAGCTAAAGTAACTTTAATTTCAGAACAGTTTAATTTAGCGGAATTGATTAAAATTTGCGATATTTTAAATATTTGGGGAGAAGGTGAAAAAGGGGAAATTACTAAACATATTATTTCGTGCTTATCTAATTTCGAATTTCTTAAAAATTCGATAATTACAGAGGACATTTCAGAAGACGAAATTAGTCTCGAAACAGAACAAGTTGAATTTCAGTCCGGATCCCCAAATAAATTAAATAATGAAAAAGAACTCAAACCGAAAGCCTTATAAGTAATAACGAAAACGGTACCCAAACCGAAACGGTTAGAGTCAAAATGAAAAGTAATACAAGTAGAGAACATGAAATCGAAAGCAATAATGATGAGAAAGACAGTTATTCTAAAATCGAAAATGCCGCCATAAATTCGAAATTGTCAAGTATGGGAGAAACAAAAATAATGGTAAACTTCTCTGACATTGAGGCAGTAATACCTGTCTTTAAAGGGGAAAAACATGAAAATATAATACAATGGTTTGAAAATCATGCAGCATTATTCTGCTTATCTGAGTTTCATAAATTTTTGTTCGCAAAACGTTGTCTTAAGGGGAACGCACTTCTGTTCATTCGTAGTGAAACTTCAGTCTGTTCTTTTGACAAACTAAAGAAATTATTAATTGAAGAATTTAAAGTAACATATTTTTTTTTATTTCCAATGTCAGAGGCACATGAACAAGCAACAAATACATAAAACATCAACAAAGAACAAAACAACAAAGAGTTCATGTGATAACTAACGGTTATTTCCCCAGAAGGTTCCTAGCCTCCCAATAACGGGAAGCTTCCGTATCACCGTGGAGAGCCTTGCAGCGGGGCAGGTGGTGTCTGTCCATGTCTCTCTTTGGCTGTGACAAACCACCGCATTCCACTGCAATATGCTAAGATCCAAGGATCTACTTCGACTTTTCCCGAAATGGGTGGAGGTACGCATACCGAAATTGTAGTTCACTTAGCCGTCAAAGACGTTGCCCAGGGTGCACCGTGGGGAGGTAGAACTACTTTGCACCCCTAAAGTAACATATAATTCGGCGGAAATGCATGACATCCTACAAAAACGTAAAATAAAATATAATGAGTCAGTACAAGAATATTTTTTAACCATGAAACAAATTGTCAATCAAAGTAATATAGACGAAGGTGTTTTAATCTCATACGTCATTAACGGGATTAATGACACTACACAAAATAAAGCCATTTTATATATATGTACGAATTTAGTTGATTTTAAAACCAAATTGAAAATTTATGAACAAATTCGCAAAGACATGGACAAAGTAAAAGTACCATTTCATCGGGTTCCCTATACGAATGGAAAGACAGAGAAACCTAAACCGGAAATCCGTTGTTATAATTGTAAACGACTGGGACACAAATCTTTCCAATGTAATAAAGACAGGAAAATTACATCACGATTTTATAATAATGCAAAACCAACAAAGGCTCAAACGACGCATGCGGTGCAAGATTTGCCCCCCAACCCCTGTAAGTTTTGCGTAAAAATGGGGATAATGGATTTTTATCATTGAGGATTCACTTGCATCAATAGACCATCTACGTCTGAAATAGCAGCACCTAAGCCGCAACCCGAAAAATGACAATTAATAGTATCCGGATACATAAAAAACAAAACGCACATACATAATAAAAGAAAAACAAAAAATGAAGATAACTCGAGTTCAAATAGTAAGATATGGTTAAATATTGATACTGGATCTACGGTGAATATAATTCCAAGTAAAATTGTTGAAAACTAAATGTTCCCATTAGAGAAAATAAAGTGATAAATCTTAAACAAACAAAAGGGCTAATACAGCTTAACAAAACATGCAATATCTACCTTAAAATTGGTAATGTTGTTAAATCGGCAGTTTTTCATACTCGACACCGATTTACCGTATGCCCTCTTAGGTTTAAAGAGTTGTGTTGATTTTCGTTTGGTAATAAATTGTGCGAACCAAATCGTTGTGCAGGATGGGAGAAAACTGATCATTTTCTCTAGTTCTGAATGCAGCGATTTGTCTTTGCATATCATGCCCGAAAATCATGTTGAGCGAAATGTTAGTGACGTTAAAGAGAAAAAAGAAAAGGAATAAGTGCAGTCGAGGAAAAAACGAAAATGAGTGAAAATGTAGGAAGTTCCGAATAAAAGAACTTTTAGAAGAATATAAAGACATATTTGTGAAAAATAAATATGATGTGGGATCAGTACGAATAGAGCCCCAAAGAGTAATATTGACTTCCGATTTGCCAGTGTCTTTACGCGCATATAAAACTTCAACAAAACAAGAAGAAATTGATACTAAAATTGAAGAGTTATTAAAAGCCAACATCATAAAAGAAAGTTCATTTCCATATTCGACACCAGTAACACTTGTATATAAAAAGATGAAAATAAAAGAATAGGTTATGTATTGATTTCAGGAAATTAAATCAAGTGACTAAGTCGGATGCCGAACCACTTCCCCTGGTCGAGACATTTATAGATAAATTAGCTCAAAGTACGTATTTTCCAAATTGGACATGGCCTCAGGTTACTGGCATATATCCCTATTCACCCGGATGACACAGAAAAATTCGCTTTTGCAACCCACAATGGATTATATGAATGGACTTCGGGTGAGGCAAACGTTTTAACACCTTTAGGCAGGCGAGGTACCTCGAACACTCTTAGGGTTAATACATAGCTAAATTAAAATGATAAATGATGTCTACACCAGGAAAATATATATTACATTGCACATCATACAATAAATTTATTTAAACTTTTTATTAACATATGTTACGGTCAAAGCCCGAAATAATCGAGATTTTAAGACTACTTCAGACTTTGTCCGGCCAATTCACGATACGCCCGATAATGAATGGTCAGTTCACGAATTATCCAAGAAAAAGTGGCTAAAGCTAGATGTTTTGCAGGGCTAGATCATACAGTAACGGGTCATACCAGTTCTAACTCATATTACCACCGTGAAAATCTTTCTGGTTTAGTCAAAGTAGAAAAAAAATCGCTTCAAATCAAAGAGAAAGGGAAAAATTTTCTTGTGCAATTCGCAAACTGGCTATTCATTATCGGCCGCATCTTGATTGTCCGGATAGAGCCTGAAGTAGTAAAACCTCTATTTCGGGCGTTGGCCAATGCTACTAGTTGAAGTGGCCAGCCATTTCGCGAATTGGCCAGACTTCGGGATTTGGTCATAAATATGAATGAATGAGTGTGTGTGTTAGTTAATGCAAGAAATTAGAGTATTCTTAACCTTTCAAATTTTACAAAATTTTCCTCCTCGTCGATAGCATTTTACTCTAGAGAACGACGTGCTCGTTCGCTTTTAGTAGCATAACCCGTAGGAGAACGTGTCTGTATTTGATTCAAATTTACTCCCCCCCCTCCCACACACACACCTCCAAAAGAAAGAAAAAATAAATTTTAAAAATACATAACCTCTAAATATTGCTTAGATATGTACAAGTCGCGTTGAATTGTTCTCGATATTTCATGACGTAAATTGTTAAAACACATTTACCCCAGTAGCACAAGTACGTCAGGCTTGGCCGACGTCGAAAAGGTCGATCCAGTCGGAATCCGGCTGGAGTTCAAAGGCAGTTTTCTGATTCTACACTGACGTCAGCCGTGTCGAATTTCGCTTCTACCGATGAAGTTATTTTTCTTAAGATTTTTAAAAGGTTACTGTTATACATTCGTTTTTGTTTTCTTTGGTAATATTTTTAAATTTAGAGAGTCTGTGTAAATAATGAGATACGAGATTATGGACATTACTCATTATTGAAACCTTTTATAAGTTTAAGATTGTATTTATATTTTATTGCGATTGTTTGATGTTATTTTAGCTTTCCGGTTTTGTTTCGAGCCCAAAAACATAAAAATAATTTGTGGCATTAGGAATGGTTAAGGCTGCTAACTTCTGTCGTCGTCGGTCCGAAGTTAAGGGTCTCGTAACCGACGTAATTGTGCTACTAGGGTGCGCATTGCACAAATTATTGAAAAAAATATTTCAGGTAGTCTCTTCTAACGAAACTACCGTGCGTTATTAACGTAGGATTATTTATCGTTGCTTACCTTTTGCTTTTTTGGCACTTTTCTGTTTAACCGTTTACTGCTACTGGGTTTGGCGCGCTGCCAAAATTATAACTCGCGACGCAGGACGGACTTTTTTCTTCTCTCCGGAGGACCGTAATCCTACGTTAAAACGCACGATTAGCGGGATTCATGGGACTGTCACCTCTATCCCTAAACGGAAAGTTGGACCATATCAGAACATTTTGAACATCAGACCATCTGTTGAAAGTGGCAGTAGCATGTTTTATATTTCGTTTAGTCCAAATTTTGTTTAAGATAAGGGAATTTTGGTGTACAATTGATTGAAAAACAGGCTTGAAAATTTCATAAAACATTACTTTTTGATGCATTTCGGAAGTGATTTTAATTTTAAAGTTCGTCGATTCCTCTAAATTTTATTTAAATGATACAGATTTATCGTATACCTCACGAACACGCGCCTTCAGTATGTACACACATTGGCCAATGAATTAGAAACCTAGTATAAATATTTTATTGGATCTTTTGCACGGATAACATCCCGTATTCGTGAAGGCATCAATTCTACAAGCTTCTGGAGTGCATTTACGTCCAGAGAAAACCATGCATTGATTACAGACCTTAAGATCCTGTAAATTGGATGGAAGAGGAGATTGCTGTCGGATGCGCCTTTCCAACATATCCCAAACATTTTCTATTTGATTAAGATCCGGGCTTTGTGGCGGCCAGGGAAGCAGTTGGAAGTCTGATGTTCAGTGAACCAATCTCGAACGATTTTGGCACGATGTAAAGTTGCATTATCGTCCATGATGTAATCGTCACCTGCGGAGTAAAAATGTAACAATGCAGGATGCACTTGACCTACAAGTATGTCCAGGTATTGCATGGCTGTGTTTACCCTCAACGAACCCCAGGGGACCACTTCCATACCAGCAGAACATTCCCCACACCATGATACTCTCACCAGACCCTTGCACAGTGCGAACAAGGCAAGATGGGTTCATGGGGTTCTCGCCAAAATCGACGTCTTCCATCA
This sequence comes from Dolomedes plantarius, assembly GCA_907164885.2. Lineage (NCBI taxonomy): Eukaryota > Metazoa > Arthropoda > Arachnida > Araneae > Dolomedidae > Dolomedes > Dolomedes plantarius. The sequence goes on along the minus strand of OU015494.1, from coordinate 80,535,944 downwards.
GGGCAAAACAAGGTATAGAGTGATTCATCTGACCACATAACCTTTTTCCAGCCCTCTTTCCTTTCCAGACACCACTGCAAACAAATTCTGGAATTCCGGGCAGAAATGAGGTTTCCTCACAGGCATCCGACTACGTAATCCCATCCTCTGCGCATGGTTCGCACCGAGATCGGTTGAAGAATTCTGTCAGTTTAAGTACAGTAGAGTCCCTTTTCTGCCATACAATCCGTCGGAGACGACGCCGACCACGATCTTGGTTGACTGTGTTCGAACCACGTTTACGTCTTTTGGACAAGGACTGCGAGTTCTGCTTCCAAATGGTTGCTTTTGAGAACCCAGCGAGTTCTGCTGTCTTCACAATCGTAACTCCTGCTAAATGGGCCCCAACAATTAAGCCCTTTTTCAAATGATGAACGATCTGCCGTTTTTCCCATTCTACTGCGTTATCGTGAAATGCAGCCTCACACCATACTTATATTAGCATTGTGATGACGTTTCATCCACGTCATAACAGGTTTGCATACGCACGCCGCTAGCGAGCACTTGCAGAAACTCTCACAGGTTTCCAATTCATTGGCCAGTGTGTGTACTTAAATGCTTTACCAACTCTATAAGTCATTTATCAACTTCCGCTAAAAGATTAAGGGTATGGTCACATAGAATACGTCAGTGTTAAAGATTCCATTGGCACTGATTGGTTACTAATTTTTGCGCTGGCGCTGACGGATTCGATGTGAACAGGCCTTAAGACCATCTCCTGTTGCCTTGAGTTGGTTATGACCCACACTCTAAGATGGAATTTAGCCACTCAACTTAAACCATCCATTAGATATAAAAAGGACAGCTTTAATGTTCACATTACTTACAGATTACATATATTTTGATTCAAGTGCATACATCTATGATAATTACAATTATAATTTTATTTAGTTAATGTACACTTAGTTTCCTCCATCTTCACAGCCCTACAATGAAATTTTAAAAGAAAAATAACTGGTAAATAAACAAAGGAAACTAGAAACGATACTATAATTTTTATTTATTACTTGTTTTTACCCTTTAAGTTTAAAACCAGAGAACTATTTTTAATTTTAGTGTGTTCGTAAAAAAAAAAAGTTGCACAATTAATTTATTTCCTTCTCTATTTTGATCATTTAATATATACGAGATGCATTTCTTCAAATGAAGAAATGACTTTGTATAGACCCTTTTTGAAATTAGTATTCTTTAAGATCTCTACATAGTGGATGTACATTGAAATATATAAAATGTTATTTGCCATACATAAAAAAGATAAACCCCATCAATACAATTATGTTTAGTAATAAAAATGGACGCATGACAAAAGACACCATTTATATTTTTGTAAAAAATTTTAATATTTGTTTACAGAAAAGTTTATATCAGTTTAAATAACCATTCTTCAACAGTTTGTGTAATATATTATCTGTGTGTGCCTCCTTTTAATATACACTCTCTCAACACTTGAACTGAAAACTTGAGGCACCTCAGGTACTACAACCTGATATTTAACCATAAATATGTACATTATTTTGCTTTTTACAAAGAAATGAACAGTACTAGCAATCATGATTTATACATCTCTTGTGAATAGCACATGAAAAAAAATTATGTTTTATGGAGATGTTTATGCTTCAAATGACTGTCAAAAAGAATTGCTTACTGCTTTTATTGCAGAAACCAATATCCTATTATTTACAACCAAAATTTATTGATGATTACACTGAATTTGTATGGAGAGGGGAAGAAGTGCTAAGACCTTTTAGGTTGGTTGGTTTAGTTTAACCTTGCACCATTGATGGGGGTGCAGTAGGATAAAGGTAGCTTAGGAGAAAAAAAATTATTGCTAAAATTTCACTGTCTGAAAGTCAGCCATTCAGACTAGTTAACATATGCATAGATACAACAATTACAAAGGGGGGGGGGGGGAAGAACAGGTATAATGGTTCATGGTTGGAAAATGAGAAGCTGCAGCAATACACGGACAGAAATTTTGACACCTGGACTCAATACAGTTAATATTCAGATTTAAAAAAATCACAATAGACATTGTTCAGCATGTAAAATAGAATGTATTTCATTTTTGAGCAGCAAACTTATGTTCCATCCATGTTTCAAATATAATAGTTTTTGTTTTAATACAATCATGAAATGGAAGACAAATGGTATCTATCCAGAACTATGCAAAAATAAGAAGACATTACTACACATCACTCATTTAAGAGAACAAAGGAACAGTCCACTACAGTGCTAAACAGGATTTATTCAATTTATGGCATGGCACTGAGTCTAATTGACACTTGGCTTAGCATTGAGTGGGGAGTTAATTGCAGTGACAGGAACTGCACATTAAGACGAAGCTACGTTTGGCATTATTCAAAATTAGACTGGAAGGATTACACATGCCATTTTATTTTTTGTATCATAGAACTGATACCCGTATACAATATCTGCCAAAGTGCAAGGGTGAGGGATATGAATAAATAAATATGATGGGTAGATTTGAAACCTCATATGGAAAACATTACAGTATTCAAACTCAAAATAGGATGACGTTTCTTAATCTTTCAAATAATTTATTTGGAAGCTTCACCCAAACATTATCTGCAAATCCGATACCCAAGTAAAAATTAACTGCATTTGAAAATAAAGACTTGAAATAATTTATTAACAAACTTCAATAAATATTTTACGTACATTTAACACATATTAAAAAAAAATATACATTTAGTATCATGGTGCGAAACATGAATTAACAATTAAACAGACCAGATATACATCTGAACATAATTTCACAAGCTTTCGATAAACATAAAAATCACACAATGCCAAGAAAAATAGTATAGACAGGAAGGCAACAGTAACTACATATCGTGTTCAAGATATTACATGAAGATCGTAGTCTCTTGTAATAATTTCTGCTAAGAAACTTTTAGTTCCAGGATATGTCAGAGAGGCAAATTTCTGTTTATTTATTGTACAATACTAAATGTAATACATTTTTTGTTGAAAATTAAACACTGATAAATTTTCCATTTGTAGCACATTAATAGATTAAAAATAAAATTTTGAGGCACGATTTCCAAACTATAACAAGCAGTATACTAGACTTTGTTGATGTTAAAACAAACAGAAAGGTAATATTATTTAGTGTACAGCAAATGAAATAAACCATTAACTCTTTAATTAATTATAAAGTCATGGTTTCCACAGAAAGAATTTTCAAATATACAGTGTAGTTATTAAGTATATACTCATTTTTACACAAGAATTAAATCTTAGGGGAATATGGTCATATGGAAGCATGGGGAAAAATGACTATCAAATAAAAACACTTGCTAGAACAAGTATAAAATGAACTTGAAAGTAAAACATTACTTTAAAGAAAAAAAAATACTTGCACCATCTCTTATAGTAGTGAAGAGATTTTATTCTTGTAAATATACGGTACTACTAATGGATGTGATTAAGACTCAATCTAAAAAATAAATTAATACTGCCCATGATGAACAGCTTAATAGAGGTTGTATAAAACAGCAAAATATTTTATCAGCAATGACAAACTATTCTCAATAAATGTGAAAAATTAAAAATTTTCACCAGTACATCAGCCAAACACAGGGAGCTATTTACATTTTATTTCGGATAAAACTAAATATAGTAAAACCCCACCTAAAGGACACCCCTCATTACAGATGCATAATCACCCTGCAAAAGGAATATAGAATCTATATATTTCAAGCCCCTTCAATTCAGATACCCTCAGAAACTTACACTAACAATATTTTCAAAATTTACTACAGTGGTGTAGCACCATTATACAGATGCTTTTGAGCTTTCATGGTATAATTTTTAATAATCAGACGCTAAAGTTTAAGACATTGTCACTTTTCAAGCTAAAAAAATCTGCACACAGAATTATAAAGGAAGTCACTGACAAAATGTTAATAGTGATTTCCTCACTCTTCTTCAGACTTTTAAAGAAAACCACTCCAAAAATTCTGTATCAAATCCCTCTCTTTTCCAGATGCCATTCTTTAAATGACATATTTTCTGTCTTGCGAGAACTCACAAATGAGGGGTTTTACAGTACTAATACATACACACACACACACAAAAAAAAAAAATTAAAAATTAAGGTATGTCATAATATTGAATATCACTACATGTAAAATAAGAAATCAAATGGTTAAGTATAAATGCAAGAATAAGCAAACTACAAAAGCATCATTATAAGCTTCATAAAGAGCTAAATATTTTTTTGACTCCTCCAAATCAGCAAAGAGAAACTTGGTGGTGAATTAATAGAAACATCAAGAAAAATTTGCCTTTTAAAATTCTATTTCATTTTGCAGAAAGCTGAACTGAAATTCTGATTTATTTACAATGATTAGCACAAAAACTGACAGAACAAATTAAGATTTCAAAATTAAAAGCCACAACTTGTCTGGGGATTTCATATGCAGGTTGTACACAGCATTCCCCCCCCCCCCAAAAAAAAAAAAAAAAACATCACATTATTTAAATGCAATGATTTCAGTAAATAAGTTTAGCCATATTAATCAGATTAAATCTGATAAAAAATATTTTTACACTAGATTCCTACAATCACAATTCATAATCATTAGAATTTTTTAAATGCAGAAATGAAATGTAGTTCTAGACATGATTTTAATTCAGATTATTTAATAGGACGGAATAGAGAAATCAATATACAATTTTAAAAATGCCGAGCTCACAAAAACAGTCTATAACTTATAATGCACACAATTTACATTACCACACTATCTTGCATAGAAAGCATGTGCATATTAATAACTCAATGAGTCATTTTATAATTTTGCTATATACATAAATTAATAACTGGAAAAGTTAATAAAGAAACAAACATAACCATAAAATACTGAATATTTCCAAATTAAAATACATGCACACATGCATGCAGAGAGAGACATGAGGCAATAGGTTAGGGATATCACATCATTTAGTTTGACTATCTTATTCCAAAACTATGCCTTAAAGATTAAAAAATTGCACATTTCTAAAATTTCAGGCACAATTCTATGTAATCAATTAATCTATTCTTGAAAATTTGAAGATTAAAAAAAAAAAAAAAGAAAAAAAAAAAAGAGCTACGTTTACAGTCAAAACAGTTAATAGCTGTTTCTGAAAAAAGAAAAAAAGGTGTACACATACATAATTCGAATCCTCCTGTAGAAAACTGACCTTAACTCTGAAAAGCTTTATACAAAGTAGTAATTCTGTGCACAGCTATTGGGAATTCCAGTTACTTTTGGATTGAGACACACATTTGGAAACTAATTGAAAATTTAAAACCTGAACTAATTATTCTGGTCAAAACAATTTTAAAGGGACCACCTATGGATAGAAAGAAAAAATCATTCATAGCAAAAGGCTCAAAAGTTAAATCATGTACAGGACAAATTTTTATCACTTAAATTTTTTTATTTCAAAATAAATGTTCGAGGATATTTCCTATTGCATTAGTCTGAATCAAGTTTTTCAAAGTAATATTTTAAAAACTTTCACCTTCCTAAACATATATATAATAGTTGAAAAAGCATAAATGTATTTATTTTACAAGCCACTACAGAAAAAAAAAAGAGTATTCCAAATTTTATATCTTTTAATAATTTTAAGATTTCCCTCATCAGTAATCAACAATGATATACAGTTCCAAATTAAGTTGTGGAAATTACAATAAATTAAGAGAGATTGTTTACAAAACCTGCCCCCCCCCTGGCATAATCTAGAAACACATGTATGCATATGTATAATATATATATATATATACATGCACCAACCAACCAAAGATATAATGAATGTATGCAGCCATCCACTATACTCTTAGTACATTGTTCTTTACCATAACAAACCAGTGCTTTAAATTTTTAATGAATATATATTTATGTAGTTTAGATTAAATGATACATAAAATACTTGGTCTAAAAAAAAAAAAAAAGAGTAGATATGACATTTCTAAACATGAATGCTACAAGAAGTTATTCAATCAAAATTAGTTGGATCTAAAATATCAAAATGTATTTTGATCAGACATTAAGCTTAAAACTGCTAGTCAACAGAGTGTTACAATTTCACCAAAAAGTATGAACAATAATTTAAGAAAACTAATTGCCTCTGAACTAATCCAAAGTAGAACTTAAATGTAATAATTTTAACAGAAATATACAGTAGGGAAACATACAAATCCATTGAGATCAGTAAAAAATAACAATTTAATGACCACACTTTCTATTATACATGTGAATATGATTGTAATAAACTATTACGTTCCATATCATCTCTGCCCTAGTACATCACAACTAATAGTAGCAAGTCCATATAATATTTACTAAAAATAGAACCAAACAAACCAAACAACCTTTTGCAAACAATTAAAAAAGATATGCCTCTTTCAATCCCACTGATAAAAAAAAAAAAAAATGCATAAGATTCACAGCAACTTTTAAACAAAATACTCCAGGAAAGTTTTCATAGCAAAGTATTAGTTCTATCACTGATAGTTATGTTAAGAGTTCAGACAGGCATCTAGAAGAATTTTGAGGCTCTTAAATAATGTCAAAATAAAGTATGAGTAAATTTCAAATTGACCTCTACAACCGCCCCCCCCCCCCCCCCCCATCTAAATGCAAACTTGAGCATTTCTTGGCACATATTGGTGTATTTAGCTTCAATTCTTATATTAGGACTGGATAAAAAGCAAATTTCAGAGGGCAGCGTGCCTTTTAAAAAGACCATGATAAAAACAAACAATAAAGCTCAACTCTTACAGACTGTTAATTCAAAAACAATGATTTGTTGATAGCAGTGAAAATTTAAATTGATATACATTTTCAGCATTTAACTTATTACATCTTTCTCTGAGAATTTAAGATTCATGGGTGAACTTCTGTAATGAGCAAAACCATTTCAAGTAGTCATAAGTTAAAACACAAAGAAAATAGACTCTTTAAGTTAGCTAATTTAATTCCCTAATGTGACAGGCAATGATTTTCTACCTTTCATGAGACTTAAGAATATTTAGCATCCTAATCCATTAGTTTTCTGACATAATTGAAGATTAAAACTCTTTCTAGAAAATAATACAGGCAGCTCCATAAAGTAATCATAGAACATCAAAAATAATTTGTAATAATGCATGGGAACATGTAGAAAATGATGTCCACAAATGCTTTTAATAAAAGTGTGATTACACATTAGCTATCAAAATAAATCATTTACACTAGGAACAACTTAGAGGAACCACACTGCATTTCACAGAAATTAATTAGGAACATTACTATATGGGGAGAATTTTTTTCTTCAAATTTTGAATTAAATGCCACACAATATTTTGACATTCTTTAGTTAAAAAGGTTTGAGCTGTAATAAAACTTCACTGGCTGAAATTTAAATTATCAGCTGCAATTGCTGTCATATTTTGTATTTATCAAAGGGAGTGTTTTCAAAGCTGATAAGTCAAGGTATGTCAAAATCTGAGAAAGAAAAAAAAAATGTGCAACACAAAACTTTTGTATTTATAAATTTTTTTCTTTCTTTATAAATTAACAATATGCATAGCTTAACTGATTTATCGAAACATGCTAATTTCCTTATTGCAGGGTTTAGTGGAGAAATTTAACCATTATTAATGTTTTATGTGAATGTCAATGAAATATGTAGATAATCCAAAAGAAAATGTCTTTCAATTTTTGTAATTACACAGAGTTAAAAAGCAATTAATATTTGAAATAGTCACCTAAATTAACCCACATTCCTCCTAATATATCCTGATGTTCAAGTATGTGTACGTGAATCTCACTTTAAAACTTATTTGTAGCCAAAACTTGACTACCTTTTAAAACAATTCTAAACAGTCTTGAAAGTGCTATAAAAAATGGCAATTTTAATAAGAAAATTCAAATAAATTTACCTCAGCACAGTAAAGAAAAGAGAAATGAAAAGAAAATCTTGTAAGAAAACAGATGGAAACGTGTGATCATATTTCTTGGAATATTAATTGATCCCCAGACAAAATACTTTAACTTGTCAGTACAGAAAGCTTTAAACCAAACTAGCATTTAATCTAAAGCCAGTTTGGATTAACACCTGTGCATACTTAACACAAATAAGTAAACAATAATAAAAGCAAAAATATTGTGTTAATGTAACAAATATTTGAATAAGGTTATTAAGAAAATGTACGCTTAGTTCATGTAAATTCAAGATAAATTACTGATCTGAGAAAATGGCAAAATATTCTACATATGGAGGAGAAAAAATATGAGCCATGACAGTATACTAGATATAAATTTTTAATAAATACATCATAACAAGTATATGAAATTGCACACACATAGTTCCATTTCATAATCAGTAATATCACAGCATAATAAATGCTACCATATGACAACATATGACATTAAGAATTAATTTTTTCTGAACTGATAATTACCCATGAAACAGTCAATTTTAACAACCTATAAGTGCATTATGCTTTTATGAAAGAACAAAAGAAAAAAAAACGGAAAATTTTAATGTTATCAGTTGTTTCATCAAATAACAAGTATAAAAATATAAACAGAATATATAATACAGAAAATGAGGATGGAAATCTAAACTATCCATAAAACTTTTATACACTGAAACACAAAATACAGAGAATAAAATTCACTACAAAGATATTCATAAACATAAATAAAATGACTCATTCAACACTGAAAACTTGAACTAGTGCATTTTTATTCCAGGATCACATTCTCCTTTTGATCTGACTAGAATTCTATTACTATAATATTCACAAAACTTTCATTCATATGAAAGACAATTAAAATATAATGGCAACTGTATAAATATATATATAAATTTCTTTAGTACATAGAAATAGCATTTCTTTCAAACAGTATAAATGGACAAGCAGATTTACTTAATCTAAAATTAACTGCACGCTTCCAGAAAAAGTACAAGAAAAAAGGAAGAAAAAAAAATTAACATTAGTCAAATTTGTAAGAGAATGATAACACCAGAACATAATGATACATGTATAAAACAATAACACAAATTAAAAGTATGAACTTTGGTTTATTTCCATTTTATAATAAAGATTCTAAACACTTAATCATAAATAAAGAGGGAAGAAAAAAACTGAAATAAAGAATTTAAACAATTGTTTTCAAAAACTCTATTTCTCTTGAAAAGTTTTCTTTTTCTTAATGCAGAATGCAAATAAATGTTTACAAAGTTAAAAGGTATTTCAAGTAACTAAATATCTGGCTAATTAAGCCAGATTTAAATTATTTGAAACCTTATTTTTTATAAATATGCTTGAATCAGTGGTACCATTGGCAAATACAAAATGTGATTGCTTTGTGAAAGGAATGTGTAAGTAAATGGGTCAGATTTGGACATATAGCATTAGAAATAATGACTACATATCAAGCAGTTTTTTAAAGCTAAAACTAAGACATGGGGAAAATATGATTCTGAGTAAATAACTAGCTCTTAGAAGAAATAATGCTTACTTTTAAAGCTGCAATTCCTAGACATGGTTTTTGATATAGACTAGATACCCTTCCTTATGTATAAATTGAATGATGGGAAGAAAAAAAAACACCCTGATATGAAGCAGTTTATTTTTTAGCCAGAAACAAGCACAAAAATAAATTAACATAATTTTCTTTCCAGCTGAATTTCACAGTGACAGAAACCTATTACTAAACAAAATAGTGATACCATCATTCCTAGAAACAATTTCAAGATTGCACAACTGTAATCACTCAAGGCTCCCCCTCTTTTTATTTTTGAACAAATATATCAAGAATGTAATTCTATCCAAATATTAACTGATAATAGATTTCCAACATTCTCACATATGTTAAATTTACCAGACAGCTGAAATGTGAATATTTTGTAGAAGCAACATACCCCAAAAGTAGAAAGTTTTAATATTTAGCTGTTTTGATTTATGAGGTTTTATAATGGTTCCACTGGGACTAGTAAGATAAGCAGCATCAATATATATCATCCATCTGCTGCATAGGAAACATCCAATGATTTTATAGCAATTCACCTACACTAAATGGTAAATTATAATTCTCTAATGTTAAACAACAGTTCCTCCACTTGGATTATTGGAATTTGGGCTAGACACATGTTGAGCAAGAATCTGTAAGAAAATAAATGTCACATCAGGGCATCAAAAAATTTCACACAATTCTAGATATAACTTTTTAAAAAAAGATTTAAAACATGCTTTTCAAATACTTTTAAAAACATAAAATGTTATACTTATCTTCATATGGTTAAAACAAGTCAACAAAGGTAAAATAGGTAACAAAATATAGAATGTGTATAAAATCTCACATTTTAAAGTTACCTGCTCTCAAACAAAATGATGAATATAACAAAATGTTACAGTAAAACCCCAATTATCAAAAAAGCACCAGACCAACACTTTTTCAGGTAAACATGGTTAAACAAGAGTTTTCAGATACCAAGAAATAACTTTTCTTGGTCCCTATCACTAGAAGACTCTGTCCACCACTACTGCTCTTCTTATGCTATGCTTCCTCTTGTCACAAGGTCAAGTGACATTGAGCATTTGTAAGTACAGTAGCACCAATTCATTCAAAGATATAATAAAGCAGCTTCCCAGGAGATAGCAGAAACTGAGGTTCAGGACTGGCTTGGATTAAACACTGATGAATAAGGCTTCACTAAACAGAATTAGTTGCTTCAGTGAATAAAATTGTTATATAAAAAATAACATGAGTTAGAAATTCCGAGAACAAGCACTACTAAGGATGCAAATGCTACTAGGTGCTATATATAATATATTATGTGAACAAGAGTTCAAATGACAAAATTTTTGTGTTATTAAAAATATCACTTTACATGTCATGCGCTTGTAAATACACAACAGTTGGAGATAGCAGTTTTCTTTTAAAAAAAAAATCTACAAAGTAAATACACTTTTGGACATACTTTTTTCCCACGCTAAATTATTTGCTTCAAGGCTTTTGGTTAATCCAGAGTTTACTGTACTTATTCAAGCTATGACAACAGAAAAAGAAAAAAACACACCCAGAAAAATAATTTAAATTGCACTGAATATTTGTTCAGTCTAAAGAAAACAAACTGTAGCTTGAAATTGTACTGAATTAGGTTACTTGTAAGGCCATTATAAGCAATATAGAATTTTTACTTGCAATTTTCTTTTATAAATACACAACCCACACATACATAAATATAAAAATATATATATATACTAGCTGTAAACCCGCACTTCGCGAAGGAGTACATTCAAATTAAATACAATGGTCAATGTATGCAATTAATGCCAAACAAAATAAATATATAATATATATTTATAATAAACACAATGATCAATATATACAATTGGATGTAGAAAAAAAAATATATATTTATAAAAAATCGTAAAGGATATTTTTATAGACAAATAATGTCCAATCGTCTGCTGCATTAGCAAGAAAATTTTTTTGGTCTACTTAGTTTGTTATGCACATGACGATAAATTTATTTAAGTACCAGAAAAGAAATCATGTGATCAGCATTTAATAAATTAAATTCTAAAAATTAATCTTTAAAAATTCACCAAAAATCAGAAATAGAGGTAAAGATTCGAAAAGAAGTTCATTAAAAGGAATTTTTATGGTCTTTCTTGTGATATAAATTATATAAACCCTCAAATTATTATTTTAAATGCAAACTTAAAAAAAGTTACTAAAACAGCTTAAAAATTAATTTAAAAAACATAAGAAGAATTTTTCAAAAATCTCTTAGTGCCCTCTACACTATAAGAAGAATCGCATGGCAAAATTTCAGCCCTTTAGGTCCAGTGGTTTGGTCTGTGCGTTGTATGTCAGTCAGTGAGTCAGGTTATGGAACTGTTTTATATATATATAGATATATACAGGGTGTTATCAAAATATGGAAACACCTATCAATATTAGTGGTGCATATGAATGTGTGTCATATTCCTTAAAAAACAAATCTGGCCCACCGGTATTTTAAATAATATAATGTATGTATTATTCTACTCTCAGGTAGCAGTAATGAAGCTAAAGGCATCATGCTTTTGAGAGGAACAGCATAAAAATGTCAACCTTGCGAAAAGGGTAAATTGTTCAAGTGTGTTTTAAATTAGAGTATCTTACTGCAACCCCCAGGCCAATGCTTTTTTTTTGAGCTATCAAAATCATGATAGCATACAGAGTGCCCGGAAAACTCCTTTGCCAAACAGAATAGTGACAAAAGGGAGAGCTGAGTGAAATAGACAGACGAGGTATTGAAGTAGATTGTGACAGGAAGAAGAAAACAACTGGAACCAAAATGATCGAAGAGCTCAATCTGCATCTGCATGTTCCAGTATCAACCATTAGAGGTAGAAGGGAACTTCACAAACAAAGCATTTATGGAAGAGTAGCTATTCCCAAGCCACGTAGAATAGATGCCAATACAAAATATCATCGATAATGATGCCACGAGTGTAAATCCTGGTCAAGTAATATGTCGAAAAAATGGCATTTGGTCTGACGAATCATTGTTCCTCGCAACAGGTCGTGCATATGTCTGGAAAACACCAACATAAGCTTAAGATTCTGGCTGTCTCATCTCAACTGTCAGTCATGGAGGTAGATCTATCAGGGTTTGGGATGGCATCTAATGGCTTTCTTCAGGCCCTATGTAACCCTAAGAGGGAGATTGAATAGGAAGGACTATGTAGAATTTTAGCTCACTAGTCCATCCTATGGTGCAAACATTGTTTCTTGCAGGAGATAGCATTCTCCAGTATGATAATCTCCCTATACATACAGCTAATTCTGTCAAGTATTGGTTTGAAGAGCACGAAAAAAGAAGTCAAATATTTTACCCTGCCCTGTAAACCCCCCCCCCCCCCCCGACTATACATCATCCAACCACTGTGATCTGTATAAGAGGATAGAGCCAGGTATCAATATCCCCCACAGCAACTTAGGAACTTTCCTGATTTTTCCCTGAAGAATGGTATAATATATTCTTAACCACTATTCATGACTTGTATAATCCAATTCCAAGGTGAATCAGATGGTATTACATGCCAAAGGTGATCCTGCGTGTTATTAATAAAGGGTTTTCATGATGTTTCTTAGTGTTTCCATTATTTTGATAACCACCTGTATATATACACAGGTGTATATGTGTACGTGTAGACAACATATCAGAACTTCTCCCTTCTTTGAACTAAATATGAATTGTGTTGCCACCGATTTTCAAAACTATAAACTAAAGATGTTTCTCACAACTAGATTTTTGATAATTTGCTAATAAGGCAGAATCCAATTTGAGTTAACAAAACACAGGAAAGGATTTGTCAACAAAATTTCAGGGTAACCAGGCTTTGACTTAAAAAATAAATAACCTATAAAACAGCATGCAGAGAATTTCATCTGAAGTAAGCCTTATACCAGGTAGAAAGTTCAAGTTAAAGTGCTAGTGTAAAAAAAAAAAAAAAATTAAATAAATTGTACTAAGAAAGAGCCGTTCATAGAAATAAAAGATAATTTTTTCTTGTAAGTATGCTGAATGCTGAGAAAACAACATAATCAGATCACTACATACAATAGCAAATAGCAGCAACAAGAGAATCTGCTCGAACTCGTGAAATCAATACGAAGCATAAATAACAGTCAAATGTGATTTTCCTTATTCTATGAAACCAGTCTTAATATTCCTAATGATAGAATAACTAAAATAGCATGAGATACATGTAAATAATTACATGTATTCTATTTCCCTTTTTATGACTAGTATGAATGCATGTGAGGTGGACATACATACACAAAGTAGTAAATACTAAATTAGCATAACCCAAATGATTACATAAAAGATTTTTTTTACTTTATCCATATAGTTTTTGATGGTCCTCTTTCTAAATTTAACTAAGACTGGCAGTAAAGAGAATAAAGGTTTTTTCACGAAACTGTTTTCAGAAGTGATAAATATTCTGCATTTTAATCATTTTCTTATTATAAAACAATATTATATATCTAAAAGAGTTTTAGACAAACAGTTACACACTACACAAAGAAACAGTATGGTAACTGACTTAGCAAGTTTGCTGAGAGAATAGATTCGCTTGGTCTGTATGCTAAAATATTTTAGGATGACTTCCATATTGCATTTTGAGGGTTTGTATTAAACATGGGCAGTAAATTAGAGGAATAATACAAGCATCCTCTCTAAACTATAAATAGTGAATGTCTTCAATATATAGTTATTGATTTGATTCATCATCAGGATGTCTAGTGACTTTCTGAAGTCATTTTGTGAAATTTTTCTTGAATTTTTGGGGACTATCAGAAAAAAAAACAAATAAATTCTCATAATTCAAAATGACTTTTATTCATGTCTCCTTGGAAAAATTAAAGAAAAACATTTTATTATTTCAGTTAAGATACCAAACACATATTTCTACGGTAAAAAAAATGTTGGATTAAATTATTTGAAATTAGCTGATTGCAATGCAAAAACTGTCTAGTAATAAATTAAAACCTTAACTATGGACATATTATTAATAAACTAATAATTTTTTGTAAATTTAGAGATTCTAACAGATACAATAAAAAAAATTTGTTAATGGCCTCTTGATATTTTACAAGTAATTTTTTCAGTAATTCCGAGTATAAAACAATACAAAAAGTATAGATAAACAATAAATTTATTACTCGTGAACAGATTCTTATCTGGACCTGAGACCCCAAATCAGAAGAATTTTAAAAATTATTTTCCACAAGTTTTCAAAAATTTATTTTTTAAATACTTTAATTTCAAAAGATCTTTGGGTACAAAAAGTTTTTTTTTTAACTATATGCTGAAATTTTATTAAAAAGCAAATAAAAAGTGTTTACTGGTATAGTGAAAAATTTGAACTGATTACTGTAAATTAACAATTAATTGACCACAGACCAGATGTAAAGAATAAAAATATTTTTTTTTTATGAAATTCTTTTTTCTATTTTAAACACTGTCAGTAAAAAATTTCAAACATTTTGTAGAAGAAAAACCCAAGAAGTGCAAACAATATGGGTTAGTTTTGCTATTTTCCAAATAATTATGAATATAATTTAAGTAAAGCAGAAAATGAGCTTTTAAAAGCTATTTTAATGAACTTTTTCATTTTATACAAAGAAAGTAAAAAAATTAGATTATATAAACAAAAATGGCCAAATACATCAAAGGTCATATCTTGCTAACTGGTGTAAGAAATTTTTAATAAAGATAGATGTACTGATTTTTTTTCCCCTAACGCTGGAGGCACTTGTCCTGAGACAATCACCTTCGTTATTCCCATAAAGTCTTTACCTGGCTACTTTATTATGGGGGCACCATTTAGGTGAGCCAGCATTGCTCCCTATGAGGGACCACACAGTAAGGACCAAGCCATATTCGGGATTTAAACCCAAGCCTACTGCATGGAAGCTCCCGATGCTAACCACTACACCATGTGGGTGGCATACTATGACAAGTCAAATTATACAAATTCCAATTTATTAATAATATCTCTTTTTGACTAAATGCCTCACCTAAATATACATGGGGTAAAATATACAAAACAATTCTAAAGTAACTCTAAATAAATAATACATAAAAAAAAATCCACAGAGTTGACTTAAAAAAAATTATGAGCTGCATGACAGTTTCCAACTTTTCTTTGGTTGGATAGACAGAGACAAATATCCAACTACTGTTAACTTGTACTTTTTTAAAAATTTAAAAGACAAAAACAATTTATTTTGAATTATTTTGTTTAACTTTATCACCAAATATTTGACATTTGTAGAGTGTGAAGAGTTTTGAAATAATCATGTTACAGGTCAGATTGTGTTTTCTGATAAGTTTGAAAACGGATAAACTTATGTAAAGTAAAAAAACTGAATAAACAAAGTCGATTTTGATCAGAGTATTGAATAAAATTCTTAAAGACTGAAGATGTGAGAAGTTGATTTCCAGTTAATTATATATGAATGAACTTACAACAATCTGATAAATTATCACTATAAAATACAGAAAAAACATAAGATTAAAAACTTAAGTCCATAAATGTTAAAACATTATCTTTCATTAAATTAATATGATGGATATATTTTTAATGTCACCCTAAGGTCAGCTAAGCATTGCCATACTTGAATGTAATTTAATAAACTGATAACAAACCTTTTCATAACAAATAAATCCTGGATATCAAAATATGTTTGCAGACTGTTTAAGAATTAAGAATAAATTATCAAAATTTTTTCTAAATTCATAATTTGTACATTAAAATCCTCAAAAAACAATTTTTA
Source organism: Dolomedes plantarius (assembly GCA_907164885.2). Classification (NCBI taxonomy): domain Eukaryota; kingdom Metazoa; phylum Arthropoda; class Arachnida; order Araneae; family Dolomedidae; genus Dolomedes; species Dolomedes plantarius. The sequence goes on along the minus strand of OU015494.1, from coordinate 80,519,559 downwards.
ACTTATGATTTCTGATGGTCAGTTTTAATAATTTAATCCCCAATTTTTTAGATTTTATATCCTTTTTCACATTTTTTTATCTGGAAAATTATGCAAGATACTACATTACAAGTCGGTCGTCTTACTTTAAATTAATTGGGCTGCACAACAAAGTGCTTCAGAGCCATTTCATATCACCTTTATTATCAATTAACTATTGAATGAAAGGAAAGGTGACACATATAAAAGATTTGGTTAACCCTGAGAAATCACAAGTGTGATTTTTCCAGTTCAATAAATAAGCAAGCCTGCTACTACCCCTAAACCCAAGTCCTCAAACCAGCCAATACCAGAGGTATACATATTCGGTTCTCTGCATGTTTGTAAGAAAGCAAAAATGCCACCTCCACCTTCACCAAAGTTATAACGTTGAGCAAAATTTCAGGTTTTAAACAACAATTTTAAAAAAACACATCACAAAACAACAGTTTATACAATACAGACTCCCCCCCCCCTCTCTATTACACACATCATTTTCTAATCACCATGGTTTTCTTTAAGTAGAAATAATTTCTGCTTAGTATTTTTTCTTTTTTTTTAAACCTCTCAAACTAAAGATCGAAATATAAAATTACTCTACAACTTTTCCTTCCATTAAAAGTAAACTTTCAAAAAATGGCAGTTAAAATAATCTTTGATAGTGATGAAACTCTCAGAGTGAAACACAGAACATAATGCTTGTTTTTTCACCCATAGCAAAAAATGACTGCAGCACTCAACCACCAACCAATACTATTGTTAAGAGTCACCCTGTAATGAAATAATTGCTACAACTGGATATTCAAATAAACTGATTTTATCAACTAATGTAAATTATTAAATAAATACATGAATTACCATTTAGAAAAATAAAGATACAAGAGAAAAGTTTAATAAATTCTGCCTTCATAGAAAAAAACAAGAAAAGAGAAATTGTGGACAAACGAATGTGCAGCTAATAAATAAAAGCCATAACACCATATATAGAAAGTGTATTTATGCTTTCAGAATAAAAAGGTGATTTATTTTCTCTCTTGATATCAGCACCCATCCCAGAAAAATGACTAATAAAACTGTTTCTTAAAATTCATAACAGAATTTAACATTAGCACTTAATTTCTGTTAAATAGGTAAAGTCCTCCTTCAGGTCACTCAGTACAAAGCATAAAATATGATTGCCTCTAGGAACAAATCCGAAATGTGAACACTTGCAATTTGTGCAAAGACAGTTAGATTAATTTTACTTATGCTCTTTGCTCAGCAGACTGAGGGCCTATACCTATTAGTCCTAAACTTTGAGTTTAGACAAGGGGTCGGCAACGCGGTGCTCGAGGGCACCAGGGTGCCAACAAAGCAATTTTAAGTGCCTACCATTTAAAAATCTAAATCTTAGATAATGAACAACAAATGCTCGTACTTGTTGCTTGTTCCCATTGCTGAGAATGTGCTCTGAAATGAACTCTCTTTGCACATCGACATATGCTTGTGATTCTTTGTTTTCCAATATGAAATACTAAAAATCACGGTAACGATCAGGCATCACTGACACTGATTTGGACCAATGCCTAAGACTGGGAATTCAACTTCTGCCACATTACAATGAATTGGCAGCAGATTTGTATAGTCACATATTGCATTAATTCTCAATTTTAAGATTATTTTGTTTATATTAAAATTCAAATTATGTATTAAAAAATTTATGTCACGTTAATGCTTTCATTATTTAAATATTCCCCCCCTCTTCATCCAGCAGTACCCACCGAACTAAAGATTTTTAATAGCCCCTCCTAATAAAAAGGTTGCCAAACCCCTGGTTTAGACAAGAACCTGATGCAAAGTTACTAAAATGGGAAACATGATTGTGTCATTAATTTATACCAATATAAGAACCTCCTTAAACAGCTATGCCATACATGGAAAACTTCTTTTTATTTCCTTTAATTTACATACATAATTTGTGTAGTGCATTTGCAACTCTTGCATCTCAATCTCTAAAGAATAATAACTAATTCAATAGTTTATAAAAAACAATTTATACAATTTTATAAATGTTTAGTTCCAATCTTTGCTAATGGGTAATCATCCTTTACAGAACTATCATATATATAGCAAGATTAGTTATAGATTTTTTTTTCCAAGAAAAATGAATCCTAAAGAAATTACAAAAGTTACAAAGAAATTTTTTTTTTATCAAAGAATGCTCATAAATATCAATAAATGAAGCAAATCCAATTTCATAAACCATAATACCTGACCTTTTTTGAGAAAAGGGAAAAAAAATTATTTAAACATTCTGGTAAGAGTTCCTCTATATGAAATTTACAAAGCATTTTTGCTTTACAGATTTAAAATAGTCTTGTGGCACCATTGCATTTGCTGTTTGCATTCAACTCTTGCTATTTCAGAAATTTTTTGGAAACAAAGTAAAAATAGTAATGATAAACAAGAAGATATTAATGGCAAACATACAGGAGGACACTTGAAACATTTGCTTACACGGCATTTCTAACAGGGAAATAAATAATACTAATAAAAAAACTATTTTATAACTACAAACTAAAAATGGTAAACTAAATAAAGAGATGATTAAAGAGAGAACTGATGATATAGAATTAGACATGAAAATCAAGACTGATCACACATATACCCTCAATTCATAAGACATCATATACATTTTGAATATTTATATTACAGTCTAATTAAAATATAAAAATTTAACTTAGACATACCAATTATAACATAATGGCTGTTATTGAATTTTTTGCAAAGCCATATGTTTATGCTTGATATTATTCTGCAATTTTAAAAAAATATTATTAGTAGTGGGGATGAACATCCAATGAAACAGTAATAAACACTAATGCCATTCATCAATGTAATATAACAGGAATAAAAGTCCATGATACAATGATATCAATTGAAAATCTTTCACAGTGGAAATGGGAATTCATTTAAGGACTATATAACACATACATACACATACACACACAAGCGTATATAATTTTATGTAACAGAAGTAATTATGAATAATAGTGTGAAAGCACTACAAAAACTGAATTAATATTTCACATATACTTTAAATAAATTACATGCATTTGAAAATTTAACAAGAAAAAAATTACAGTATATATGCTAAGTGAAAAATCTCAAGGTTCCATGCAGATTAATGCCATATTTTATAAAAGAAATAAAAATTTGAAAATATTGGTACTTTATTCATCATTTAAATATCCAACAACATGTTTCTGCACTACTAAAATTACAGTAAAAAAATTAAGAAATAACTTTAACAATAAATATCAAATGGTAGAAAATTGAGGTAAAAGAATTAAACAAATACTATATCTGAACAAGTTTTACCCAATTAATATGAAGCATTTCACATTAAGAGGCCAAAAACTTTCAAAACAGGTAGAATAAAGCAATAAGAGCTGATTTCCAATGACGATGCACAAAATTCCAGAAGAAATGAGTGAAAAAATAAAAGGAATTCTTTCAATATATAAGATAGTGAAAATGCAGTGTATAACAATTTATTTTGGGGACAACAAAAACAAATTTTGGCGATTTGAAAAAGGAGCATAATTAAAACCTTTTACAAAAGGAACATCATCTATTTATATTATCCATAAATAGTTTACCGGGTAAAAGAATATTCAAGAAAGCGGATCATTATTCATTCTCTACTTGATTTAATTACATGTAGAGCTTATCAAAGAGAAGATCTGGGACTTCTATTGCAAAAAGGCTACCCCTTTCAGGTAAGTATGCTACAAAAAGTGTGATACTTCACAGTTTCAAGAGAAATTACCTATGCACCTTTAGGGACCATATAATTTTTTTTTTCTTCTGAAACAGGCAAAAATTAAAGTTTATTTCCAAGAAAAGAGATTTTTGAAATAAAAAAAATCAATAAAGAAGTTTTGAATAAAAAAAATAAAGAATGCACTCAAATGCATTTAGAAATAAAAACTTTTAAATCCACCGAATATATTTATCATATTCCATGTTATCAGTATCATTAAACCTGTCATATGTGCCGACACAAACCTACATATTGTTTAATAGTGAAAATTTTCAACTAAACTCCTAACCTATCATACTTGAAAAGAAATGTTTTACTTATTTTTAAAAAATCCTTGCTATATCTACATGTAAACTGTGGAAACATCTGATATTATCCTTTCATCCATGGGCTGAAAATTCAAATCTCACCTGAGCATGTAAGGAGATATACCCATAAGGTTCAGGCTGGTCCTTTTTTGTACAGTAATGCTGTTCACTAAATACAAACATGGGTCTAGAGTTTTCAATAAATCAATAAGAGATTCAATCTCAGCCCAATGTATTCATAATGAAACCTGAGAAAATTGGGTTGGATATGGGCAAACTTAAGTGACTGTGAATGCAAGATATCTCACAGCAGACAAGGAACCTGATGAGTGATGTAAACTCACGATATCTTTGCTTACAAAGCCTCTAATTACTAAACTCACAACTTTGGCTTTTATTGTCCACTCTTATCCTAAAACTGGGTATATTTTATATCTTATGATTTTGTAACCTATAAATACAGTTCCTTATATTAAAATCAAAGGACATTGGAAAGGGGGGGGGGGGGCTTGAAATGCAGAGAAGAAAGGACCATTTATCTTAAAATTTGAAGTGCATAAACCTTCACTAGGTATTCTAAAAGAAATATTTTGAAGATTAGTTGAAGAAAATTAAGTGACACTGAATTCTATTTTTAACAAAATCTAACAATGTAAAAGACAGAATTAAGCAAAAGGAATAAAGGAGTTAAAAAAATACTTAAAAACAAAGTCTTTATATTCAATGTAATTAATATATAAATACATATTAACACATTGTGAAAGAACATAATAGGATAAGAGTTTGGATATCTCTTCATGCCAAATTGAATTATTAATATTGAAACTGTAAATATAACACAAATTTGTATAGTATCTGCAGATACTGGTTTTTAATAAACTTTTATAAACAAAATCTAGATTTTGCTCATACAAGGTTAAATCAATTTTTAGAATATATTCCTTTAGGGGAAAGGAGTTGAGAAGGTGAACCTTTCAGGACAAACGACTTAGTAAACAGCAGTTTTCTGCTAACGCTATATGAATTCACCAGACACAATAGCACCATGAAATTTCTTTTGTCACATGACAGCTAATCTTCAAACAGTTACTACTAAAGATTTATGCACATTTCAAGAAAATTCTTGCCATTTTGCAGCAATATTTATAATCTTGCTATTTAAAAAGAAATGTTTTTTTCAATGAGAATAATTAAAATGAATGAAAAGTGCCAATTAACAAAATAAAAATAATCTAAAATGTAGGAAAATAAGAAAAAGAGTAACATCTCCAATAGTAGTGAAATAAGGAAAGTATCAAACATTAGAATTTAGACTTCACTTAAGTGTTTATTTTCGAAAGAAATACAAAAACTGAGCACTTGATACATTCTACTAACACATCCTCCAAGGAGTACCCTGCTTTTAAGCCTAAATACAACTTATGCAAAGAATATAAAACTATATTAACATGCATATATAAAAAATATTACTTACACCTTTACCTGGTCTTGCCCACGTACAGACATAACCTTCCTGGCAGGCAATAACGAAACATTCTTCCCTGAAAACCAATGCAGTTAACCTTTCATGTGCAATTTTCTTGCAAACAAGAGGTTCGAGCATAGAGACTTCATCTCTCCGAGGACATATAGGAGTTCCAATTAATTTTACAGGATCATCCAACACTTTATTCTGGTTGGATTTATTAAGGCTATTTTTATCTGCATTTCTTGAAGCAAGGCTAAAATTCCTCTTATGCTCTTTCTCTGGTTTTTTCTCCTTTTCTAAAGTTGCACTCTTGCTTCCTATACTGAGACTTGGCAAGCCAAGATTCCCATCCATTAAAGAAGCTTCTTTTGGACAACAATTAGCTGTTGCATTTCCAACACTGTTACATTTACTGAGAGTTGGAAGATGTGTACTAGGACTATTGAGCAACATACTAGTTCTAGTCCTTCCAATAGGTTGTTTTAAAATGTCTTCTGTCAGGTCCCACAGACAAAGTTGTGTATCTTGTCCTACTGAACCAAACCTATAGGAAGTAATATTTAAAGACCTACTACCAGATAGAGAGTTTCTCGCACATACAGATGGTGGAAGCAATGTGCCAGAACCACTTTTACTACCGGATGCAAGTCCTTTTGAAGATTCACTTAAACTGTCTGATGGTAATGGTTGACTTAATTCTTCTTCACTGCCACTTAAATCGAGACCATCTGAGTCAGTATATGTAAATGCATCAAATGCTACAACACTAACCCATGATTTATGGCCATGGCCTCGAGCAACAACTCTTTTCTCTTGAAAAGACCAGACAGTTACAAGATCATCCTCTCCTCCAGTCACAACATACTTTCCATCTGGACTCCAGCAAACACAAAGCAGTCCACCAAAGAAGCTTCTCACAATGCCAACAAGGTCCATTGTGTCGTAATTGAAAATCCTTAAAAAGCCATCTTGACTAACTGTAGCAAGATATTTTGAACAAGGGGAGAATGAAAATTCATTTAAAGCACCGTAACCTATAACCCACCTATAAAGAGGGTTTCTTGTACTTTTTGTTTTACAAGTATATACAGCAAAGCCTTCCCCTTGTTTAAAAAGTTGATAATGAGGAGTTGTATTGCCACAAGGTAAATCTTCCTTATACACATACATTTGTCCACTACTGTGGGATACAAGAAACAGGTTCTGAGACCCTGGAACCCATTTCAAACAAGTCACTTTTGTTTTATCTATCAGTCGCTGAAAAATATATAAAAATCAATAACAAATAAACACTTAAAATTATGAAGAGAATAAAACTTTGAAACAAATAAAAATTAAAACTTAGTAGTATTCAAGGAGAACATAAGTCAAAACAAACTTATTTTACCACATTCTAAAAAATCTAAACACTCAATATGGCATAGAAAATAATGGGGGAAAATGTTATTCCCCATATTAAAATAAATCTAACCTACATAATTATTAAATACAGAAAACAAGAGATAAATTATAAAGATAAAAGAATACTTTTCGATCCAATAAGTATCAACATTTCATTTTTAAATAAAAATATGAATTGTCCATAGTGACAAAGTCACCTCATGCTTCCTGACCTGAAGAACTATACTAAAAGTTAAAAACAAGTTGCTAATTTTAATTTTTACTGTGGATTTTAAGTAGTCACATGTTTTTGTTTTAAACAATGCAATATACGACAGATTTATTAGGTCTTTATACTAAAGGAACAAATTCAACTTTGATGAAAGTTTTAATATAAACCTTAAAATTATAAAACAAATGTTATGATCTAATAATACTACCATTTAATAAAAATAATCCTTACGTTGAGACAAATATACAAACTAAAATTTAACTAAAGGTGTTTTAAGTACATGGCAAAAATAGTAAAAATTAATGAAACCACATCTTTACTGAAAATCTTGTAAATTTTAGAATATGCACTATAGTATTTCTTGCTGTTATTGCATTTAAAGAGTTAAATGCAAATTGAAAGTGTGGCTGTGGGCTTACAAATATAATTTTACAAATCTCTAGATGTAAATTGTCATTTATTAAGCATACATATTTTGAATTTTTAAAAACGCTTCCTTTACCTATACAGCAATGATTACTTCAATTATACTAAATTTTATACATTTTTAAAAGTAGCTCTTGTATGAATCCTATTACCATGCTTCTTTAAAATATAACATGATAGTAGTATTGATAACAAAATTCGGATGCAATGGAATTTAAGAAACTAGATCATATATGGATGACCAAAAAATTACATCTCCTTCATAAATAAATGGAGAAAAATATTGGATATCATACCGTACAAATACAAAATTATGTTGAAATTACTATAATAAAATTAAATTCATTCATAACTGCAATAAATATCCCAAATAAAATGCACATACTGAAGTTGTAACATTTATTTTCAAAGCATGAAATTGCAAAATATAGATATTAATATCTAAATTCAAGCATCCAAATAATCCTTACAGAAGCCATTTTACAAGTCAGTCTCAAATTTCTGCAGTTGGTATACTTAAGCAGCACATAAAGTTATATGCATCATAATATTAATGACAAAACACAACCTCTTCCACAAGACAGAATTTTGAATCAGTGGCACTATCACCTCCTAATACATGCAAATCTATTCACCAGCACTTTGAAGCACTGATATGGAAGGTCATATGTGGTTAGCAAAAGATTTGTGCTCACTCCAAATATAGTCATAAATATAATTCTAGAAAATAGGACAGATGTAAAAAGTAACAGAAAATGCTGACTGTGCAAAAATCGGCCTGATTAAAATACAACTTAGAACAGAAAATGAGTGCCGTAATTAAATTTTGAACAGTTACAATCATACATTTTTTTTTTTTCCAAGCACACAGTAAAACACTGATTTTTTAAACATTCCTCAATTTTGTCTTAGGCATCATTAATCACAAGGTTCAAATCTGAAAGGAAGATAGACCGTAAGTTCGGACCAGAAATGTTATGTATAAATCAAGGCTTTTGATAATGTATGTCAATATAATCACTAGTCTGATATCAAACTACCTAGTTAAGTATTCCAAGGCACTATAATTTAGCCCATTCTTATATACACATATATTCAGGGTCAAAAATCATGAGCATTACAGGGTTCTTTTATCCGATTTCAGCAATTTCAGTATTGCAATCATTTTATGAATTTTACTAGTGTAGAATGTTATTAAACATCCATTTCTTAATGAAATCCTATGTATTGGTCTTACTCTTAAAAAAAAAAAAAAAAATTATTAATAGGTCAGTGGTAATTTCTGCATATTGACACAGAGCATGGGATTAAGGTTAAATGATGTTAACTCACGAGCAGGAGGATAAATTATGCAGTTCTGAAGGGGGTAGATGGAGCCTCACAATTTGGATGGCTTACTTTGCTACCATCAATAGTTGACTGGTGTTACGTTCCTTAACACATAGTTTTGCAATTCACATGCATCGATTCTTAAAAAATTTGAAGTTCATTTCTTCTACTCCCCTCTAATTTCTTATAAAAATAGTTCTTAGTGTTTGTACTTCATAAATTCTATATAGTGCAATAATCAAATATTTAAGGCACTCCAATAAATTAGTCTGATTAAAAAGAAAATAATCATTGAACTCTTTAGACCTTTATACACTACTTTATGTTCAGATTTATACTCATCGTAATTTAAAATATTGAAATGAATTGTTAATAACTACACATACTAATTCAATAACACAGTGAATGTTTCAAACATTAAGGATTCATATCACATCTTTACTACACATGGTACGAGAGGAAATGCTATTAGACCAAAATTAGATACATGCTAATTATGCACATTATGCATTAATAAAATACTATATACAAATAAATTAATCAATAGAACAAATGATGAAACAGCATTTGTTTCATATGTTGAATTATATAAAATACTTTCACCAGTTTAGCTTCTAAAAACTAGGCATTAATTTATAGACCAATTTTAAAAATTCAAATACTCACAATTAATATTCTTTTAATTGATGAAAGAAAGCAAAACTAACAATCATCCTATTTAGACTGTTACTTTTCATAAACAAATAACTCATTGTTACTTTTATATAATTCAGTGTCCCCATTTGAAAGTAACCTGTTTTTATGTATTGTTTAAAAAAAGCTTTGAAACACTAAATTTTAAGAAGTGTAACTCAACATATTTTATTAAAAAGAAAATGTATAGACTTTCTTCGTGTGATTCCGTTTTTACATTGAAAATAGTCAATTTTTTGCCAAGTTTCCTGTACTATAAATGCAGCTTTCAAGGTCATTATAGTTTTGATTTGGTATGTACATCCTGCATACTCAAGCTTTAATAGTACAAACTTTGTACTTAAATATACATAAATATACGGAAGAAAAATTCCGAAAAAAATAAATATTAGGTGACCATAGACATAGCAGAATAAGACCACTATTTCTAATCCACCTACCGAGAAAAGTCTTACCCAGAATTTACCTAATGTTAGACATTCAATTAGGCAGAGCAAAACCTAGATAAAACAATAGATGTGGGCGATGAATTAGGAAAAAAAAATTAATAGATCTGATAAAATCTAGGCAAATTTCACTTGTTATAGATGCCTCAGCAAAAGACAGACTAATAATTAGAATCATACAACAAATTACACCACATGTTCATTCTGGGACAGTTTTAGATATGCTCAAGCACAAAAAGGAAATTTCCTAGAGCTCCATATCTGCTCACACAATATGATGATCAATTTTGTCTGAAATGGTAAAGGTTGCATCATATGAAAATTTTTTTTATTTTAAAACTTTTGGGTTACACTCCATGTATTACAGCATGCTAACAGTATCACATGAAAGTAACAACCATGATTAAAATTCAGTGATAAATTTAAGAGACTTAAATATTTATAACTTAATATAAAAATAAAATATATATATATATATATATATATATATATATATTGCAGTCAACAAAGCAAATCATTTTATAACACTGCTATCAAAGCACAGCTAGGTTAATGAAAACTGGAATCTTGTTCAGTTAACATAACCACCTAGCCACAAATCTTTGAACCTTGTATGAAATGTTTGAATCACACTGATACACATACTAACTGTGCAGTTCACTCTACATGGCATTTTAAGTTAAATACCCTTTTTGTACAGACTATTATTAAAGCATTTAGCTTAATCCTAAAAAAATTTAAATCATATGCTTAAACAAAATACTTAATTTTTCAGCTGTAATGGAAATGCAAATATAGCTTGCAAAACAAAAATGAATTAAGTCAAACACAACAAACTGCTGATGAATTGGTTAGTTATGTTATAGCTCATTTATAATTTGCACTTTGTAAACAAATTAAGTTTTGTAAGCAAACCATAATGCAATAGATTTTTGTCACTCTTAATTCCAGATACTTCTCTAATAGAAAGTCTCTTTGCAAAAAAAACTTTGCATACTTTGACTTCTCTTGATACACATTTCCAGCACAAACCCGACATTTTAAAAATTTATCCTACCATGCTTTTAACATTTTGTTGCTCGGTGGAGCTTCAATTGTTACTAGTTTAAAAACTGATTGATCAAATCACAGAATGACATATGCTTTTTCTTAAAATAACACTATTTTGCCTTTCATAAAAATGGCACAATGCATGCTCATAGAGTCTAGAAATATTCCCTCTTGAAATAACAGATTGCAATGGGCCAATATTGTCTCACTGAAACATATAATTTCGATGAGCAATTTTTTAAAATGGAATTTGTTTGAACTGGACAAAACAGAATGTGCATAAAGTTTTCATTATGGAAGTTACTGATGATCCAAAGCAAGACAACACTCTTGCACATTAACTATAGCATAAGCCATAAATGGATATGTTATAAATTAATAAAATTTTAATAAAATGCTACATTACCTCTTCATTATATAATTTGCTAAGTTCTTTCTTGATAGGATCAATTAACTGAATCTGACCAGCAGAAAAGCCAACTAAAAGTGACACTCCATCATTTGTAACAGTGCACTGATTAAAATCATGGCATGTTGGGTATGTCCCTTTATAAACACGTTTATCTACAGGTTTGGTTAAATCAGCTGCCTGTAATATAATTAATACAATATGAAAGTAATTAAATTATAGTTTATTATAAGCATATCAGCACAAATCGTAATTACTTAAAAAATATTTACATAACATTTGACAGAAGTTCTGCGATTAGGGTGAAAGGGAATATACAAATTTTCACAAAATTGATTTGGTTAATCAGCAGACATATTTTAGTTTTCCAGCCTTATATTAAAAAACATGCATGTTAATCAATTTTTAGAGAAAAAAAAATCAAAGCAACTGAAAACCACACAATTTATTAATGCCATAATATCTTGTAAAGATATTAAAAATGAATTAGCCTAGTATTTATTTGTGATATAAATGTTTTGATTTTTTTAAATATATATATTTTTAAATGATTCAAGGTTTAAGTCATTCAAGATTTATGAGATATATTTTATCAGATAGCAAGATGTATCTGATAAAATATATAACTCTAATTATAATTTAATAAATATTTTAATGTCTTTCCCCTCTCAATTTGAAAAGAAAACCCTCTCAATTTGGGGGGGGGGGGGGGAGTTAATTTATGTTCTAGACTAATTGCAGATTATTCACCACAGAGCAAAATTTTAAGGGACCATCACACTGATAAAATAACCATCAATACTAACTATATAAATGTAGAATTTTGTAAAATATTTTCATCACATATGTATATAAAATAAAAAGATAGCAACATAAAAATGAACTTTTCCACTCAAAAGAGTAGTGTTTTAGAGCTGCTAATCATGGTAAAATAGAGACATTACCTGTATTAGTATTCTAAATTGAATTCAACATTATAACACTATCCAAAATGTTTAAAAAAAAATGTTTTAGGTATTGACCTTCAGCTTGTCACTGTAGAGAAATTTGTTCATGGAACCCTAGGCTGATGTGGCTCACATTAATAAATAAAAGCTAATCTTGTGCATGATTATAATCTTATGCAGGTTACTAAGCAGTGAATGAAATCCAAATCAAATGTAACCAGAGTGAAAGTTTTTCACCCTACCATTTTTCCCTTTGCAGCCAGCTGTCTTTCTTCCCTTTACACCTTTTTTCTGCATTGGGTCTGTTCTGGAACTTTTGAAAGAGAACTTTCATTTTAACTTTACACGATAGAAACTGGTTCAGCAGGCCAAAGAAAAATAACTGTCAAGCCATCAAAAAATAATTGGCCCACAGGACATGGGTATGGCACATGTTTACATTCAGGTTTGTCAAAACATTACTTACTTTCAGGTTTGACATTAATTATATCTTTTAATGTTTTAATTTAATTCATAAAAACACAGGATTAAAAAATATAAAGCAAAAATTCTTATTTTAAACATGGCAAACTAATATTATTTCAACAACTTATAGAATCTAATTACAAAACTTTCTTCAGATCTAAGTATTCAGTTTTAATTACTCTGTTAAAAATAGATACAATTTTCTTTCTTTTAATCATTTGCTGAATTGACACTGTAACATCCAGTACATTTCTCAGATAAAAGGATACCATTAAACTAGGCAACTTTTTAGTTTGGTCTACGAGTAGTCATCGGTAGTTTAGCTAAAATAAGCTACGGGTTATACTTAATGAATTATGATGCAGCAGTAAAAAACAAGGAAAGTACTAGCAAAATAAACGTTTTCTAAATATTTCCTGAAAAATTAAAATTTCCAGTTTCACGATACATTTTTAAAAGAGATATTTACAGTAAATTTCGAAAAATCAGATGCTAAGCAATCAAATTTCATACAGGATTTATTACAAGTATAAGAAATATGAAGAAGTATATATAAAACATCTAGTTATACGATATTCCTAAAATGTAGAATACAGTTTCTGGCAGAATTCTTCAATTGACATGATCCTGCAATTCCTGAAAGCAAAGAAAACATTAGGTTTCCTTTCAGATAAGACGCCATGCTTTCAGTCAGTCCCAGAGAGAATTACTTAATTAAACTTCTAACACTATATTTTTTATTTTGAGAATATAAGCACAACTATTTACATATCACAAAAGGCCACCGAGTTTAAAATATCATTCGGAATACCTAAATCAATATTCTTATATTAGGAAATTACCATAATCTATTAATTACACCCACTGGCAGCAATGACAGAATAACAAATGTTCATCACAACTGATGCAATAAAAAATATTTATAACAATTAGCTCTAGATTTAAGTTAATAGTCTAAAATGAAAAGCTTAAAAAAAATATATCTGCAAAGTTCTGTTAAAATTAGTCTCAGGTGTGAAACATGATCTTCCATACATTAATATGAAATATATTGATAAACTGATTGTTCATTTAATAACAAAAACTAAACTTTATGGTTACACTAAACCATGGGGCATATTCACAATAGCATACATATTTAAAAGTATATCAGGTTTTAAATTATAAACAGTCACTACTTTACCCATTTAATAACCATTAAAGATATCTTATGTTTAAAAAGTAAACCCAATAACATGTCTATAATGTAAGAAAATGATGGCACAATGAAGTATGGGATATTAATTTTACATAGCCTTTTGCATATAGTAATCATGGATAAAATATCTACACATAAGTAAAATATCACAAAAATGCAACTCATCTTTAGTTAAAAAGTTCTACTGAGTGCACCCAAGCTGATTAACCAGATTGTTTATTACTTGAAATTTTAATAAGTGCCTCAGAAAAACTTGAAAAATTAATGACAGACGAAAATGACGTATTTTACAAGAAACTTTATAAACAGATTATACGCATTGTTATGTATACGGATGCATAAAAGCTGGCAGGTAATACATCATCAAAGAAATTCCTAAATCTGTACACGCAATCATTGAAAATTTATACAACAGCATTTTAAACAACCATAGTGCGAATAACCACAAAACGTGCATAAAGTTCATACAAAATTCTCGAAAATCTTCTCGCAATCTATGCCATAGGAGCTGAAATAGATCTGATGTTCATTTCGTTACCTATCAGCCAAAACATCATATGAAAGCGAAAATATTTCATCTCACACAGCAGAGACATTTGAAATAAACTAAGCTAATCGCGGCATACATTATACTAAAATGATGTAAGATAATACACGGAGAGGATCAACAAAGCACTATGTTTCTAGATATAAAATAGATCAACACAAAACTCACCTTTTTCACACCTTTATATACATAAACATAGAGCTCTCGCCCCACGTTAAAGCAAATCCTATCACCGTTGCCGGATGGGTCTGGTACAGTTACAAAAGATACTTTCACGGGAGTATTACCCTGAGCATTAAAGCCAACTCTATTAGGTCTTGAATATTCAGATAGGGTCATCAATTTATAGACTCCTTCTCGAGTCATAAACTGAGTCTTTAGTTCATCCTTGCCTCCCCCGTCACACTGCACCGCCATTTTACCGACTCAACATTGATGAGGAAATTAGATATCCCGGATTTTTGGAGGATAGGAACATCATAAAACAACCTTTCTAACGTTCTAAAATTTTTCTTGATTTTTCATACCATTTTGAGGATCAAACGGATCACAAACTAAACTGTACAGGGGCAACACAGGTCAACAGAAGCTTATTGAATTAATGTTACACATTCCTCATAAGTAGACTGATCTGAAAGATGCAAGTTGTTGCCACTTTTGTAAAAGCTCTCTTTTAACATTACAGTCATAAATTAAATATAGGCTTAGTAGGTAGCAAAGTCAGTTGCATTTAAGTAAGAATAAAAAAGAATGAAACTAACCACTACAATTACTTCAGAAAAAACCAAACGAAATACTCTGAGCTGTCAAAAACATTTGCCTCCAAAACTGACTTGCGACGATTACCTTATCAACAGCAAAGTGAGGGAAAAGTTGGGGGAGGGGGAGGGAGATTAAGTGCCTGTTCACATAGCAGTCCGTTAGCATAAGCATTAAATTTTAACTAATCATATAGCTGAGCGCTATGACATCATCCATTGACTCACGTATCATGATCCGTGAACACTCCGTTGACCTTTTAGGGCCTGTTCACATAGGAGTCCGTTGAGTTGCGTAAGGAAAAGATGACGTTGAGATGAAAATAAACCAATCATAGGCCTCCAAAGAGATTAGCAATGAAATTTTTAACGCCTATGATTGGTTTTTTTTCGTCTCAACGTCATCTTTTCCTTAACGCTACGCTACGGACTCCTATGTGAACAGGCCCTTATGCTTAGGCTAATGGACTGCTATGTGAACAGGCCTTCACACTTTCAAGCCTTTTAGCCGTATCTGATTTGACGATTTCCGGCCAAAATGCTACCCCACGTCGGACACCTCCGACTGATGATTTCTTTCCCTCTTATATCCACACAGCACTATGTTGTCCCATTTTAGAATCTTTCTAAAGCCACACTAAATAGGTTTAACTGAAATGCATCCGAAAAGCTCGAAATGGCCTCCATATTACTTAATTCAGAGAGTTGAATGTCTTAGCCATGAAGCTATAAGAAGGAACGTAAGCTTCAATGGGGAATTCCTCGAAAAATGGACCGATTATGGTCACTCACTGGCAGATGGCGCGACATGTAACAGAGGCGCCGATTTTTCATTGAGTTATATGAACACGTGTATTTGTTTGACACATTTTTAAATTTATTCTGTGCACAGATATGCCAACATGTTTTGCACCTGGTTGTACTAGTGGCTATCGATCAGCCATAAAAAGAAATAAAGAAATGGGACAGAGAAATCATAGTTTGTTTACCCTTGCTACGGTAAGAACATTATTATTGTTTTGTTTTAATATAAGATGTATAATAGTGAGAGAAAAATACAGCTGTTGTGTTTTAAACGAACACAAAGTTAAGACAGCTTAAATTCTGCCGGAAATAAGCGTGTTATATTTTTCAATCATTCCTACATCCGATCTGAATAAAAGGTGTTCACAAAGCTCTATTGTTATGTAGACAAATGTAAATAATTACTGAAATTACTGCACAAAATTATAAATCCCATTATTTATTATTAAATTTAAACTTTTATTTTATATTACTTTTGAATTGAATTATTCTACTCATTTAATAATTTAACTGAATAATATCTTTTATTATACCACTAAAATTAACCGTGATATTAAATCTAACTGTATTTCTATTCAATTTGTAAAGTTATTCCCTTGTCAATATCAATGAACAATGTTGTAAATATCTGTAAATACTGTCATGTATAATTCTTTTTTTCAAATTTATCTATAGTAAATTGTATATAAAGCATTTAATTTTCATTTTATAATAATATATTAATAATGTATGTTGTTAATTTCAATTCTTTATAATTATGAAATACTATTCTTCTATTCAACATATTTTGTGGTTATGGAAAATCAAGATGCATGTCTGAGTTAAAGCTATCATTTTTTAAAAAATTGTTCACAGAAATAAAATATTTCCAGTTAACATTTCTACTTGAAATTAATGTTTATTCCCCCCTGCTAAGTATTAGTCAAAAATATTTAGTATCTGTTAATATTTTTTTTTACACTCGTGTCCATAAATTAAGGATAATTCAGAATCCCACGGAAATCGAACTCTAAAGTAAAATTTCACCTGTAGAATTATCACACTCATCTTCAAGAATAATATGCAAATTACAGGAAGCCACCAGATGACGCCGATAGTACGTCACAATGACGAGAGTGTAAGAGAGGGGTCTATAAGGAACGGTGGCAAAGAAGTAAAATTGTTCACAAGCGTTCTGTAAGCCGCTCAGTCCCATAACGGAATAGTTATGACATGGAGGACGCAGGTGGATGATTTTTTACGTGGTTGAATTATAGGCCGCATGGAATGTGGGCGTACTCAGATGGAAGTATCCGAGGAACTTGGAATTGCCCAAAGTTTCACCTCTAGGCTTTGGCAACGATTCCAAGGTGATGGAAATGTCACTAGATGTTACAGTACAGGTCGCCCCCGAGTTTCAACGCCGAAAGAAGACCGGTATTTGGCAGTAACTGCCAAAAGAAGCAGACGGAGCACATCATCCGACCTGTCTCGTCAGCTATCTGCAGCCCCGGGTACTACAGTTTCAAGGCAAACCATGTACAAACGTTCGGGAAATATTGGTCTATATGCTCGCAGGCCTGTCAGATGTGTTCCGCTCACGGCATTTCACTGTCGGCAGCGATTAGCCTGGAGTAGAGAACATGTAATGGTGACATCGTCACAGTGGGCTTGTGTGATGCTTTCGGACAAGTCCAGGTTTAGTTTGCAGTCTGATTCACGTCGGACTTTTATATGGAGAGCGCCAGGTACCCGTTACCACCAAGACAACATCACTGAACGACACTGTTACGGTGGTGCAGGATTGCTCGTTTGGGGTGGAATTATACTGGGCTCCAGAACAGATCTGCATGTTCAAATCGGAACCATGAACGGCCGCATTTATCGGGACATAATTCTGGAACAACATGTACGTTTGTTTAGGGGTGCCATGGGCGCAGAATTTGTGTTTATATATGAAAACGCCCGTCCTCACCGAGCAAACATCGTAAACGAATGCCTTCAATCTGAGGATATCACCCGTATGGAATGGCCAACATTCTCACCTGACCTGAATCTGATAAAACATGTGTGGGACATGCTTGGCCGACGAGTTGCAGCCCGTCAACCACCTCCTACATGTGTACTGGAACTTGGGAGAGCATTGCTTGCTGAGTGGAGTAATCTTCCCCAAGATCAGCTCGATAATTTGATACTCAGCATACCTAGGTATTGTACGGACTGTATTTCATCGCATGGGAGACATACAATGTATTAACCATCATGCCAACCATGTAATATTAAGTTTTTGTAAAGAAGATATTTTTTACAATTGCTCCAGGGAGCAAAAATCGTAGTTTTTATGAATGGTATCATACATGCACAATCTTTTTGTTCTTTATCGAAATAAGTCACGTTTGTTTTGTTTCTGAACCTTTATTTGCCGGAGCTGGCATTATCCTTAATTTATGGACATGAGTGTACTATGAAAACTTTATAAAACTGGTGATTATGCCGGAACCTTAATATCTGAGATATGGCCCAACAGTACATCGCTCTGCCAACTGAGCTATCGCCAGACGCTGGAACCTTAATATAGAATTTAATCACTATTAAGTTAGTTTCCATAAGTAAATAAGTTTTAATTGCATGATAAACAAAGTTGTCAGTATAAATGCTTATGCAAAATCTGTTGCATATAATTTGAAAAGAAATTAATATTTTCCGATCTTTTTACTATGAGTACAATAAAACCCATGCTTTGTGAAAATGCAAAAATATAGCTGATTTGTCCTTGTCAATGTTATTTAGTTTTTTTTAAAGTCTCTGAAAAAAATTTGTATTCAGTATTTTACCAACTTGACGGTTATACCTCCAGTTTTAAAAAGTGTAATGAGATGCTTTGATTGATTTTTTTTCCAAAGGAAGATGATTCAAAGTATTGTGTGATTAAATACAGAATTGTCTTCCTATTTTATTAGTCCTGATTAGAATTTATTTGTGATGATTGATAGAAATGCTGCTTTTCTTTTTAAAGGCTGTTATGTATGATGTATTATTCATACTTATCTGCAAATAAAAATATTCTTATATTACTATGTGTGTGCGTGTGTGTGTTTGTTTGTTAATCAATAGCATTTCTCACAATTTTTTTTCTCCCATAAGAGATTTCCTTCACAATTCTTTTCTGCAATTCCTTAATTATTAAATTATCACAAAATTCTGAACTCATTTATTCTGAAACTAATATACAATTATTCTGAAAAAATTTATATAATGAAGTGTGACTCGTCATGTGTCAGATGTTTAGGCATTGCATACTCTGTAGCTGCAGCTAGTGTGCTCTTATATGTGCATGTAAATAACTAGCTCTAGAAAATTATGTATCATTATTTACTCATTTCCTTTAAGAATTTTAATGAAGTTTAGCAAAAAAAGCAGTTGAAATAAACATTTTGCATGAAAATAAACAATTGTTAAGTTAAATAAATAGATTCATATTAAATACGTACTAAAAAAAAACTTGTTTTATCTTGAAAAAAAAGAAAAATTCATATCAAATCATATGGTTTCCGTGTTAAAGCCGTGGACCGATCGGCGCACGCGCCACCTAGTGGCAGCGACCAAATGTGAGACACTTGTTTAACAGAGCTACTCCTCCTTCTGTAGCTTCATGGTCTTAGACCTTTACGTAAAGTCAACATCCCTTGGATGCGGTAAAATAAAAACTGCTCAAACTAGACATCATACGTACATTTGGATTTTGATCCGATTTCATTTGAATGATAACACTCGAAAGTATTATAAATATCAGATTTACATTCTTTTTACTAAAAATCCATAAGAAAAACTGCTCATTGAAATGTGTGCAGGCTGCAGAAGATTTGAATTTTTATAATTTTTGGATCGTCCTTACAATACAGAATTTAAAAGAACAATCTAATATTACGCACACAAAGCCCATTAACAATTCAGCTATGTACACTGCTGGCCACTGTAAATGCAACACCCTGAAGGAAACATGCAAATAACATGAAATTTGCATTAGTGAAGGTGACATGCATTAGTGAAGGTGAGATATGCAAATGATAAGAATTTCAGCGCAGACGCATATCACGCGCGCCTGTGGCGCCACTTCAAAGCGCTATTTAAGGCTTGGAGATTTTGACGCTTTCAAGTTCGGCAATTGTGTTTTTCTTGCGCTTTTTAAAAAAAAAACGATCAATTATGCCTCGCCGAAAACAGCCATCATCTTTTGATCAAGTATCCGAGTTCGACAGAGGAAGGATAGTGGCCTACCGAAATTGTGGATTATCTTTCAGGGAAATCGGTAGTCGTGTTGGACGAAACCAAACAACTGTAATGCGGATATGTGATCGTTGGATGCAGGAGGGTACGACGGACCGGCGTGTTCGATCGCATCCACCTCAGCGCACCACTTCACGTGATGACAGGCAAATTGTGCGCATGGCAGTGACGGATCGCTCAGTCACATCACGAACCATAGCACAGCACATGCAGTCTGTAACGCATCATCCAGTGTCTGCGCGTACCATTCGATGCCGTTTACAGCAGAGTGGTCTGTCCGCAAGACGTCCATTGCTTTGTCTACCCTTGACGCAGAACCACAGACGTCTCCGCCGCCAATTGTGCGATGACAGAAGGATGTGGACGACAGAATGGAATGAAATTGTCTTTACTGACGAGTCACGCTTCTGTCTGCAACACCACGATGGTCGCATTCGAGTCTGGAGACACCGTGAAGAGAGGATGCTGAACAGCTGCGTTATGCACCGCCACACTGGTCCTGCACCGGGTATTATGGTATGGGGCGGTATTGGATATCACTCTCGCACACCTCTAGTATGCATTGCCGGTACTTTAAACAGCCAGCGCTACATCTCCGAGGTGTTGGAGCCAGTTGTAATTCCTTACCTTCAGGGCTTGCCCACTGCCATATTTCAACAGGATAATGCGCGACCACACGTGGCACGCATTGCCCAACGGTTCTTCGTCAATCGCCAGATTGAATTGCTGCCCTGGCCGCCTCGCTCTCCGGATCTTTCGTCGATAGAAAACATGTGGTCCATGGTTGCTCTACGATTGACCCAGATTCCATCCCCAGCTGCCACAGCAGATCAACTTTGGCAACGTGTGGAAGCTCCTTGGTCTGCTGTATCCCAAGAACTCATCCATAGTCTCTTTGAATCAATGCCGAGGCGTCTGGCAGCGGTGATCTCCAACAATGGCGGCTACTCTGGCTACTGATTTGGCAGGAACCACACTTCACAGAAGTCTATAAATTTAATCATTTGATACTTGGTCAACATGTTATCTACAAAATAAATTTTGTTGTGATATCTCTTGTCTTTCTTGGTGTTGCAATTTGGGTGGCCAGCAGTGTATTATATACTTTTACATTTGAAGTTTATTTCTCTATTTCTTTTTAAACTAAATTACTTTCTTAGACCCAAATTCAGTTTAAACAGCGGAAACTTGTGAATGTCGTTCCGCACCCCGTGTGTGTGTGTGTGTGTGTGGGGGGGGGGTTTGCGAGGGAGAAAACGCGTTTTTTAGCTATTCTGTTCAAACAGTTTGTGCTTCCGCAAATGATGACGTCAAGATGTGTAAGGAAACCTTATATGGTCAAGCCACCCCACGCTAAACCTAAAGTAGGAGAAAACAGCGACGATCAATTTAGTGAAACCGTCTGGCAGAACTCACTCAAACAAGGCATTTTAATTGCTTCCTTGCGCTGGGGTTCAAGGAAAATTATATAGTATTGGATAAACCCGCGCTTTGAGGTCAACCATTTTTGAACGTGGCTGTCGCGCTGGTTGTTTCTTTTATATTTTTTAGATGAAAATGTCTCAAAGGACATCAAATGTTTCAGTAGAGGAGATCGAGCTCCTGCTGAGAGAGTTGGAGGCACGTCCGGAGCTTGTATCTGGGGAATTTTCATCGAAAATTCCCAATAAAAAGATACAGAATGAAGAATGGGGCGTGATAGCCACCAAATTGAGCAGCATCAATATGGGGATTAGTCGTTCCGGAAATGAAGTTCGAAATAAATGGAACGACTTAAATTATCGAGAAAAGCAAAAAAAAAAAATTGTTAGCGTACATGTAAAACATGTACGTCAACAATTCTTATAATACTTCTATTATATATATATTTAAATAACAGAGTTAAAAACTGTGCAGTAAAACCTATGTTTGTTAAAAAAAGGTATACGTTAAAAACATTAAAGATGCTCAAAATAATGTATAGACGACAAGCCTTTTAACAATAGCATAAAAGTATTTATTGATTTGAAAAATTAGTTAAAATTAGTTAAAAAATACAAAGTCAATATCTTCATTTTTCACTAGTAACACTTAGTAATGTACGCCGGGTTTTCATATGGAATCAATTTCTTAAAAAAACAGACTATTTCCCATACTGTGACGGACTATCAAAAATGAGTTAAATGTGGAAGTAATACAAAAATATCTTACTCTCAGCAGGCTTGATACAACATCTTGTTATCTTATCAGATCAGACACAAACTTCTTGATAAATGCATTGATGACAGAGCAGCTTGATACTTGTTAATCGATCCTTGATAATACTCGATCATTGCTACTACATCCTTGATACTAGGTCCTTGATACTACCTGATAATACCCACTATCTCACCGATACTCACTACTGAAAGTGTTCACGGCTTGTATACAAGTGTCAAAAGCTGATATTCAAATATCGGGTTGTAATTTCTACGAAATACGCCATCTACTAGAGATTTTTATGTTTAATTATATGACATACGGCAGTTTGCCAAACATGACGTAATCAAAAGAAACTTGCGTCAGTGATTCGGCTTAGTTATGAATTGAATCGCTTTAATTTGAACCGGCTTAAAATGGAAATGCAAAATATGACGTCAAACTTCGGAAAGGCAAGTAATTAATGGACCTTTAAAGTAATTCTTTGTTCATATTGCTAACAAAAATGCCACAATAGTTAAATATTCCACTGGTACAGGTGGTGGTCCACCAAAAAAGGAATATTTTACAGACATCGATGGACGAGTCCTAGGACTAATTGGAAAAAAGTTCAGTGAAGGCATCACTGGTGAGTCATTCGATTCATCTGCATTGGTAAGTAATTTCAGTTGTATTTGAAAAGAAAAAAAATTAATTTGACTTTAGCAATATCGGAATATTTTATTATTATTATTATTATTAGTTGTAGGCTGTTTTAAAACAGAAGGAAATGGATGGCAAGTAAATTATTAATTTTGTATTTTATTACCTGTTTCTTAGACTTTCTTTTGATCATCTTCAATGCTATTTACAATATATCATATTTTTACATTACAATATATTTATCATAAATAAATATAATTAAAGCAAAATTTAAAAATGTCCTAATGCTTATTTATGGGACAATAAAGTACTAGAACTGTTCTGTTAGACCAGGGTTTCTTAACCTGTGGTTCATGGACCCCTTGGGGGTCCATGGGTCATATTTTGGGGGTCCGCCGACTGCTCCTAATTTTTAAAACGTTTGCATCAATATTTAAAAAAAAACTTTTTTGTCACGGGCAACCTCTGTAAGCCGTCTGTCTGCCATTTCCCAATAGAGACCTCCACAATACGAGGAAAAGAACATTCGCAAACCATATAAAATTTGAAATTTTTAGAAACACAAAGTAGCCTTTGAATTTTACTTCACTTGGAAATAAAGTGACGTTAAAATCAGTTCCGCAAAGTTCTTGCAAATTTTTAAAACAAAATATTTGTTTTACTTTTTCATAAGTTGTAATTAAAGTATTTTTTTTGAAGTGTTTTTTTGTGTCACAGTTTTTTCGAGTGAATTTTTAATGTTTCATTTGATTATTTGATATTTTTTGTAGCCCAAAATGTCCAAAAAAAGGAAGTATGGTGAAAATTATGTAAAATATGGATTCTACTGCATGAAGGAATCGGACGGTGTTGAAAAGCCACAATGCTTTCTGTGTGGAAAAGTTTTGGCAAACGCCAGTATGAAACCGGCAAAATTGATAGAGCATCTCAAATCTCTTCATCCTGAAAATGCATCTAAAGATCTAGAATTTTTTACAAAGAAGAAAGCCCAGTTTTCGAAATCTAGAACATTAACCAAACTTGGATTTGGTATTCCACAAAAACCTTTGGTTGAGGCATCTTTCAGAGTTGCATATCGTATTGCCAAAAGTAAGAAACCGCATACTATTGGAGAGACATTATTTAAGCCATGTGCTCTGGAAATGGTTGAATTAGTTTGTGGACTGGAACAGAGAAAAAAACTTGAGGCTATTCCATTGTCCAATGATGTGATACATTCAAGAATAGTTGAAATTTCTTGCAATATCTTGAAACAGATCATCGATGAATTGAAAGCATCGCCATTTCCCTTTAGTATGCAACTGGAGGAAACTACAGACATCTCGAATTGTAGTCAACTTCTTGTTTTTGTTCGTTACGTGTCTGCTGATACTATCAAAGAAGAATTCTTATTTTGTGAGCCTCTTTTGCAAACTACAAAGGCAGTTGATGTTTTAGCGATTTTAAATGTTTTCTTTTCCAAACACGACTTCGACTGGAAACAAAAACTTCATTCACTTTGTACGGATGGAGCACCTGCGATGCTTAGCAATAAATCTGGTTTTGCCCATTTGGTAAAAAAAGAGGCTCCTAATGTTATTGTTACACATTGTTTTTTACATAGACATGCACTGGCTACAAAAACTCTTCCAACCAGCTTAAAAGAAGTATTGTCAATAGTTATTAAAACTGTGAATTTTATTAGAAGTAATTTTATTAGAATTTTATTAGAAGTACTCTTAATCATCGTCTTTTTAAAACACTGTGTCAAGAAATGAACGCAGAACATGAGGTACTTCTGTACCACACGGAAGTGCGCTGGCTGTCACGAGGGCAGGTTTTGAAACGAATTTTCATGTTGAAGACAGAAGTATCACTTTTTTTTAGAAGAAAAAGATAACTCACTCTTCGAATATTTCAAGAAAAAAGATTTTATAGGTAAATTGGCTTACCTGGCAGACATTTTTAACCACATGAACGATATAAGTCTTTCAATTCAAGGGCCTGATACAACAATTATGGATGCCACTGACAAACTACAGGCATTTTTATTGAAAATGTCACTTTGGAAAATTAGAATTCAAAATGGGATATATGCAAACTTTCAAATGTTGGACGAAGTGCTTTTTGAAAATGGATCTCGGCAAGATAGTTTGTTATTGAATAATTTGAAAAATGAAATCTGTGAACACCTGGAAGTACTTCAAGTTTCATTTGAAAAATATTTCAATTCGGATGGAATAAATATAAAAGATGAGTTGTGGATTCGTAATCCTTTTCTTTGTGATATTGACTGTATCGATGACATGAACCTTGCCAAAGATGAGCTAATTGATTTGAAAACAAAGTCCTTGTTAAAAATGGATTTCGATTAAAAAAATCTTGGAGAGTTTTGGTCTTCTTTAAGAGAAGCCTACCCATTGCTTGTAAAACGAGCTATGGCAGCCATTATTCCGTTTGCTACAGTATATCTTTGCGAAGCGGGATTTTCCACACTTGTCACAATAAAAACAAAACATCGAAATCGACTGAATATCGAACATGATATGCGCGTTGCTTTGTCGAAAACCATCCCTCAATTCAATCTGCTAATCAAGGAAAAGCAGCAACAGCCTTCACATTAAAAATTTTAATTTCTTCAAATTTTTTATACTATTGAAATAAAAATATTAAAATAATTAAATAATAAAACAGAATATATTTTGTAATAAATGATGTTTAAGCAATTTTTTTTTCACAGAGGGGTCCGTGACATATTTAAGATTTTTAAAGTGGTCCATTGTGCCAAAAAGTTTAAGAAGCACTGTGTTAGACTTTTCAATCATTTGTGTACAAGAATATCATATTTCTATCTTTGTTTATAAATCTTATAAATAAAAAAAATGCTGTTTATTAATCATTAAACAAAGATCAAAATATTTTGTTGCAGGGGCTTTACTACCAGATAAAAACCACTGCATTATTAATATTTGAGGGTGGAGGATTGAGACCATGACATGGTACACTTAAATAGAAAACATAAATTTAATAATTGTGCTTCAAAAGATCACTGCTAATGCTCAGTCATGTATCAAAATTGTTTTGTGTAATCATGTAAAAAACTTCAAGTAAATAAAATTGAGAATACATATTTTACAAACAAAATTTATTTTCGAAACAAAACATTTCAAGAAAATTAAGTTTGTATCTCTTGTTTGGAAGTTACAAGTTCTAAGAGCATAACAAACATAATGGCATGGTATTCATATATTTGTATTTTTGCTCGCATGAAATTTCTAAAATTTATTACAACTATGCATTTAATAATCATAAAGCTAAGGAAAATCCTTGAGAAAAAAATAGTTATTATAACTAATAAAATGAACTTTTGTTTCATTATGATTTTAGAAAATTTAAATTTTTTAAAATAAAGTTAAAGAAAAATTATTTGCTATTTATTCTAATTATTTTCTCCCCCAGAAAGTTGTGTTATACAAAGTAAAATTACAACCCGTAAGAAAGCAGAAACAAAGTCTTGGCATATTGCTCAATCATCAAGTAAGTTATTTAAATTTTGATAAATTTAAATTGAATTTTTGTAACAAGTTTTAAAATATAAATTTCAGACTGAAACTGTTGGAGATATTGAAAATTTTTGTAGCAACATACTTTAGAAATTAAATAATTGTATGTTTCACCTAACATTAATGCTCTTAGAAAATTTGAGTTTTTTAAATAAATTTAAAGCAAAATTATTTGCTGTTTATTCTAATTAATTTTTTCCCCCAGAAAGTTGTGTTATACAAAGTGAAATTACAACCCCTAAGAGCGCCTATAAGAATACGACTCAACACAAAAATTCTCCCACAAACACCGACACATTAGGGAAAACGGTTGCCAGGTGGCATTTGTTAGAACCAAGCCTCAACTGTTTACTTTTTATCTACAGTTTAACATTGTAAATGTGGCAACAC
The DNA here is from genome assembly GCA_907164885.2 of Dolomedes plantarius. Lineage (NCBI taxonomy): Eukaryota > Metazoa > Arthropoda > Arachnida > Araneae > Dolomedidae > Dolomedes > Dolomedes plantarius. The sequence continues at coordinate 80,492,258 of OU015494.1, read as the reverse complement.
TTTATGTAAAGAAAAAGTCCGGCGGATTTTGAAAAATGAACATGACGCTTTGAATACTAGCCGTGAAATTATTTTAAGTTTATCAAAAAAAAGGAGAACGGTTAGTTATTGCAAATCTCGCACATTTGGTGTGCAGGAAGTGATCGGTAAAGAGTTACGGACAGATATTTTATTCTTTTCGTAATTCTTGATATTTGTATCGTAGAACATTCCATTTCGTTTAAGCTTAATTGTTGCTATTGAGTTTCATTTTTATTGAATTGGAATCGTTAGTTGAGAAATGAAAACCTGTCAGAGCGTCTTTTACGAAAACGCTTAATGCAATTTTGCAGGAATTAGAAAAGGAAATTCCTGATGAAAAATCTGTGAAAACGAAACTTGTTACTATAGAACGTTTATCTAACGAACCTAGTACTTTTGACTTTCAAATATTGAATGCAAAATTTTCTTCAAATGATCAGTTTGAAAGTGAATGAGCAAAAGTTGAAGAGTACAACGAAAAGTCAGATTTAATACGAGTGGAAACGGAATTATTTTTCAATCGCCAAACAGCCCGATCCATTGGCAGTGTGCCGCAAAATTTGAATAAACGGAAACTGAGATTGCCTGAAATAGAGATAAAACAATTCGGTGGCAACATTAAGGATTGGTTACCGTTTTGGGGACAATTTCGGTGAATACACGAGGATAAGGAAATTCAAAATGAAGACAAGATAAATTATCTCGCTCAAACGACCATACCCGGTACGAGACTACGTCACATTGTGAACAGCATCCCTGCAACTAACGAAAATTATGAAAAGGTTATAGAAAGCTTAAGAAATAGGTTCGGCAGGGAAGAATTGTTGGTGAAATTCTATATTCGGGAATTATTAGGTCTGATTATTAAAAATGTTACAGATCAAAAAGGAAATAATCCTAAAATTTGACCGGCCCTTCCTAAGATATGCGGTAAGTCCTGATGACAAGTCATGCAACAGCAATCCTTTACAGGTGAGCTAGGAAAAACGGGAGGGGAAAACTTTGCCAAAAACAAACCAAAACCAAAACCAAAAAACAACTTTTAAACTTATATTGAAACCAGAAACCTACAAACTAAGTAGAAAACGATTTTTAGATCAGCTCCTGTGCCACACTCAGACTCAGACACTACTTTACTTCAAAATTTCAAATTACATACAAGTACTTCATAAATTAACTTATTGATAACTAAAACAGGACAAAGTAAGTCAATATAAGTGAACAACACAAATTTTAGTTTAACACATATACAAAATATCTAAGCATCCATGAACTTAATTAAAAATACCCAGATATTTAAATACACAAACATATACGAATCACATTTTTTTGGCACGTTCGCTATATTACTATTGTATTTTGACTTTTACACACAAAACAAACTGTACTTGAGAGAGAAAAATGACATTTTTTCAGTCTATTACAAAAGCATGGCTGTAAACAGAACTGCAGCCAGAACTACTTAGCTGACATGTTGCCAATTACAAAAAAGAAACTTTAGAAACATCTTTTTCTCTGTTAACATGTTACAACACTTTCCCTTGTTAAAAGAGAAAAAAAAATATATTACAACACATTTCTAAATTAGGGTTCTAAATTAGCAGTTAGCGTTCAGAGTTTATGAGTCCCATCTTTTCGCATAATATTAACAGTCTAGGTTTATGTAAGGGCTTTGTCATCAAGTCTGCATGTCGTGTTGCCCGTCCAAAGTTATCTTATCAGGCGTGAATTAGTTGGGTAGAACATTATTTATTTATAAAGGGGTAGTTGGGTGCGTTGTGTTTTAAAATTATTTGTTAATAACCCGTAGTTCAGGACGTAATTACCAATGACGAACAAGCCAACTAAAAATATTAAACATTTAAAACAGAGAGTTGATTTAAATTTAAATTAAACTTAGTTTATTTACAATTTTTATACATTTGTACATTTTATCTTAACACTTTCGCAACAAAACACTTATCCATACCTAACCGAAATTCTCAACTAAAAAAAAGTATGGTTCTAAAAGATTACTTTTAAAAACAGGGCAAGGGAACACAGAACAATTAACCAAAACATCTAATACCACTAAATTCTTCTATCAATTATTTTCCCATATTTGTAAACCAAACTTTAAAAAACAAAATCAAAAACCTCTACCAAAAAGAACCAGACTGATCTTTAGAAAATGAATTATTTGGACTTACTCAGTGCGTCGTATTTCGGTGCACTTGTAGATTCACTTCTGACGTGGGCCAGGGAACTCTTGCTTCTATCACTGGAGAGTTTGCTTCTGCCTTTAAATCACTTCGCTCACACACACCAATATTTTACTGCTCAGACTTTATTTAAGGAATTTAAAATATTTTCCTCACGTCGTAGCACACCAATCTCAATAGGCAACGGGGAACTTCCGTTTCCGTCCCGATACGCCAAAAATCAAGAAAAAGGTATCTCCCTGAGAGATCGTAGAATTGGCATTCTCCGAAAGACAGGGGAGAGAGAGAGGGCTAGAAAGAGAGAGCTCTTGAGTTTTTTAAAAACTCCTCAATTTATATATTTTTTAAGCCCATCCTTCTTCCCTGGCTCCCCCTTCTAAATTCTTTTAGACCAATTCTGAAACTTGCCATCACCTCATTCGCTTGTTTTACTCCACCATCATTTAAATTGCCGCCCCTGCTCAACTAATGTACACCCCCACGGGAAACAAGCTTGCAAAAACCTCCCACGACGCCCGTGGTTCTCACATGCCGCTGTTGTAAATCCGAAAACACAGTCCATTGTCGTGTAATGTCAAACCCTGGCGACATCTTCTCTTAATCTCGTCTGGCGATCAACCTCCCAAGTTGACCACCGTCGTAGTACTATTTAATACCTTACATCACACAGGACCGGTCCGTTCTTTAATCAACGTACCGCTTTCAGCCGTCGTTTCCAAATTTGTCAAATAAATGTAATGATGACAGCCTTCTATCGACTTAACCTTTTCCTATTTGTATGACATTTTTACATATTCGAAGGCGCATCATTACATACGCTCCCTTCCTCGAAGCCTTAAACAACACTCCTTCCTCCAAAAAAAAAATCAACACCACTGATCTCACTTCTTAACAAAGTTTCTTCCTCGAAACCTCACACAACACTCCACAAATTTTTCGCAACACTATTACTCACAAATCTAAACAAAAGTCTCTTCCTCGAAACCTCACACAACCTAAACCAAGTCTCACCAACCGTTCTCTAAAGCATATTCCATATGCGCTCCCTTCCTCAAAAAAAAGTTTACAAAACACTTAATGAAATATTCATATTTTTATATAATTTTTCAGCTTCCAAAACCAAATACACATTTTTATCATATCCTTTGACATCCAAAACCTGGAAATTTAATTTGAAACATTATTCATGATGAGAAAGTTTTTGTTTTCTTGTAACATATCTTCTATACATGGACGATGCAATTGTCCCATTCCCAAAGTTTATCAATTAATTTACAAGTTCGAGAACCAGTGAGTCCATCCTTGTCCTGCTCGAAACACACTGAACCACTGAATATGCTGCAAAAATCAAATATCTGTATCTTACCGCCGAAATGTCCTTTGCCGTCTCTGCCAATTTTTTTGTCATCACGATTTATAATATTCAATCTGTTCAGAACACAATCACAGCATTCATCATGAAATTTTTATCATATATTGAAAAGATCAGTCCCAAAACGCTATCAACAATGCACTAGATTTTCCTTTCTATCATCATTATTTTAAATTCAAATTAATTAATTAAACCTATATGTATTTGACATATGAACATAAAATTTTTATAACTTCCCAACAAACACAGAGGCATCGGGCCGGGGTCGGAAGGTTCCGGCCAGCCGATTTCTCCACTGCCGGGCCGGCGCATTAGGTCAGTATAGTTTCCGTCACGGCTGTGTCCTCTCGCCCGCGACTACTCCGTCGAGTGCTGGGCCGTTTCCGGTAGGAATCGAGCCATCGTTCATCCGACTGTGAACCGTTAGGCAGCCCCGAGTAAGCCATCGATGCGGACAGATAGCCGGAGCGTAACCGAAGGTTGACGAGCCGGTTACGGGAGCAATAATTGGTGTCGACATACCGTCATCTACCCATCTCGTAAACAGCAATGAGCCGTAGGTCCGGGCATCATGCCAGCATTCTACCAGAATCGGACCGCCGGCATTTTTTCAAAGTTTTGCGTAGGACCCTTTCGTTTATATGCTTATTTTTATTATTTATTACATTGACGAATAACCTCTGATATCAACCCTTTCACTTTTATTATTATTTTTTTGCCTTCATATTTCTAGTATTCTTTCCAGTTTTGCCTTATGTATTTTTAGGTATTACCAAATACTGATCTTTGTTATTACCTAAAAATTTGCATATGAATCACAAGTTTACTTGTTAGAACAAAACCTCATTTTGTATTAAGATACATTTACCCAAATTTGAAAGTTCAGATAACATTAATACCAACCATTAAAGCTAAATCATCTTTGCATTCGATCTAAGGTTCCCGTTTGTTTTTTTAAATTTAGAATGAGATTATAGTATGTAAAACAGTACTACTTTAATAATTAACCCAAAAACTTTGTACTTCCCCACTATAAAATTTATTAACATAATTTGATAAATTTATAAACATAAATTTGATACATTCATTTTTCAAAACTTGAGTAATGTGTAGTGTGTATGATGAAACCCATCTTTGTGAGCTTATGAAAACTTGCTAGAAGAATTTATTTAAATTATTTTTTGATGTAGAGTTAATAAATGCTCTACAGATAAGAAAATTATTTTTTGCATAGTTTTGTGAATTAAAGAGTAATTCATTAAATTCTTATAAGTCATTTTTAAAAAATATTTTCTTTTATATTATATTGGACATTCAATATCCAACACTCGATAGTACTATTTTTGAGAAATAGTAATATGATAGTAATATTTCTCAAAAATAGTACTATCATAGTAATATCTTCTATTGTAATTTTGAGAAATAATTATAGAAACACATGTTTTTAAATACAGAAAAGAGCTGGTTTAAAGTAAAAATAGTTTATTTAGAAAGTATATAGCACATTTACACAATTTTTTTCTGCAAAACAGGATCCTTTCGTTGTACCTCTGGCTCCATCTTTACAGCATCTAGGGAAAAAAAAGAAAGAGAAAATCAGTTCATAAATTTATGTGAAAGGAAAATGACTCCCATTCCCTGATATAATTTATGAATCAAAAGAAGAATTTATTAAAATTATTTTTTGATGTAGAGTTAGTAAATGCTCTGCAGATAAGAAAATTATTTTTTGCATAGTTTTGTACATTAAAGGGTAATTTATTGTTGTAAAAATAGTTGATTGTTGAAAGTAGTTGAAAAAATTCATTGTTGATAAAGTAGAATTAAATAAATCCAATTAGGAAATATAAATTCTGAGACAGGGGTTTAAAAAAACTTGATATAAAACAGCACCCAACACATGAGTGCAGTTTTAAATCTGTTGTCATTTTATTGATAACTACTTCCAAGAAATAAATTCCTACCAAATTTTTTTGTAAAACCAATTGCATACTGTGAAAACTACATCATGTAATAAATATTTACTTGATTAAATAAATATACTAATAGAAAATAGTTATAAAATATTTGTTAAAGAGTATTCCCCTTTTGACTAAATTTCTCTCTGTACAGTAGAAAATCCAACCATGTCGATTAATTTGTTATTATAGATATAAATAAAATAGGGTAGATTGCCTTGATAAGAGTACAATAATAAGTTTTTAATGTTGAGCATAATTTCAGCTCAACATTGAAAGCTGAATCAGACACTTGTCTAGAATGACACCAAAATTTCCTCTTCACTATTGACAATAATGCTGTTGAAAGTAGAGAAACACAAGAATAAAGATTGAATGCTAAGTAAAACATTAGCATACAAAATCTTAAATTTCTAAATTTGATTACAACATGCCATAGAGAGCATTAATACAGATGCTGGGTCAGATTTAGAAATTTAAGATTTTATATGCTAACATTTTATTTACTATTCAATCTTCATTCTTGTGTTTCTTTACTTTCAATGTGAGAGTGATTCTCGATAGTGAAGAGAAAATTTTGTTGTCATTCTAAACAAGTCTCTCGGCCAGCTTTCAATTATTGTACTCTATCAAGGCATTCTAATCTATTTTATTTATATCTGTAATAACTAATCATTTAATTGACAGGATTGAATGCCTTACTGTACTCAGAAATTTAGTGAAAAGGGTGAAGACTCTTTAACAACTAATCTATTACTATAATAATGAATAAAGTAAACATTTATTATATGATGTAGCTTTCACAGTAATTGGTTTTACAAAAAATGTGGTAGAAAGTAATTTGGGATACTAACTTCTGCATAGTATTTTAATAGAGCATATCTTTTGTTACTTAATTGTCAAATTATGGTGGAGATCTGTGTATAAAATATTTTTTATTTGCGAGCAGCTGTTATTAGGGATAACCACAGTAAGAAATTATTCAAAATATACTATTTAGATTCAGTAATTACTAAACAATTGTTATGATATATTGTTTGATTAGTCTAGGTTAATTTGAAAAATGAGGTGGGTAATATTGACTAGCTGTCAATGTTGAGTGAAATGGCATAGATTATATTATAAAGTGTGAAGAAACACTTAGACTTCTTGAACCAAGCTTCTAACCCAAATTTAAATTTTTTAAAAAATATTTTGCTAATGAGAGTATTTTCACAGATCTTAACAATGGAATAGAAAACCCGTATAGTCAACAAATTCATGGACAAACGATTCAGTTCTAAAAGCAAAAAGCCTGGTTTCTGTATACTGTTGTAACATGATTATTATAAAAGTATACAGAAACCAGGCCTTTTGCTTTTAGGGCTGCATATTTTATCCATGAATTAGTAGACCATACAAGTGTTCTGTTCCATTCTTTAGATCCATGAAAATATTTTCAATTTTAAAAGTTTTATTAAAATTTTTTTTAAATTCTGGTTAGAAGTTCGGTTTGAAAAGTTAAAAGTATTTTATTGCACTTTGTAAAATAATCTATGCCACTGCACTCAACATTGACAGCCAGTCAATCTTTGTATGCTTGCATCCGTTTTCAACTTAACTTAGATAAACCAAATAATAGACCATAAAAAACCTACACACTTGCAAACATAACCTTATAATAGTCAACAATTGTTTAATAATAAACTGAACCTAAATAATATATTTTGGGATATTTCTTTACTGCCCTTATCCTTACACTTTATAATAACAGCTGCTCACAAAAATATATTTTATAGACAGATCTCCACCAAAATTTGACAATGAAATAATAAAAAATTAAATACTAATCAGAAGTTAGTATTCCAAATGACATTCAACTACCTATTAGCTCATCAACGAATGATCTAATACATCTATAAGCAATATTATTATTATTATTACTTCTGTAAGGAATTATGAATTAACCTCTAACTACTTCTCATGAAATTCTGATAATTAAATTAAAAAAATTTGAACATTAACTATCAAGAGTAAAATAACCCTTGGCATTTTGTATCTTTATAATATAAAAATATAAAAATTTTTTTGGTAAGCAGTTATGATAAAAGACTTTCACAAGAGTCATGGTTAACTGAAGTCCCTGAACTGCACTTTCGGACATACCTAATACTTTAATAACAGGCTTGCCAGTTAAAAATATAATGAATAAAGGAAATCAATATCAATCCACAAATTACTGCAACCAAAGTTTATGAGAATGTTCGGATTAGCATATAAAATATACAAAGAGAAATTTGAAAATTTGAGTTATTTATTAATTAAGAATTATGTAATAAAAATATTTTTTATGGTTTTTCATAGAAAAATTCAAATTTAAGTACAAAAAATAAATTAAAAAAAATATATTCACAACTTTGTGATTTTGCCCACAAGTTCACTGCTGAAAAAAAGGATATCTAGAGAATAAAAAAAAATGGGTTCAGTGAGGTTCAAATCAACTTACACAGATTATGAATCGAGCACACTGCCAAGTGAGCTATGGGATCGAAGGAAATCACAATGAGGTGAAGATGGATTCCAGTTTCAGAATTCTGTAAAGAAACCAATATTTTCTTATAATGCCATAATAAAAATTAGAGTGATTTGTGATACCAAGAATCATTGAAAAGCAGAGTTCATTATAAATTTGCTTATCAGTGAAATAAAAAAGGTCGATCCTTAAAATTTGAAATATTATGATTTTTTGAAATTGAGTGACAATAGAATTGATGTTTGAGTAGTATTCAAAAAGTTATACAATGAGAAAAATAAATGTAATATAAATAACAGAAGAAAAAAAATGTAGCATCGAATTTTTGTTATGGATCATATTGTTAAAAACTATGTTAGGGCTAAAGACATAATCAGTATTTTCAGTTTCACAGTTTGAAAAAAAACGGGAAAAAACCAACTTTCTTAAAAGTTTTCTACAATTTTCTGATTTAACAGAACTTCTATTAACGTTTTAATTTATTTTAAGTTAAGTTGGGGGGGGGCATGTCTATGCTTTGGACCAGTAAGTTCTTATTTATTTTGCACAACATGACAACTAAATACTCTCTAAAAGTCTTGAAAACAAATAGCTTATAAATCAGTTATTGAGGACATTCTCAAATTTTTAATGAAGATTTTACAAATAACACACACAGAATGCAAAAGTTTACCTAAAGTTTTAATAAAAATCTAGCACACATGATGTTATCTAAATAAAGGTTCTCATCCTTGTCAGGTTATATAAGATTTTAAAGTTGAAACTGACAAATTAAATTATATAAATGCATGATGACCAGCAATTTAATAACTTAGGAATGAAAAATAGAATAACTTTCTGCATATATTTATATACATATGATTATGCAATACTAAAAAATATAAACAACTATAAACATTAATATTCAGATGTATGCTGATAAGTGCATGACTTTTTTTCCAGTTGCTTCTTTTATGCACTCATACAGACTGCATGATTGAGCATAAATCAGAATTATATAGTATGTTGTGCTAAAAATATGCATATCAGATATCTGATCTATAAGTATAAAATCAATAAACTTCTGTTAGAATTTTTAAAAATTATAGCATGAAGTTGAACATATGCAAAATGCTTGCAATGCTGGAAATATTATATTAAAAACATAAATAATGTTGTAAATTTAAAAAAGTTTCATTGTTATATTATAGCTGTTTTATGGATGAAGTTCTATGTAATGTAATATAAGAAATTGTAAGTAATTAAGAATGTCTGTTAAGTAATATTATGTTTATGTAAAGGTTTAATGTATGGTAATTTAACCCCTTCGCGCCCATCGTACCCTATACGGTACGGGAAAATTATGCTCTCACCGGCCCATCGATCCCTATTGGGAACTCGTTGCGAACGCTTGTTTCTGCCCATCGTTCCGTATAAGGAACCAAACTTTGGAACGTTTTTTTAGAATTTTTTAATGACACTAGATGGCAATACTATACCGTAATTTTGAATTGTGGAGGTCATATGAGGTCTGAACTTTCAGCCTGTGTTTCTGTTATCGGAATTCCTACAGCTGGGAATGACTCAGGAGTTAATATAAACAAACACACGTGATTGCTTTGTGGAGTAGCAGTAAAGTTAAAGAGCTGATCTCAAAGGCGTGTTTTGTGGGGAGTTTAATGTTTTTGTTTTTTATTGTGACACTGGATTTTAGGACGAATAGGGGGATAGAGAATGGGTTGGTTTTTTTGTTTATCGGTAGTACAGAGGGTGCATGAGGGTTTATTTTATATTAGTTTCGTTTATGCACCCATGGCGAAAAGAGTGAAATATCTTACGGAAAGTGAAATTGCGCGTATGATGAATGAGGAGAGTGATTCGAGTGATTCGAGTGATATGAATGCAAAATTTGTGGAGTCGGGCTATGCGTAGAAGAGTGCTTTGAGAAGTATCATACTCTGCAAAACTTTTAAAATAACCTGGTTTTTAAGTTTTAAATTTCCTATAGTGTTGAAAGCATTGCATTTAGTATATATTTTTATATTTGTGTATAGTTCTATATTCGTACTTCTATTCTTTTGCAGTTAGAGTATTTGTGTTATTATTTTTATTTAAAAAGTTAAAAGTATTTTATTCATATTTTTTTAATATTTTATAAATGTTATTGATATGTAATTAAGCTACCATCATAATATTCTTATTTTCCACGTTTTGAATTAAAATTTTTAATTTGATTGAATTTTTACGATTTATTTGCTGAATTAGGCTTAACATCAAAAACTCTCCGGGCCGGGGGAAACATCTCGTCTGCGAAGAGCGCGGGCTGGTGGGAGCGCGTCGTTGCAGAACATTCTGGGCTTGAAGGGGTTAAAAGTTTTTTCTCCTCTCTTATGGTATGGCTCCTGTACAGTGATTCGCAAAAGCTAGTTCATAACTAAAAATTTTGAAGTGAAGTTACCCTAACTACGTCACGGTTTAAAGTGGCAACCCGTGCAAAATAGTAACTTTCTTTTATTTATAATTTTCTGCTCTGGTTGACTGGAGGTTGGGAAAGGAACGAAGTCTGTATGTTTAAAGAGAATACTTTGATAGACATAATTATTCTAAGCAGTCAAATATTTACTATATAATATACTACAAAATATCATTGATTCAGAACTATAATGAAAGGCCTTTTTTTGGTTAATAATAAAGTCAGTTGTTCAGTCAAGAAGTCAATTATTGTATTTGGATGATCAGAAATTTTATGTCTTAGAACATCAAGCAATTCAATTACCACATTTAATACATTTTCACCATCACTCATTACTGTTTTCATTTAATCCAAATTCTTTTAAAATGCTTAACATATTATTTATGTTATTTGTTTTGCAAGGAAATTTATAATTATTAAATTTTGAAATCTTACAATTCTTAACAAATGCCACAATATTAAGATTATTATCAATAAGAATAGATTTTAAAATACATGGTGCATATGAGATATTCAACTGATAAAAAACTAATGAATTTTTAAGTTAAATTGTTTTAGAATAGCACGTTACCTTTTGATGCTTTCCACAATCCTTTAAGCCAGGCTGATGTTTTGTTGATCTTTTCTACGAAGCTAAATACAAACAAAAATATATTTACTTTACTACAAAGTAAAATTACATATTTCATTTAAATACAAAAGAATTTGCATAAATGTATATCTAAATTAAACAGTGTTAGAATGAAGTTTCTGGAATTTGTATAACATTCAATTACATTAATTTAACTTTTATATCCTTTAATAACTGTAGGCAAGACATTTAAGATCAACTCAGTTAATCCTACACATTCTTTTACATCAATATATGCATTAAATTTGAAACGTTGAAAATTAAAAACAATAAATTATTTTAAATAACTGCAATTAGTTTAATCACAAATCTCTAAACAATAAACAATGTTACTTACCCTTAAACTGGAGGTAACTTCTTTTAAGAGGCACCCACTACGAGTGAAGTTACCCTAACTACGTCACGGTTTAAAGTGGCAACCCGTGCAAAAGCGTTGTTCTCTACGTCGTTCATTGGTCAACGTAGATGCCATTCAACCTAAGTCCTGCCTTTCTTCCCCGATCTTTCAAAAATGGCGGCGAATTTAAACCAAATATCAAATTCGATAGCTGAAGCATTTTTTTCTGTTTTCATAAGCTTCTGGGAAGCTAAAAACACAGACGACGGCCCCCCTTTTTTATATCAAACCACTGAGCTACTCTTACAATGACAAAATTTTTGTTAGTTTGTCATTATAAGAAATCTTAGTCATATGAACAGTATTTACAGTTTAAAGAATTCAAATCATAATGAAATGCATCTCATTTTCATCATATTAATTTTACAGTAGCATATTCTTATACACATTGGAATGAAAGAAAAACAATTTTTAATTAACGGACCATAGTTAAAACAAACAAATCACACCTATTTAGTTCTTGTATATTTTTCAAGTTTATTCTGTTGCTAGTTTATATTGTCGTTTTCAAGTGTATATTGTTGTTTTGTTTTGTTTTGGTTCCTGATCCTTTGTAGTACACAAAAACATTCATGTTTTTCAAAAGTCCATAGTAATCACACATGGTTTCCATCACTTGTTTCACTGACACATTGAATTTTTTTTCTTTTTGTTTCAAATTTTGGTATTAATGTAATTTTGTTTTTATCAATGCATGTCTCGCAGAAGTGCCCCAAACGGACAACGATGACTCGCTAACTAATTTAACAATCTCTTCTATTGCTTCAGTGTGACATGGAAAATTATTGAAGTCAATACGTTGACTCTCGTGATAGGTTCCTTAAGGAAGCAAATTTGCTTCCTTTATAAACTGCTTTAGTTTTTCATCAGAAATGCCTCTTCACAGGAGATCCTGTTACTTTAACATCATTCCATTCAATCATATCAATATAATCCTTGTCATTAAAGTTTATACTTTAATGACAAGGAATTAAAAACTTTCCTTCATTTGCAGTCCTTGCTTTTAGAATCCTACGTAATCCAACCTCTCTTACATGACTGCGATCATCTGATATCATACAAAGGAGGAATTTTCTGAAGCAGATTTTTGTCACTGGATAAGGTATAAAAGATGGCATAATAGCACTTTCAACGGCAACAACCAACACTTAAACATTACTGTAATTGGATGTGATGGAACTGGCTTGAACACTGGATTGAATAATGGTGCGATTCCTTTATTGGAAAACGAATTAAGAAGGCCACTGCAGTGGTTGATTTGTCTATTTCAAGTAAATGAACTGCTCCTACATCCTAATTAAAGGTCCAAATGAATTTGGAGGAGAAATAGGTAAACTACTAGAAAACTGCTATGAACTACCAGTCATTGAATTTGCACCTATTGAAAATGACATTCCATTACTAGAAATTAAGGAAGATTTACGTGTGGACCTAAAATATTTGTTAGAAATGAGTAATACAATCTCTGTTGGGAGGTGTTCTTCTGATTTGTCCATGAGAAAACCAGGAAAACTTTGTCATTCAAGATGGATTAGATTAGCAAACAGAATACTTCCCTTGTATGCGGGAACAGAATATCCTGCAAAAAATCTCCGAATACTGACTGAGTGCATTTTGAAAGTTTATGCAGCTGTTTGGTTTAACATAAAGCTGAAAGCATCTTGTATCCGTTGATCAAAGCACCTGTGGAAACTTGTAAGCTATTCACGTTACCTCCATCAGACTCTCAAAAATTTAATTCACCCAGTTATTCAAAGAAATGCATACTTTGCTGCGTCTGAAAATCTCCTCCTTTGTATGATATCAGATGATCGAAGTCACATAAGAGAGCTTGGATTAAGTCTGATTCTAAACGCAAAGGCTAAAAATGAAGGGGACATCAGAAAGTTTTTAAACCACCGTATAAATTTAGATACCAAGTATTATATTGACATGATTGAATGGAATGATGTTAAAGTAACAGGACTTCCTATGAAGAGCCATATTTCTGATGACAAACTAAAGCCGTTTATAAAGGAAGCAAAAGAATCTGATCTCGAGAGTCAACGTATTGACTTCAATAATTTTCCATGTCACACACAAGCAGAAAGAAAGGATTGTTAAATTCGATACCGAGTTGTCCGTTCGTGACACTTCTGCAAGAGATGCATTGATAAAAACAAAAATACAATCTCAAAAGAAAATGCCAAAATTTCAAACAAAAAACAATTCAATGTGTCAGTGAAATAAGTAATGGAAACCATGTGTGATTACTATGGACTTTTGAAAAACATAAATGTTTTTTTCAAAATAACGTTTTGCTTTTAAAGACATTAATCACTATTAATATTTTTCTAAATAAGTGTGATTTGTTTATTTTAACCAATGCCCGTTAATTAAAAATTGGTTTTCTTTCATTCAATTGTGTATTATTTAGATATGCTACTGTAAAATTAATCTGATGAAAATCGCGAAGTTCTACAAAATCAGTTGTTCTGTAATGGCATTTAACAGTTAGAAATACTTAGAATTGTAAGTTTCCTGTAAAAATATCGTATTTTGAATATTTTATTTACAATATATATATATATATATATATATATATATATATATATATTATTTTAATATACTATAAAAGAAATAAAAAAAATACAAATTTTATCACTTTTTCATAAAAATGTCCATTTTGAAGCACTTTGCGGTACTTGAAAAGATTTTAGTAGAACAATAAAATTTTATTTTATATTCTTTATTCTAATACCAAGAGGCAACTTTTGAAAACTATAGTATATTTAAATTAGAAAAAATTTTTTTTCGTTCCACCCTAGCGAACATGCACGAAGATTATCTTGAAACCGCCAACATGCTCTGGTTTGTTATCGGTAATTCACACATTTAGCTTGAGTGGTTCATAGCATGGGTGGTAGCGCTCTGGGTTTGTAACCTAGCGGTGGCGGGATAGAATCCCGCGGCTGGTATTTTTTTCCCCTCTTTATTCCCTCTCTTTCCCCTGCTTCAAGGCTGGCAAGCTGAAGTTCTTAGATTATTTCCTTCATGTTAATTAAAAAAAATATATGTAATTAACATGTAGATGTTAGTCGACGGCAAAAAAAATTTTAAATGTCGTAAAAAATATTAATACATAGGCTATTTATGGCAATATAACCTATAAGAAAAAATATTTTGTTTACAAATGTTAACATTTTTAAACTCTCTTGCAAACTCTCTCTGGCTGCAGAAATTCCAGGAACATGCTATCTCTTTTCTATATATTTTACTAACAATTCTTGCTACCAATGGTGTTAGGAAAGCTCCACAAAATAAGAACTATTTTCAGAAGTAGAGGGCATAAATATGGAACCTCTCCCCACATTGGAGATCTATGTCTATATCCGTTTTAAAATCAAAATCATACCCGTCTGAAATATGTGCTTGAAAATTAGCAACTCCAAATATATTTTGGTAGCTGAGGCACTTTCTTATACATTTTAGGTATAATTATAATTTGGTTACATGCACTAAATAGCATTTTATTTTTGCAGTGCAGGTAAAAACAAAAAGAGAAGAGTTTGATTAAGAAAAAATATCTTTAATATATACTAGGAAATTCATTGTGGAAGTTGCTACGTAAATGTGTGACATCCACCGCTAAAAATAAATGAGTAGTAAAATAAGATAGATACCACTATTTCCTCTCTTTTAAATAAAGAGTGGTGCAACAAGGCTCCATTTTTAAGTAGATATTTTTTAAATTTCTCCAGTAATAGATAAAAAATTAACAATGAAACTACTTTTTGATTACCTTACACTTCTCACATAATATAATCTTTACATACCAAGAATGTTATGAGAATTTTCCTCGAAAAAGAGGTTACACAGAAATAAGAGCCATTTTTCTGAAAAGTATCTTTTGTTTAATCATCACCTTCCCTTTCAAATCCATAATTCTGATACAGATTTCTGCTACTTATGGCTACGAATCGGACGTCCGATTAAGGTACGATGGAGCCATGTCGGTATCGGCGCGGTTCACATCAGCCCATCACAGGCCCTGAAACACGTAAACAGCAAAGCGTTCCCCCTTCGATGGTTCGTAAACAACCCGCGAGCGGCCCGGAAAATTTCTCCCGTACTTGTCGTTCTACCGGCGCTTCCAGCACTGGCCCGATAAGCTGCCGTCAGTCCTGTGTTTGTTGGGTTTATACCTTCAAAACATTTTTCAAAACACTTTTGCACACCAAACTCTAACTTTATACTTTCAATATAATTTTCACATGATTTTCAATAATATCTTTATATTTCACTCTTTCAAAACAATTTTCAACAGTTTGCAAATAACATTATATACTCCAAATACATTTTACTATTAATATTCCCTATCTACCACGATATTTGCACTATACGAATCTCTACACCTTTTATCTATTTTTTATTTATTTATTTATTTTTTCTTGTTTTATTATTTTGGCAAAACACTTCCATTCAATACTATCAAGTGGTCAAAATATTTACTTATTGTAATATATGTACATCCTATTTCTGACACCTATGCCTATTTTGTTTAAATTCCCTTTCACCAAAATTTCCTGTAATTTTGCTGCACTGCCACACCCCAAGGTTTGGCGTTCCTCGAACGGAAAACATCGTTCAGCCCGTGATAATCCATTATCTTATGTTTACAGCCTGTTAGCTACGTTCTCATAAATTCGCGCCAACTCTAGTTTTCTTTCAACTAAACCAGTCCCGAACTGCATTTCTGCTGCAACTGGCTACCAAAAATAAACCAGTTTAGTCCGCGAGCACTTCTGGCGCTAATTATCTTTTAACGAAGTGCCACGGCAACCCCCACACATCCTGTCAAGACGGTGTGATTCTTTTACCTCGTGCGTTTGAAAGAAATTCGTGATTTTGCACACGATCTTTTTGGATATCAAATTACTTCTCATCGAGGATTAAACCTATGTCTTAAGTATCCTTTTTATTTATCTTTCATTCTGTCCATTTGATTGCTTGCGTATTTCGTGATTATTTTCAAACTTGTAGTGAAATATCTCTTTTTAGAGTTCGTATTATTCTATGCCGCTCACGTGGTTGCGTTTAAATCTATATTTATGCCTACTACTTTATATCATTTGGATATTCTTATGATTTTTTAAAAATACTTTATTTTCTCTTTATTTATTTATTTATTTATTTTTCGTATTAAACAATATCTAATACCTTTATTTCAGCTTCTATGTTTGCACCATCAAAATTTCTTCGTTTCGTATTATTTCTAACTACCCCTATCTGGGATTACTACATTCTCAACGCCAAACAATCAATAAGTTGTTAATTATTTTTATTTAGGATCACTGTTGTTTGTCGTTCATTATTATTTAAAATCCCATCCGTTCACTTATATTATTTGCTTTTATCTCTTTCATGTGATACCCTTTCTCTAACGATACGGCAAACCTTCCCTCACTGAATATTTTTACAACCTCGACGATAATGATGGAATTAAAATATTGTTTGATCTACAATCTTCACCCTTGCACATTCTCAACTCTATAAACAGGTATGTAAATTTTTTCTTTTATTTATTTATCGATTCAACACCCCCTGTTGTTGACACTTATCCATTCCTATGCATTGTTTCTTCAACTCAAAATATTCTTTTCTTACATACTTATCTATTTCTTGTACGCTCGTTTTATTTAACTATTATTTTTATTTCGTCGCTAATCTTATGTATTATTCTGCGTTTTATATTTAATGCTCACCTAAATTATGTGCACCCCAGGTTCTTAGATGAATGAATGAAAATTTGGCCAAAATTTTCATCCGGATTCTAATAGCTTAATTTGCATTTCCTATTTTTAATGTATTTTCACGCAATGTTGTTCCAATCACTAATTTTCGTGAACCAATGTTATTCTTAGCGTACTCAGTATCCAACAGAAATCCTCGCCTTGCTTCCCCAAAATTTTTATCATTCAAGCGCAAATTACCCTGCCGAAAAATCTCAACGAAACCAGTTTCTCCCTTCTATCGCACTCAAAATTCGAAAGGAGAAACGACACGAAATCCTCTCTAACCGCAAACTCGTACCCCATCCGTAAAACGTAAACAAAGGCCGTCCCAGACTAACCTTTCCCTCGTATAGTGGGGGAAGAAATACCCCACGCCCTCTGCTCCTTTAAAAAATGTACGATCTTTAGCAAAAGGACAACCTCGCGTAGTGTAAACAAACGGGATATCCTGACTTCCCGTTTCTCTTACGCCGAAACTTTTCAACTTATGCTTCAGCAATTTTCTTAATCGGGGCTTTTTCATCATTCATTTAATTCTATCTCTAATGCTAGCAGTATTTTCCCTCGTTTTAAACCCATTCGTCGTTACAATCAAATGTCTAACCGTCTTTCTTTTAATTTTCGCGTACTGCCCTTCTTTAACTTTCTATTACCTATACTTTCATTTCTATGACTCTTCTCAATTTTTCTCTTTTTCTGACACCTTTTATCCTCTTAATCCCGTTCTGTACATATCTCGCTGTGTGAAAACTTTTCTCTCTGAATATTTTTACATTCACTGTCCAAATTTCCTCAACTTCATCCTTATTTACGTTTGTCTGTCTCTCACTTTCCATGATTAAATTATTTCGTTCGTCCCTACCAACCTCGTTCACCCTCTCTGTTGTGGTATTATTTCTATCAGTTACTAAATGATTATCACACTCTTTGCCCATTTCTACCTCAACTTCTAGAGACCTGGCCATCGTACCCGATTTATTTATTTTCACTTCATTAACTTTTCCTATCGCATTAATTTCGTCTTTCTTACTATCCTTTGCTTCATCTATTTTTCTCTTATTTGTTTCTCGTTCATTTATTTTCGTTTCACATACTCTACTTATTTTCAAATTATCCTGCGCTATCATTTTAATTTTTTTCTCATTTCTCTCCCGTTCATTTGTACTTTGACTTATTTTCCCTATATTTTCCTGACTCTTACCAATTAATTTTATTTTTTCATTCTTTCTTTGATCAAATTTATTCTTTCTGTTTTTCATTCATGTCCCCCTTAAATTTGTCTACTCCCTTACTCACCGGACTCGCTTCTGAATCTTTAAGCTTTTGATTTTCAGCCTCAATATTTAATTTTCTTCAAATTTCCTCAATATTATTTTTCTTCAATTTTCTTCAAATTTTATTTCTCTCTCTGCCCTTTTTATTACTTTATCATTATTTTCCTTGACTATCTCTATGGGGTTTGAAATTTCATCTAGCTGCTCCTTTTCTCACTTCGAGACCCTCTCTACACCATGCGATTTTGCACTATCCAGATTTTCCGCCTCAATATTTAGTTTAATACTCTCCACATCAATATTTAGTTTATCACTCTCCACTTCAATATTTAGTTTATCACTCTCCCCATCAATTTTTAGTTTATCATTCTCCACATCAATATTTAGTTTATCCCTCTCCACTTCAATATTTAGTTTAGCACTCTCCACTTCAATATTTAATTTCTTTTCATTTCGCTGCTCCTCGTCTTCAATCGTAACTCTCTCTATCACCTGCGATTCCGCACTATCCATCTTTATACCATAAAACTCCACAAATTTTTTCATTACTACAAAACACGTCTCCTCATAATCTCCATTCTCTTCTAATAAATCCCAGATTCTTCTCGCCTTGTCCGTTAATCGAGAGTAGAACCATAGTCGCTTAGCGATCTCAGACCACTTTAACTCCCTCGCTGTCTGATTAAATTTTCTAAAAAAATTCTCAAAAACATCCTCCTTTTCTCAACTAAAAGTTGGGAGCAACGAGTCTATATGAATAGATCCCGTATTTATGGCCATTTTAGTCAACTCTTCTTATCTTAAATCCCCTACTGCTACTTTTACTAACATCTAATAATTATTGACATAACTATCAAAATTCTTAAAACACTGATTTCCCCCGAAATACATATATGCACAATCAAATTATATCTCTACCACAATTTTAAATATATATATTCAAAACACAATTCAAATTAATATATATACTTGCACACTCTTACTTTCCAGAAATTATATCCTGCACAATCCTACTAATTACTATTCAAATAATCAAATACTTGTACTTCAATAATTTTCTCAAATTATCATACCATTATCCGTTCTCTTCCTATTCACTCAAAACCTTTCTATTTTTCGAAATATCCCTCAAATATTTATCTACTGATTTCAATAAAATCAAACACTTTCAACTAATCAACTTTTCATAAAACATTCCTCAATTCAATTAATTATTTCAAAATGCCAAACACTACTATCTATCTAAATTCAATATAAGCTTTTAAGTCACAAACTAGTTCTAAAGAATTCAAACAATTTCTAAAACTTCGTCTTAATTCAACTCAATTACTTTAAATCAATTACTTAAAATATCTTATACATCAATTCTATGTTTTCATTAAATCCAAATTATCAATTCATACAATTTTTCATATATCTTCACAATTAAATATGGCAACTACACATTTCAATTTCAATCATCTCGCGCTTTCAAACCAAACTTAAGGGGGCGCTGGACTGAGC
>OU015494.1:80312245-80469590 GCA_907164885.2 Dolomedes plantarius | reverse complement strand
TTTTTTATTTCTAAAGTCCCTAACATACCATGAGACTGAGTCCCGGCCCATGTGCCGAAAAAAAATTTTTTTTAACGCAAAAAAAATTTTTTTTCGATTCCAGCCTAACACAAATTATTTTCATTATCCTGGTCGGCACCATGTGTCGTGTTAACCGTCCAAAGTTATCTTATCGGGCGTGAATTAGTTGGGTAGTACATTAATTATTTATAAAGGGGAAGTCGGGTGCGTTGTGTTTTAAAATTATTTGTTAATAACCCGTAGTTCAGGACGTAATTAGCAATGACGAACAAGTAAACTAAAAATAATAAACAATTAAAACAGAGTTGATTTAAATTTAAATTAAACTTAATTTATTTACAATTTTTATACATTTGTACATTTTATCTTAACACTTTCGTAACAAAACACTTATCCATACCTAAATGAAATTCTCAACTAAAAAAAAGTATGGTTCTAAAAGATTATTTCTTAAAAACAGGGCAAGGGAGCACAGAATAACTAACCAAAACATCTAATACCACTAAATTCTTCTATCAATTATTTTCCCTTATTCGTAAACCAAACTTTAAAAAACAAAATCAAAAACCTCTACCAAAAAGGACCAGACTAATCTTTAGAAAATGAATTATTTGGACTCACTCAATGCGTCGTGTTTTGGTGCACTTGTAGATTCACTTCTGACGTGGGCCGGGGAACTCTTGCTTCTATCGCTGGGGAGTTTGCTGCTGCCACTTCGCGCACACACCCCAATATTTCACTGCTCAAACTTTATTTAAGGAATTTAAAATATTTTCCTCACGTCGTAGCACACCAATCTCAATAGGGAACGGGGAACTTACGTTTCCGTCCCGATACGCCAAAAATCAAGAAAAAGGTCTCTCCCTGAGAGATCATAGAATTGGCTTTCTCCGAAAGACAGGGGAGAGAGAGAGGGCTAGAAAGAGAGAGCTCTTGAGTTTTTTAAAAACTCCTCAATTTATATATTTTTTAAGCCCATCCTTCTTCCCTGGCTCCCCCTTCTAAATTCTTTTAGACCAATTCTGAAACATGCCATCACCTCATTCGCTTGTTTTACTCCAGCATCATTTAAATTGCCACCCCTGCTCAACTAATGCACGCCCCCACGGGAAACAAGCTTGCAAAAACCTCCTACGACGCCCGTGGTTCTCACATGCCGCCGTTGTAAATCCGAAAACACAGTCCATTGTCGTGTAATGTCAAACCCTGGCGACATCTTCTCTTAATCTCGTCTGGCGATCAACCTCCCAAGTTGACCGCCGCCGTAGGACTATTCAATACCTTACATCACACAGGACCGGTCCGTTCTTTAATTAACGTACCGCTTTCAGCCGTCGTTTCCAAATTTGTCAAATAAATGTAATGATGACAGCCTTCGATCGACTTAACCTTTTCATATTTTTATGACATTTTTACATATTCGAAGGCGTATCATTACACTGCAATTTGCATGTCTGTTGAAATCTGTTGCACACTAATTTCTTCTTCGAACACTTTTTCACGGATGAAGAAATGTTTTAAACTAATGTGCTTCGTTCTTAGATGAAACTCAGGGTTCTGAGCCAGTCTAACAGCTGCACTATTATCAACATAATTTGTGGGTATCTCTTTCAAGAAAGATACTCCACTAATAAGTCTCTTCAACCAAATTAACTCTTTAACGGCTTCATTTTTAGCAATTATCTCAGCCTCAGTTGTTGATGTAGCTACCATTGCTTGGCGTTGACTTAGCCAAGATATTTCTCCACCTGCATACAAAACTTCAACACCAGTGGTTGACCTGCCTGTTTGCATGCAACCTCCAAAGTCAGCATCACTGAAGCATTCTAAAACTCCAGGTTTATAGCCTGATTTATAGATAATGCACTTTTGCAGCTTGCAATATATCTAAAAACTCGGTTTACCTTGATCCAGTCTTCTTTACAGGGATTTTCTAATTTACGTGATAAAACACTAACAGCGTATGCCAGATCAGATGTTGTCCCCATCATAAGATACATTATTGCTCCAACTGCTTCGTGGTAAGGAAAGGCTGCCTGATTAACTTCTTCTGTACATACTTCTTTCTCTTTCAAAACAGGTGTATGAACTGGCCTGCAGTCACTCATATCAAACCGCTGAAGTATCTTTGTAGCATATGCTTCTTGTCCAATTTTAATGCTTCCATTGTTAAGATTCTGTATTTCTATTCCTAAGAAATATGATGCTGGCTTGCTGGTAATTTTGAACTTTGTCTTTCATTGATTAATGAAATTTTTTGAGTCTTCTTCATGAGTTGCAGCAATTAGTCCATCATCCACGTATAGAGCTACAAATAGCTTTTTGTTTTCTTCCTGTCCAATAAACAAACATTGATCTGCTTCACTGGTTTTAAATCCAAGGTCTAAGATAAATTTTCCAAAACATTTATGCCAGCATCGAGGGGCTTGCTTTAATCCATACAAACTTTTCTTGAGTTTGCGTACATTATTGGTACCATCATTATAACCTTCAGGTTGACACATATAAATGGTTTCATCTAGATCACCATATAAGAATGTAGTTGAAAGATCAAATTGCATCAGATGCATCTTCTCACTTGCTGCAATACTTATTAGAGAACATACAGTTCCTAACTTTGTCACTGGACTGAAGGTCTGGTTATAATCAATACCATGTCTTTGATTAAAGCCTTTAATTACAAGTCTTGCCTTATCAATTGTGCCATCTGAATTTTTCTTGATCCGGAAGACCCATTTACAAGGAAGAGCTTTTGCCTCTTGTGGTAATGGTGCTAAAGTTCATGTGTTGTTTTCATTTAAAGAATTAATTTCAGAATCCATGGCCTTTTTCCAGAAATTATGTTCTTTGCATTGAGTAGCTTCTTCATATGACTCTGGTTCATTCACGTCAGACATAAAAACTTCAGATGTCATTACATAATCTTCGAAAAGTTTAGGCCTTCTTAGTTCACTTCGATTTCTTAATTTTATATGCGACTTCTTTTCATCTTCACTTTCACTTTCTGCATTGATTTGCTCTTCTAAATCTTCTACATTATGCTTTCCCTCATTTTCAGCTTCAGGTAATTGTCTGTCAGGTTCAGGTAAAGGTATTTCTACAGGACCTTCACAATTTTCAGAGGTTTCTCTTGAAATACTAAATCTCGAGAGCAGATAACAGTATTGGTTTCTTTTATCCAGATTAGGTATCTTTCATCACCTTCATATCCTAGCAAATAACCTTTTATAGCTTTCATATCCATTTCTCTACGTTTTTGATCTGGTATGTGGGCATAACAGGAAGATCCAACTATACACATATATCTTATGCGAGGTTCCTTTTCCATCCGCAATTCATAAGGGCTTACATCTGGTAATGAACTTTTCCCCTTTCTGTTCAAAGTGTAAACAGATGTACTAATCAGTTCTGCCTATAATGATGAAGGAAAATTAATTTCCGAATTGAGTATTTTAGAGTTCTTGCCATTTCCACCAAGATTCTATTTTCTCGGTCACTTCCACTATTCTTTTGTGGGGTGTAGGGGGCTGTTGGTCTTTGGATAGTTCCATTTTTCTTCAGGATACGTCTAACATTATCATTGTCGAATTCTCCTCCATTATCATTCAACATCTCTTTGATATTGTGTACTAAATTTTTAGCATGTGCTAACATATCTTCAAGAGCTTGTGTAACTTATGACTTTTGACGAAGAAAAAATACATATCGAAATTTAGTAAAATGATCCTTAAAGACTACAAAGTAACGATACTTCTTAAAGGATTCATCAAAAGGTCCACACACATCTGCTGAAATAAGCTCTCCAGGTTTCTGAGTCTTCTGTCTACTACCAAATTTCAAACGACATGCTTTACCATATATACATACTTCACAGAGCTGATTATCCAATTTAACTCCGAGATCCATTTGTTTTTCTAAGACATTCTTTATATGACGTTTGTCCTGGTGTCCCCAGCGCTCATGATATAACTGAAGAATAGAATAATTTGTAGTAGCTATGTTCACTTCCACTGGATTATCTGGAATAAGAACTTCCATGTGAATTTTACATAGACCACCACTCTTGTTTCTTGTACCATAGAGTGCAGCCTTGTTTTTGATTTTTAACCAACATTCTTCAGCAGTTGACTCGAATTTGCTGTTTTTGTTTCTATCATGTGTTGCTAATACTGAAAATAATTTTTTACTGATACCAGGCACTAGGCAAACTTCTTTAAGTTCTTTAAATTGCCTCTCTCCTTTTACTTTTGTCAATATCTTTAAAGTTCTTTTACCTACAGCTGGTAAGATTTTACCACTTGCAGCAGTAACTCCATGAGGGGATTCAAATACTTCAAAGTCTGTGAAGTAATTGCTGTTACTGGTGATATGCTTTGATGCACCATTATCAACAAACCAGTCATAACAACCTTCTTCAGATGAGAATGCTTCTTCGTGTAGACCCAATAAGGACATATTTGCTGAAATACCATCTTTTCTTTGGAACTTTCTGACTGGGCTTTGCTGGTTTTCCATCAGCTATCCACTTTCGACAAGATTTCACCCAGTGACCACTTTGGTGACAATAACTGCACTTTCCTATTTCCCTTTTACTGTTGTAAACTGTTTTGGCTTTAGTGGCTTTTGCTTCTAATGCTTCTTGATTCTGGACATCATCTTTTAATTTCTCTTCCTTATTTTCTCTTTCTTGTGTACATAATTGAGTTGTTAGTTCATCAATTGTTCTTTTATTTTCATTCATAAGGAGCCAACTGGACTTGAAAGACCTGTACTCTTGAGGTAATGTGTCTAGAATCTTGCAAATTAATAGCATTTGCGGAAGTTGAGCTTCTTGTTTTCTTTCAAGACCCAAATTCAATTCATTACAAAGGTTTTTTAATTTTGACAGGTGAGAAGCCATACTGTCATTAACTGTCCACTTAAACTGAAAAAACTGCATACAAATATTGTACAGTTGATTATCTGAAGTAGCTTCATACAGTTTATGAAGTTCCATACATACTTCTCTGGCATTATCAAACCTCATTATTTTCTGCATAGTTTCTTCAGTCATTGAATTCGTTAAGATCATCATAGCACATGTGTTAGCCTTTTTATAACACATTAAATCTTCCTCATGCTTCTTTAAAGTTGCTTCACTAGCTCCATCAGATGGCTAATCTGGTTTCTGTAATTTTCCTTCAACAACTTCCAAGGTGTCAGTATGATAATTCAAAATAAATTTTATTTTGTATTTCCATAGCGGCCAATCACTTTCTCCACTCAAAGGTTTAACCTGTAACTTTGATGCCTCCATGCTTAATGCTTCACTCTTATTAATGCAATATCTTCTAATATATGAACTTAAATGAAATATATAATGAGCACTATAGTCCACTTCAATCACAAAAATCCCTCTAGGGCTTTCTTAAAAATGATTTCAGGACTTGAAGAGTAGAATCATTAAAAAAAGAACTTTACCGTTCTTGCCGGCCACGAGTTAGGCCTAAGACTGAAGTGTTGGCATACTTCAGCTGACTCCATTATTTTTGTGTAAAACAATCGTCCGAACACATATAGTGTGCACTGAGACCATAACCTATTGTATTTTAACTTTTACACACAAAACAAACTGTACTTAAGAGAGAAAAATGCCATTTTTCCAGTCTACTACAAAAGCATGGCTGTAAACAGAACTGCAGCCAGAACTACTTAGCTGACATGTTGCCAATTACAAAAAAGAAACTTTACAAACATCTTTTTCTCTGTTAACATGCTACAACAATTACTTTTAATTCATGGTCACTATAATATAAATTATTGGTATTTTACATATTTACAAAATAGATGCAATATTCATTCTTATAATGCTTACTAAACGTAATGTACTAAATTTAAAGTACTACAATAAATATTTGCAATATAAACAAATTAGCTATTTTCAAAATATATTTGAATGTTTTTACTCTACTCATTAAGCCTGCCTTTTATTTAATTTATACATTGAAAAACAGCTACCACAGCTGGGCTCGAACCGACGACCTGGAGACCCAATGAACAAGGCGAAGGCACAGCACCACAACCCTACACAAATTTAAACTGTAAGAACCCTAAATCTCACAGAGCACATCATTCAATATACTATTACACTAATCACAAGTTTATCTTATATTTAAGCAATTCTACTCACAGTACTTTTCCTTTTTTTTAATATAAAAGAAAATTTAGTTTACAAATTTATTTCACATTTAATACAACTGCTTCCTGCTCAGATACTCCACAGCGCTCAAGGTCAACCAGGTCGCACTGTGCCCACGAATGTATCATATACTTGACAATATTTATCTTGTTTATGATCACATTAATTTACAACTTATAAACATAAATTCACAAAAACAAAAAAGTAATTAGTTAGCACGATTCCCATACCGGGGACGTGTTAAGCCGTGAAAAGGGAAGTGATCGTTCATTAATTCTTTCATAACAGTAATGGTGAATTTAGGACAATAGTAGTCAGTAAAAATTTGTTTAGGTGACCAGCTTAACATTTCTCTGGTAAGCTTGGATCATGGATCTCTCCACCTCTCACACTCCTTTAGGCAGTGTTCAATAGTTTATACTGTCTCACACTCTCATCGATCCTATTTGCCAAAGAATCTTTTCTGATATGTACCTAAGCAGCCATGTTGGGTTATTGCCTGGTTTAACCAAAAATTAGAAGATAATCTTTTTGTTGAAACTTGCGGAAATATCATATGAACTGTTCTGCCTAAATCTCCATTATCCCATCTATTTTGCCATTCATTCAGGCCCTATTTTTTAATTCTTGTTTTTATTTGTGTTTTAGTTAAATTTACTGTATTATCTATCTGTTCTCTGGTAGTCTCTTCTTTGGCTGTTTGGTCAGCTTCTTCATTTTCCTTGAACCCAATGTGGGCCTTTATCCAACGAAAGTTAACCTTTAAATTAATATTTTTTATCCATTCTTTTAAATCTTCTATTTGAGTTCCCTTGTAGTTAACGGTATTCAGAGTAACGCACACTGTAAATGTCTATCTCAGTTATACCATTTCTTATAGGGTTGGAAACTGTCATAGTTAATGCGGTTACTTCAGTTGCATAAGATGAGGTGTGATCTTGAATCCTTTTTGTACTGTTTCAAATTTCTCATTGCCTTGATATTTTACACATGCAGAACCAACTCTATCATTTATTTTGGATCCATCTGTATAATATTTGATGTTTGATATTGGATCTAAATTGTAAGTCCAATCGTATTTTATCATCTCTCTGACCTTACTGATATTAGCATTCTTTCCCTCACTGTTCTGGTTGTTAAAAACTATATCGCCTACATTCGTTTCTATACCTTCATTATAGATCTTATATAACATACAATCCAACTTTGCTTTAATATCTTACGGGATACATCCTTCTGAAACACTTAATGCATCCGTTGAGACAGTTCTATAACACTTTGTGATCATTATTAAGAATGGTCTCTGTAATTGCTTTAATTTCTTATTCATGTAATTGGTGTCTACATACCAGGCTTGTATCCCGTGAAGTAAAATTCTTTCTATATCCTTTTCGTATATTTCTTTTATATTTCAGACTTTAGACCCCAAGTCTTCTTGTATACTCTGTTGATACTGTATGTAATTTTAACGTCCTTTCTCTAATATTTGTCATATGTTTATTAAAATTAATTTTCTCATCTAGGTAAACGCCTGAATATTTCATTTCACTATTATAGCTAATATTTCTGTTCATGGTTTTAATCGTTGGTTTTCTTGTGATCTCTCCACTACATGGTATAATGATTAACTTGACTTTTCGATGCTAAACTCCAATTTATTCTCTTGAGCCCATTTTTCACACTTTTCCATTGCCTTTGCGGCAATCTCCGTAAATTTACAGATTACTTCATTATTTAATATTAAAATTATATCATCTGCGAACGCCTGGATCCTAATTCCGTCCTCCCAATTTTCTTTTAGTAATTTATTTATGATGAGTAGCCAGAGCACTGGTCCAATAGACGAGCCCTGCGGCAACCCCACATTATATTTCCAATCATTACCCTGTTTCAAAATTACGATTCTATTTCGCAAGTAACTTAAGATCATAGTTTTTAAGTGGTTATCGAATTCACTACTATCTATTGCTTCTTTTATTCTATCTAATCTTATGGTATTGAGGGCATTTTTTATATCTAAAGTTATCAAGCAGGCATGAATCTTATTTTTCTATTTTCTTTTACTGTTTTTATTATGCTCGACAACGCTTCAGTCACCCCACTATTTCTTCTTTATCCATATTGTAACTCTGATAAAATACCTCTCGTTTCTACGTGTTCTATAATTCTATTATCTAAGGATCCTATCTAATATTTTCCCCACCGTTGGCACGAGACATATTGGTCTATATGAAGCTGGTTGACTGGGGTCTTTACCCTGCTTGTGAAAGTAAACTACTACTGTCTTTTTCCATTGATCTGGAAAACAGTTTTCTTTCCAGTACTTATTATATAATTTTGTTAAATACTGTTTATCTGCATAATCAATCTCTTTTATTATACTCAGCGTCATGCGATCCCATCCTAGAACTTTATTAGGATTCATGTCATCAATCATGTCATCATTATTTTTCTATTTCTATCTCTTCTATTCTCTGCATGCTGCCATCATCGGTATATTCTTGATCTATGTCTATTTCTTCCATTTTAAAGTGTTGTTTCACAAGTATTTGTTCTATTTCTTATTTATATTTTTTATCCTCGTCATTATCCCCTAGGCCTTCGGCTGTTATTCACTTCTGATTTCTATCTTTTATAATTGTATAAATTCCACCAAATAGGTCTTTTATCGTGACTTTCTCCACAAACTCTTTAAATTTCTGTTTTTTTTTGCCCTCAATATTTCTTTGCTACAGAGGCTATTCACACATTTTTTAGACGATGTATATTGTATTCACAAAACTAAATTACATAAAATTCTTGTGTTTTAAATGTTCTATTTCACATCCCTTATTCTGAACTATCTTTTGACACCGCAATTTCCAGGATAATAATGCCTTTTGAAGTGTCAGAAGAGGTATTCTATCCCATTCCTCCTGAACAGCTTTCCAGACTCCTGTAAGGGTTTTGGGACGACGTTTGGATAATGCAGATTTTATAAGTCCGAAAGCACAAAAAACCATAGGTAATACATCGGGAGATTTAGTAGGGATATCTGTGAAGGGTATGGCCTTGATACTAGTTTTTTGTTCCATTTCTTTTAGGAAATTTACAGTGGATTTTGATGTGTGACTGCTAGCTTTGTCCTGATGGAGTCTCACAGATTGATGGCACTGTGGGTAAAGCGATGGTATTTCATTCAGAAAAATTGGCGATAAAATATGTTCCTGATAGTATTTGGAGTTAATCTTGACATTTTTTCCACTCTCTTTATTTTTAACTTGCCATTATAAGAAAAACCAGCAACAATCATGAATCCCTTAGAAAAACTTTCTTTCGATTCTTTGAACCATGTACTTAAATTTTTTCTCCCCTTTTATGATAATAAATGGCTCTTTTTTTGTTGCAATCATTTAAATACACCCATGATTTATCTATTGTGACAATTGTTTTCCATTTTTCTTTCGGTAAGTGTTTCTCATATAGAATTCTGCAGCGTGTCCTGCGTTCAGCGATATGGTTTGGAAGAAGACGATGCACATTGCGTTTTTTCGCTTTCTTAAGATTCATATCAACGTTTATCATTTTGTTTACAGTGGACACCGAGCATTTTAATGATTTTGCAACTGTCCTTTGACTAGGGGGATTTTCTTTTATCATTAAACAACGTACCTTTGCAATAGTCGAAGATGTCCGTTTTTTCCTTGGATACTTGTTTGGAATTTTTGTCCCACTTGAGGCTCCAATTTGACGTTTTTTCCTTTCTTGTTGACGATATTAAATATCGACGCTTTAGATATCACAAAACCATGACTCTCACATCGTTTTTGGATAACGGAGTATGCATATTTCTGTTCTTAAAGAGCATAAATGTAGCCTTCGAACCACTGCTTTGTTAAAAACGCCATTTTGAATAAAAACAAAACTTTCAGGACGCAGGCGATAATTTTGACTTTTAAAAACATAGTACTATTGCAATTATTTCTTTTGCAGCAAACGATTTTTTATTACCGCTTACCAAAATCGTCTAAAAAATGTGCGAACATCCTCTGTATATCTAACTCTCTCCTCTTTGAATTTTATTTCATAATTCTGTTTTCTGATCGGTTCTCTTTCTTTTTGGAACATTCGCTGTAGGTCCCGTACTTTACTTCTTTA
This sequence comes from Dolomedes plantarius, assembly GCA_907164885.2. Taxonomy (NCBI): domain Eukaryota; kingdom Metazoa; phylum Arthropoda; class Arachnida; order Araneae; family Dolomedidae; genus Dolomedes; species Dolomedes plantarius. The sequence goes on along the minus strand of OU015494.1, from coordinate 80,459,254 downwards.
GATAGTCAAACTGGTATTCCACCAGTATGCATTATTCTGTATTTTTAAAACTTTTCTTCCTGTGTTTATTACATAATACTTCAAGATCATTTATTTCTTTAACACTTTCTTCTGAACACTTATAATTTAGACTCTCGTTCCATTATACAACAACTTTGTTTAAGTCCGTACGGAACTCGAGCCAATTGAAATTATCTATAGTCCATCTTTTCCTACTATCTCTATGTTGTTCTGTTCTTGTTACATAATTAAATAGGATAGGGTTATGATCCGTCAATGCGTTACTATCTGTTACACACCAATCTGCAATTTCATCGTCACCGATCACGAAGGTTATAGTAACATCTACCCATCCTAGCCTGAATAGGCCACAATTAGTCAGCATACTTTCTGGATCATTAAGTATCATACCGTTGAAAGTCATTACTATTTCCAATATTGTCGTACCTCTCAAATCTGTAGGTCACTGTCCCAGAGAAAGGACTTAGCATTTAAGTCGCCCATTAATACTATTTTTCTTCTTTATACTTCGTTAATATTTCTTTAATCTCGCTTAAATGACGTTCTGCCCTACTAGTGTATGAGTTCTGTACCGGAGGTAAATATGCCGAAATAACTATTATTGTATGCTACATCTAGCCACGACAACGTGCTCAGTTACGTGAATTTTAATAGCTTTCACGTTCCTACTTAAAATTAAGATCGCTTTGAATCAAGTAAAGAATGCATTAAGGTAAAGTTGCCTGTAAGGCCTGCTACCTTATTACGAGCCAGATATGACTCATTAACAGATACTATATCCCAGTTATAAGTTAAAAAGTCTACAGAGAACTGGGAAGCAGCTGTGGGAGATTTATTAATATTTAAATGAGCAAATTTAATAATTAGTTATTTAAACTAGCCATAAAACGTTCGAGCTTTTATACGCTCCACCTCGGTGCAGTATTTTTGGCACCTCCTATCGGTGGGCTGGTGATTTGTGTCAACTTTCATATTATTATTATACTTATTAAATCTCATGCAATTCGCACAGCTTGTTTCTTGAGTACAATATTTCAATTCGTGGCCATCCTCACCACAATTTTTACATGTATACTCTTTTGCTTGACAAAACTTTTGCCGGCTGGCCGAATTTCCAGCATTTATATCACAATTGTGGTCGTATATATTCCCTACAGTTGAAGCACTCCCAATCTAATTTTATACGACTATCATTTCTTATTTTAGCATATGATTACCCTTTGAGGCTTATCACCGAATTATGGACCCTATTTGTTTTAAACTTTGTTATTATTTTAGGCTCGGCTTCACTAAGTGCCTCATTTTGCTCCTTAATTCTATTAATTAATACCTCATCTTCATAGTCGTCTTGAACATTATATATTATAATCTGGTGGTCTCGTTTTCGTTGCTCTTCCGCTTTATAATCAGATCTAATATTTACATTTTCTCTTGCTTCTTTCAATATTTTTTCAATATCCTCCTCCTTATCAACCCCTATAACTATGCCTCCTTTATTAATATTTTTGCACATTCTTATTCCGACTTTAAGCTTATGTGGACTTAGATTTTATCATCTTCTCCGTCTCTTCAGAATTCTGCTCTTTTTTAGAATATATAGCTATTACATGCTTCTCTTTTGCTAACCTCTTCCTTGATCTTGATCGAGATCTAGACCGATTTGTACCTTTTTCTGCTTCCGCATACGTGGCCTTACCTTTTTCTAGTCCCCTTATCCCTCCTCTCAAATATTGAGTTTGCCCTTGTCTCTTATAAGCATTAACAATGATTGCTAAGTCTTTTATAACTTGCTTTTTATCCCCGGCACTAAATCTCGGTTTGTGTAGTAGCTTTGTAGCTCTCTCGTAGCTTTTTATGACTATCTGTTCATTATTAAAGGACATAGATTCATACTCTTTTTTTTCACCATCCATGGTGACTAACTTTGCCGGATACACACTAAGGGCCTGTTCACATAGGAGTCCGTTGCGTTGCGTTAAAGAAAAGATGACGTTGAGACGAAAATAAACCAATAATATGCCTCCAAACGATTAGCAATGAAATTTTTAACGCCTATGATTGGTTTATTTTCGTCTCAACGTCATCTTTTCCTTAACGCAACGCAACGGACTCCTATGTGAACAGGCCCTAATTGTACAAAATTTCTACATAATAAATAAAATACAATTATGAGCTCAAGAAAAGGCGCTATCAACCTACGCTCAATTAAATCATACAAATTAATACACTGGCAAACAAATTTGTCACTAAATATTTATACATTTTAAACATATGTAATGAAGAACAATAATTACATTAAATACATATACATTAAATACACTTATACATTGTATACACATATAATAATGAAAATATAAACAATTACTGTACAGATGGGGAATTATACAACAAAACAAAATGCCTACCTTGGCCGAATAATTATACTCAAACCATAACAAGGCAACTTGCCTTTAGTTTACCACAAGATTTTACACTTTGATTTACGAATGTAGAATTCCACAAATGCTTCTATACCCATAAACTAAACCAGTAAATAATGATGAGACACGAATATGATCATCAAATGTCTTTAATCATCCTGTCCTGTGCTGACACTGTTAGTCCTAGGTGCTTGCCGTGCAAGCCAGCATGGGCTGCCGCGGCCAATTTTCCCTGCAGCCGATAACCCTAAACGGGTTATTTTTCCAAAGTGTCATTATATTTATTATACACTGCTGGCCACTGTAAATGCAACACCCTGAAGGAAACATGCAAATAACATGAAATTTACAACATGCATTAGCTGAGGTGAGATATGCAAATGATTAGAATTTCAGCGCAGACGCACATCACGCGCGCCTGTGGCGCCACTTCAAAGCGCTATTTAAGGCTTGGAGATTTCGACGATTTCAAGTTCGGCAATTGTGTTTTTCTTGTGGTTTTTTAAAAAAAACGATCAATTATGCCTCGTCGAAAACAGCGATCATCTTTTGATCAAGTATCCGAGTTCGACAGAGGAAGGATAGTGGCCTACCGAGATTGTGGATTATCTTTCAGGGAAATCGGTAGTCGTGTTGGACGACACCAAACAACTGTAATGCGGATATGTGATCGTTGGATGCAGGAGGGTACGACGGACAAGCGTGTTCGATCGCATCCACCTCAGCGCACCACTTCACGTGATGACAGGCAAATTGTGCGCATGGCAGTGACGGATCGCTCAGTCACATCACGAACCATAGCACAGCACATGCAGTCTGTAACGCATCATCCAGTGTCTGCGCATACCATTCGGCGCCGTTTACAGCAGAGTGGTCTGTCCGCAAGACGTCCATTGCTTTGTCTACCCTTGACGCAGAACCACAGACGTCTCCGCCGCCAATGGTGTGATGACAGAAGGATGTGGACGGCAGAATGGAATGAAATTGTCTTTACTGACGAGTCACGCTTCTGTCTGCAACACCACGATGGTCGCATTCGAGTCTGGAGACACCGTGAAGAGAGGATGCTGAACAGCTGCGTTATGCACCGCCACACTGGTACTGCACCGGGTATTATGGTATGGGGCGGTATTGGATATCACTCTCGCACACCTCTAGTACGCATTGCCGGTACTTTAAACAGCCAGCGCTACATCTCCGAGGTGTTGGAGCCAGTTGTCCTTCCTTACCTTCAGGGCTTGCCCACAGCCATATTTCAACAGGATAATGCGCGACCACACGTGGCACGCATTGTCCAACGGTTCTTCGTCAATCGCCAGATTGAATTGCTTCCCTGGCCGCCTCGCTCTCCGGATCTTTCGCCGATAGAAAACATGTGGTCCATGGTTGCTCTACGATTGACCCAGATTCCATCCCCAGCTGCCACAGCAGATCAACTTTGGAAACGTGTGGAAGCTGCTTGGTCTGTTGTACCCCAAGAACTCATCCAAAGTCTCTTTGAATCAATGCCGAGGCGTGTGGCAGCGGGGATCTCCAACAATGGCGGCTACTCTGGCTACTGATTTTGGCAGGAACCACACTTCACAGAAGTCTATTTTATCATTTGATTTAATTTTAATCATTTGATTTAAATTTAATCATTTGATACTTGGTCAACATGTTATCTACAAAATAAATTTTGTTGTGATATCTCTTGTCTTTCTTGGTGTTGCAATTTGGGTGGCCAGCAGTATAGTTATCAAAACACCATACATTTTATATCTACTTGCTCCACTTATACTACACTCTTCAATTATCCCAAAATAATCATATTTTAGTAGATATTACACATATAATCTTCATTCAAAGATAAGCGTTGAAAAATACACGAAGCGATAAATTGCAAAGGTCCTTACCAGCACTAGAGTTCATCTGCCCACTGCGCATGCGTGTGTGAACTTGGGATTTGTTTTTACTGTCAGTGTGTTTACTGTTAGATTCTTTGGTCGTACTTAGTAAGCCATGTTTTTTAGTGTTGTTTGAAGCCTAAAAGAATCCTATAGTTGTATTTCTTGACATTATATTTGGTATTCCCCTCAAGGATTGAGGAATATAGGAATTTTAACGAATTTTGATTGTAAACAACTCCATATTTTTCTTTTTTTACCAATAGCATACTCGACTGGTTCGAAAGTAAATCCCAAATCTGTGAAATATATGGAAACCAGCTTTATATACCCGACGTTGCACGGGTGTATTACTTGTATATTATGTAATAAAAAAAGTTTTGTTATTAACTTTCAAGATAATTTTTTAAATAAATAATTTAAAAATAAATTTATGAATATAGAGTATAAATATATACTTTATAAAAATTTAAATTTTATAAATAAAATTTATAGAATATTTTAAGTTAACTTATTTATAAATAAGTTAATCATTTATTAATTAATTAATTTATTTATTCACTTTTGTAAATATTTTTGCAATAAATAACTTTATGATTATATAATCTTTAAATAAATTTTTAAATAATTTAATAAATAAATACTTTACAAATAATTTTATAACTCAATTGCAAATAAGTAATAATTTATTTATTTATTAGCTTTATCTTCATTTATTAACTATATTTAAATGTTCATACAATTAACACACAACAACAAAAGAATTAGGTATTTTGAAAGAAAATTAATATCAGCATGCGTTTTCCATATAAACGTACACTGCACACTCCTTAAAAAAATATCGAGCAGAGAGACAGTTTCTGTGTGAGAAAATGTATTTTTCCTTCATATTTTTTAACCTCTTCATTCACGATGTACGAAGATCACACGCATGTGTAGAAGGCAGAAGGACTCTTGTGCCGCTCCAGACCCTTGCGATTTATCGCTTCGTGAAAACACAACCAACAATCTTGACCGCCGTGTTGCCACAGATCAAAAGGAAAATGTAATATATCCGAATTGTATGACAAGTTAGAGTCGTATTTACGTTCGTTGGAGTCAATAGGGAGGACAAGGAGGAAATATTTCGAGTTTGGCTGAGAAATCATGCATCAATAATTACAGAAGAAAATTCTTATTCTGAGAAATTGAAACAATTGTGTCGCGAATGTGTTGCAAAGACATCGTAAATTGGGCAAATTAAAATAAGATAATTCCATAAAAATTGAGAGTAGAGGTAATTTAAATGAAAGATGATTATCGATAGTCAGATGCGCGAAATGTGGTTAGAATCGCTAAAATTTTAATGAAAGATAAAATTTTGAAGTTTGGGTTGATACGAGTATTTAAGTGTTATGAGTATAGAATGTAGGAATAATGACTATTAATTGAATAATAAGTTGAATTGTTGAAATGTTAGATATGAAATTCATGAGGAATGTGTAAGTGTAGAATGTTAAATTAAGAAATGGTAATTATGATGTATTACATATTATATTGAAGGATGTTAAGTTTGTAGCAAAGTGAAATTTTAGAGATATTGCGGTAGTGTGATATAAAAATAGGTACGCAAAATAAAAAAAAATCAGCGGGGCGTTAATAAGAGTGAATAAAGCAGAAGAAAGCGCACGATAGGAAATTTAAAGAGTTGTGAGGTAATTGCGAAAATAAAATATTAAACTTAACAGCAATTTTAGAAAAAATATGGGGAAACGTAGGAGAAATAAGAAAGTTAGCTAGGAGGACTCACATTTGCAAATTGAAGCGCCTAGCGAGCAAAAGGGTGGTTTAGCCAACGTGGAATTTATACATTTATTACCAGTAATTGGAGAAATTGAAAATGATGATATTAATTTGAAATTTAAATTTGCGCGGGAGATTGCCGAGATAGCAAATTGGACTGATAGACAGTTAGCCATATTAATTAAATGCGAATTTAAAGGGAAAATCGCCGATTACGCAATTAAACACATAAAACTTCGAGATTCTGAGAGTACAGAAGAGATCGAAAAATTGATAATGGATAGATTTAAAATTAGAATGTCGCTGACACAGCAACTTAGAGCATTAGACAATATTACACACACGCCCGGTGAAAATATTAGAGACTTAGCTCTACGCATTGAGAATGCCACGATTGAATACTTGGGTCTTGAAAATGCACAACATGATTTAGGAAATAAAATGAAGGTAGCTAAATTTTTACAAGTAATACATAAGGATATTAGACGTGAACTCCTAATGTAAATATACAAAAAAGATAAATCAGCCAAAGTGATATCAGCAGAGGATATACCTGAAGTAAGTGATTTAAATTTGTTTCGCATCAAATCTGGGAATAAAATTATTGAAAAATCCTTCACAGTTCCTGTTAAAATTAGCAATAAATCTATTACCACGGAACTGGACACTGCTGCTGATGTATCACTAATTTCTGAATCTTGGTACTCAAGTATGATTCCTGATGTTGCATTGAAACCAACATCAACTGTTTTGAGAGAATTTAATGGAAGGGAAATAGAAATTGTAGGTCAAGCTATGGTCTCAGTGTCATATGAAAATCAAACTAAGACAATTCCCTTAATCATTGTCAAAGGCGATAGACCAGCATTGTTTGGAAAAGACTGGATAACTCAATTCAAGTTGAATTGGAAAAATATTTTTGCAGTAAAAGGTGAACCATGTATAAAGATAGAAGAAGCTATTAATGACTTAAAAAAGTCCTATGTTGACCTTTTCATAGAATTTGATTCACCAATTAGCCATTTCAAAGCTAAGTTGAAAGCAAAGGAAAATTGTGAACCTGTATTTTGCAAAGCTCGACCAGTACCTTACTCAATCAAACAGAAGGTATCTGAAGAGATCTACAAAACTAAGGAATGAGGTATATTGGATTTCGTAGAACACTCCAGTTGGGCTACACCACTTGTAATTGTACCTAAGAAGAATGGAACAGTAATGCTTTGTGGTGATTTCAAGGTAACCATAAACAGGTTTTTAGACCTAAGTCAATATCCCCTGCCCACACAGCAAGATTCGTTTTCTACGTTAAATGGTGGAAAGTATTTCACAAAGTATGACATGTCACATGCTTACCAACAAGTGGAACTAGACAAAGAATCCCAAGAGTTCTTGACTCTAAACACTCATTTAGGGCTTGTGCGTCCTCGTAGGCTTTTATATGGCATAACCTGTGCAGCATCTGTTTTTCAGTCCATAATTGAACAAATAGTTCAAGGACTGCAGTCAGTAATATGTTTCCAAGATGACATCCTGATCACTGGATCTATTTTCAAAGAACATCTTGAAAATGTGAAAAGAGTTTTTGACTGTCTGCGTAAATACAATGTTAAATAAAATTTAAATAAGTGTGAATTGCAAAAAGCTCAGTTGAATTTTTGGGCCACAGAATTGATTCTGAGGGCATTCATCCCACTGATGAGAAAATCAAAGCAATTGTTAGCATCAATTCTCCAACTAGTGTGACTGAATTGAAATCATTCCTAGGTTTATTGAACTATTATGCTAAATTTATCAAACATGCTTCCATGATTTTAGCACCTTTGCATGAACTGTTGCATGCAGATACTCCCTGGTAATGGACAGAACGACGTGAAGAGACATTCCAGAAGTGTAAGAGTTTGCTTACATCTAGTGCAGTACTTGTACATTATGATGAAACACTTCCTATCAAACTGTCATGTGATGCTTAACCTTTGGGTTTAGGTGTGGTTCTGTCACACTTTATAAATAATGAAGAACGACCAATTGCATATGCCTCGAGAACTCTAACCAAGGCAGAAAAAAATTATTCGCAACTAGAAAAGTAAGCTTCTGCCATTATCTTTGGTATAAAAAAAATTGCCCAGTACATTTATGGACGACAATTCACTATTGTAACGGATCATCAACCATTAATTACAATCTTTGGTGCCAACAAACCAATTCCGGCTATGGCAGCTGCAAGATTGCAAAGATTGGAATTCTGTTGTCATTTTTTCAGTATTCCATACAATATAAGAAAGGAATTGAACATACAAATGCAGATGCGTTATCAAGAGTATCTATTGCACATAACGATTTAGAAGAACCTAAAAATTTCAAAATTTCGTATTCTGAGGATCTCCCAATTAGCAGTGAGGAAATCGCCAAAGCTACTTGCAATTATGCCTTGCTTGGAACTGTTCTGAAATATGTACAATATGGTTGGCCAAAACAAGTCAGTGATGACAAGGTAAAACCTTTTTTCACTAGACAAAATGAACTTTCAGTTGACTGTAATTGCCTGTTATGGGGAATGAGAGTGATTATCCCTGACAAGTATAGAAGCAGATTGTTAAATTTATTATATGATGCACATCCTGGTATTACAAGGATGAAAGCCTTGGCACGCAGTCATTTTTGGTGGCCTCTGTTGGATCGTGACATTGAAAATATGGCAAAACAGTGTTCTTCATACCAAGAAAATTCACGATTACCACCTATAGCTCCCCTACAGTCATGGGTTTGGTCAAAATGCCCATGGGAGCGAATCCATGTTGATTTTGCTCAAAAAGATAACAGAAATTGCTTTGTTATTGTTGACAGTCATTCTAAATGGTTAGAAGTAATTGAAATGAGATCAACAGCAGCAAAACCAACCATTGAAGTATTGCAATGTATTTTTGATAGGTATGGTCTTCCTGTAGAATTTGTTTCTGACAATGGACCTCCATTTACATCTCCTAAATTTCAGAGTTTCTTAAAAATGAATGGAGTTAAACATACTGTCATACCTCCTTACAGATCGAGATCCAATGGGTTGGCAGAAAGAGCTGTGCAAACATTTAAACAAGCACTGAAGAAAATGAATAGTGATAGAAAGGATCAAAGTAGCTTGAATCAAAAAATTTTCAGATTTCTTATAACAAATAGTTCTACACCTCACTCTACGACCCAAGTCTCTTCCCAGCTGAACTTTTTCTCTCTAGACCCATTCGCACACTCTTGTCATTAGTTCACCCGGTTCTAAAAGAGAGAGTAACAAGCAAGCCATTGATCCAGAAGAAATATCACGATCACCGCCATAATCAAAACAGAAGTTTTCAGTGTAACCAAGATGTGTGGATTTATTAATACAGACAACGTAAGTGGTTCCCTGGCCGTCTAACCAAACAATGTGGACTCAAAACATGGACTGCCAGTGTTCATTACTCAAGTGTTTTGATCCATGAAGACCAAATACATTCAAAAGTTCCCAACACAGAATTTGACAGGTGTCAGTATTCAGAGTACTACTGGTATGATGATGATGAAACAGCGCAAGAAGTTCCTGAAACTAATAACAATCCGATAATCTCCAGGCGCAACCCAATACGAAACCGCAGAAAACCCAATAGACTGGACTTGTAATTCTTTAGGTTTAATATTTTTTTTTACTGGGAAGGTAATGTGATATCTCTAATAACTCAATGTTCACTGTAACCTTGTCTGTATAACTGTAACCGGCTATCGAATGTATAATTGGCGAGAAGCCATGCGGTATCGTCAAGCATGTTAAGCTTGCTACTAGAATCAATAAAGTTATCTTAGTATTTTAAGAGTATTTATATAATATATTACAGCCTTATATATATGTCAGAAAACTTAGTTTTCTTAACAAAAACTGTAGACGCAGTTTTCACGAGGTGTTAGATGCTGAGTTTAGTTGTATAGTAATAAATAGTTGCTATAATTAAAATGGAGTAGCACAATGACTAGTTCACTCCTTTCTTGAAATTCAGAGTCATCCTTATTATTTGCCAAACAAGTATTTTATTCTAAAATTCTAAGCTCACATTTAGATGTTTAATGGTTTAGAATACTTATGGTACATGTACAGTTCATGACATTAAAGACACAGTATGCTATTAATTTATCATTCGCATGAATAACTACCCTAGATAATCAGGCATGTTGTGAGAGACGGAAAATACAAAATTAAAATTTCCCGTACCGGAGGGATGGTAAGAGGTAAACTATCGGCTCAGGGTTTGAAAGTCTCAAGACCAGGGAACGAATCCGGTCCAGCATATAGTCGTTACAATGACTCCCTACCGTTGGAATAAACGATTATGAACCATTAGTAATGGACCATTAGTAACCTCCATTTTAACATAAGACAAGCATTTCATGATGTTAAAAATTCAGCTAAAATCCGAAAAAAAATGTGCTGACAGCCATCCTATGTGGGTGGTGTGACTAAGTCACCATGGGTCGTCACAGGCAAGTCGCTCTGTAGCTGTTCAGCAACTACGATTTTACAGATGTTTTTAGGGTCACTTTGAAGATTTTATAACTGTCTTTTAACAGTTTTCTTACCAATCACTGAAAACTGATATTATTTTACGTAATTTGAGTCAAATTATGTATCGTGCTTAACTCATAGATATAAAAATAGGGGTAGATAAAGCATGCTCTGCTTACCCGCAAAGTTTTCTGGTGTTTCTGCTACGGGACGGCAACATACACGAGAATGGGATAAAAAACAAAAACACTAAGGAGTGAGTATGTTAAGTAGTAAATACTTTCCTGTTGGTATTTGTTTGCTTCAGAAAAAATAATTGTCGGATGTTTAAAATTTTTCCGTTTGGATTTCAGATATCTGTCGCTTAATTTGACCAACACATGCCAAGCAGAAATCTTGTGGCATTTAACTGCACAAAGAGATTCACAAGAGGAAGTAGAATGTCTTTCCATGGGTTATTAAGAAGAATGATTAATAAAAGTTACTGCTTAGCATTTGTAAAACCTGCTCTCAAAATTTTATTTATACCATTTTTATCAATAATTATCGTTATTTATACAGTAAATGTTTTGTTTTATATAATCGAGCGTTTGTTCTGTAGTATTTCTTGTTTCTTTTAGTATTTAAAGTTTTTAATTTAGCATATAATTCCTTGTTTTACTAGATTTTTAACGTATATGTAACGCTTCAATACCTGTATTATAAAAACATTTTTTTCTTGTTTCTGTCTTCTTTTGTTTTTATCTCATAATGTGAAAAGTTGATTTACGTTTTGAAATTGCCCTGCTTGTAAATTGATAAGATTAATCAGATATCTCGTTGAAAGACCTTTAAATTATCCATTTTTAACTTTATAGCTTCTGAATTCATTGTTTTTCTTTTCTATAATATTTAAAATTTTAGTTTTGCATTTTTCTTTTTCAAAATTCATTATAACAATGCATAGCTGATTTCCAAAGAGAAAATTTTTTTCACAACGTGATTTCATTTGTTCAGAACATTTTACATTGGATTCATTTTAGGAAAATTTTATGTGAATTTTTATGTGACTATACGAGAATTCTTAAAGAGAATACTGTTTCATCTGATTTAATATTTTCCGGCGCACTTGTAAGAGGTAATGTTAAATAGGCGATTTATTCGCCTAATTTTTTTATTTGTTACTAACAACACTTCAGCCGTATTTACATGCTGTAAATTTAAATTTCTGATGTTAACCTTATTACTATTATCTGCATGGTAAAAAATGTTGCATTTGACTTTTAATATACAACACTAAAAAATTAAGAAATGGGGATGTAAAAGAAGAAACAATACAATCGGATATTTTAAAACTACTGCATGATTTAAGTTTAACAATCTTATTAATAATTTGGAATTATGATAAGCTGACATACTAAAGTGCTTATAGATTCCTTTTGTTTATTTTAGGCGTATAATCTCAAGGAAACCACCAAATTAACTTATTCCTGAAAACTTACCATCTCGGGATTTTAAGTGGAAAGCAACAAGTCTTCTCAAATATACGTAAACAATCTGGAAACTGAAGATAACTATTATGTTAATGACATCCCAAGGAAACTTAAAAGCAAATATAAACGATTGCTTGAGGAGAAAGAGGCCGAACATTGCTTATTAAGTGAAAAACCAAATTTTCATAAATTAAGAAAATCATGAAAAGTATGAAAATAGGTTTTTAAACTGATATTGTTAAAATATTTAAATAAATGAGTTTAATCAACTCTAAGCTTGCTGAGGTTCTGGAATAAACTTACAGTAATCTCAGTATAGATATTCTTTCAAAAAAGTTTAAGTTTAATATACATACAGTGATAAACTAAAAGCTTTTGTATTATCTCGTATTTTTTAATTCTCCTAAAGCATATGATATCAGAAACTCTTTAATGCTGTCACTTCCTCATCCTTGTACAATTAGAGCTAGTATAATGTGATTAATGGTTTTTCAGGGTTTACTGGAGAAGCCTTGTCACTATTAAAAGCAAGAATTGATGAAACGAATTAAGATGTTTACTTTACTGTATGTTTCATGAAATGGTTATCAGAAAAACGTGGTTTTTTGTATACACTACTTTTGGCACAAACATTTGCAACAACCAACTTCAGAAACAAAAGATATTTAAGTTTTTTATGGTGGTTGGATTTAATGCCTCTTGGTCCGTAACCATTGACTATTTTTTAGTAGATAGAATTACAGTTGAAGGAAAAGCAAGTTTCATGATGCAAGGAATTGCAATCTTTCTTGGTCGAGTGCAAATACTATATCCTCTCTAACCTTTGACAGTACCAGTACAAATTTTGCTACATCTGAGATCTTAGGGAAAACTACCAAATCCATTGAAATTAAGACCATATTTTTGTAACCCAGCTTATTCATCAAACAATGTTTACATCACTTCTGATGCCTATCCCACGATAAAAATGAGGGGAAACGTATTTGCCAGTTTAATATAAGTTGACAAAGATTAATTAAGTAGTCTTACATTGGACATATGAATAATTTACAAAATGCTTCAGGTTAACATTTTGGAACAAAATAGTCAGCTAAATTTTTACACACAAAAAAATAGATGATAGTTACTTTAGTGGTTCAAATGTGCAACAATAAGTTTGTCTCCCAGTCTTTGAAACTAGAACAGTTTCAAAACCGAGGCAATGCTTGAATTTCTCTTATTTAATAATCTTGCCGATATTGACAGTTAATTCTATTTACAAGGGCAACCAATCATACTGGCAAATTCAAAATGAAACTGAAGATTGTTTGCTGAATTAAAAAAATTTTTAAAATTGGAATGTTTTTGTATCAAATACCTCGTGAAACTCCTATTGCTGGTTTTCTATGATTAAGTAAAAGTTTGCAAGGTATGTTCATAAATCTAGCTTTAAAAGAAACATTAAACTGCATTTATGCACATAAATGATGCTGAATTTTGGATTTTCTATTTTTTTTTGCGTTTTTCCTACTTAAGTTTAATTAACTCTTATCATTGTCAACATATGGTGATACTTCTCAAGTTTTGCCATCACAACTCCCCCTTCACGCTAAGTAACTCAGTAATGTAATGACTTGACCGTCCCCACGAGGGAATTCCAAGGGAGCGGACATCCCTTTGTAAACTAAACTGTTTCACCAGTGCCGAAAGGTGACCTTCCATTTAGTGCCACAAAAGTCGAGACGCAGAGACTTTTCCGAGTACTTCTGGGAAAAGAACATCCTTTGAAACGTCTCCCCTCGTTGAAAATGGAGTCCAGATAACAAAGCTAGTGCCGACTGGTCGGAGCCTTCGAGGCACGTAGGAGAAGCAAGCGGTAACGAAAGGGGCGTAACCTACAGACCTCCCCTAAAAGGAAACAATAAGATGATGGCCTCTACAGCCGGGCGGTAGGAGTCAGTTGTCCATTTTTTCCCGAGGTGATAGGCGATCATTTGAGAAGTTCCCTGGACGGACGCGTGCCTCTCCAGAGAGCGGAGAATCGAGTCACCTCATCAGGACATCAGGAACTATAATATCTTTGCAAAATTAATATTATTTTGTAGAGTGTTCAGTTGCCTTATTTAGCCAAGAAATCCAATAAATGTGTTGGTTAATTAAAAAAAAAGGGTGTCAGTCTCATTTTAGGCAACGTCCTTACAGTAAGCATGTAGACTTGTAGGAGGAGAGACGCAAAATCTTGCTCGCTGTTTGCACGTGATACACAGCTTCTATATGTGTTGGAATATACTCCATTCAACTTGGATACTGTGAGAGCACGTATTGTGCTAAATTTTTTTTTGCGTGTATCTGCAAGTTTCGTAAGGTAGATATGCCGACATTCTTCTGAGTAAGAAAATACTATTGCTTTGTACTCAGCTAATTTTCACATCTTAATAAATTCAGTTCTACAACAAGCTTGTGATTATTTGAAAGTCATCAACCTGTTGAGCTTTTCGTTCTTCTTGTTCAGAATACAGTCATCCAGCGACCTTTTGAACTATCATTGAATCTTTTATTCAATATTTGCTGTGCCGTTCGATTATTTTCTACCAGTAAGAATTTTGCTTGACTTTAAGAGAACTGAAATCGCTCAACTGAGTCAAGACCACACAAAAAGCCGATGTGGTTCTCACTCGAAAGGCCCCGTTGTTACGTCAGGTCCCTTTCGGTGTAGTAGAAATTTCATAGAAATATTTTTCTCTTGTGGTCGTCACCGTTGATCAAAATAACAATCTTACAGCCTGCTTACAAACAGCTTTCAGTGCGGAACGACATAAAAGCTAGTAGAAATGCAAATGTAAAGATTCAAGATCAGGTTGGCACAACATATGGCTCACCAGCACTCATTCCGTGACCCGAGAAGACATTTAGAAAGACTCATAATATAAGTCTAAAAAATACGGAATATTTATATTTTTACAATCCGAAAGGAATGTATAAGCAATGAATATTAATATTTAATTTTCAAAACAATCTAATTTATACTTTCTAAAGTAACATGGCCCTACTCAAATTTCAAGTTGAGCAGGACCTGGTCTAGACCCTGGTCTAGTTCTTAACTTTTTTAGGGTCGTTGACCCCTACTGATTATCTGGTTAAAGCTATGGACCTCTTTTAATAATTCCAGAGTGTAAAGACTCAAAATTTAAATGAATCAGTTTGTAAAATTTTACATAAAAAACGCTTAGGACTCGCCTGTAACAGCTACTGATGAACACAGAATTGCTGTATATACAATATACGGAAAAAATTCTAATTACTTAATCATTTAATTACGGTAAAGATTAACTCTAAACTTTAGACAGAATTGCTACAGTTTCTAGAAAAATACTTTGCTGAACGACTACTGCATAGTTGTAGTACACCTGATTGAATTCAAATAGGTCACTAAGTGGTTTATTAATTTTAAAATTTAAAGCGTGCGTCCATTTTAATTTTAAATACAAAGTCTCAAAGATTTGTTTTCCGCACGACCGAGTTCATGAACTAGAATTCAAGTAGGAGCAAACAGTGAAATTTATTCACGGACCCCCAAGGTCACAAAATTGAGACTTACTGACGATATGAGCTCGAACTCCATCAAATAGGAAGATACAGACATCTCGTTTCTTCTATGTGTATTGAACAAATACGATGCCTTCGATAAAGCTCTTCTCTGAAGTCAACCCCTACAGACACAAATATTTATTTATCAAAATTGGTCATTTCCTGCCTGTCTCATCTTCAGGCCCCAAAGTAAGCCACATCGCCACTGTAAGCTTACGTAATTAATAAAATATACTCAAAATATACACAAAAAGGAATTAACATTTAGACAAGTACATATATTCTCGGTACACAGCTCATACCGAAGTCGCAATAAAACTACATCATCGGCTTGTTACCTAGCCTACTACTCACGTCTAATTAAAAACTAGATAATTGAATTCTGTAACTCTGGAAACCTGTTTCCACCCCTCCTGCCTTTTAAAATTCAATTTAGAACCGCAATGTCACCAGTGCATGTCCCGAGTGAAGAAATAGAAGTATAGGGAAGTAACTAAAGAAAAAAATACCCCAAAGAGAAAATTTTTATATAGAATTTCCTACAAACTTCATTTTTGTTTAAATTAAATATTTGGTTAGAATTTAAATTATGGAAAATGCCTTTTAGTCTTTTTATATTTAAAATGACATTTTAATGAATATATGCAGAGGGTGGGGGGTCCCATGATGCTTGGAAACCATTGAAGGTGGTCGCGAATAGAAAAAGGTTGGTAAACACTGCTCTATGGTATGCGCTATGGTAAGCGGTTTGGTTTGGCGTACTCTTGTTTCCTTCCTTTCGTTGAGTCATCTGGCTATGTCAGCCTGTTAGCAGTAGGCGATGGAGTGTTAGAAGTCAGAGTGGGCTGCCATAATATCTTCTAAGGAGTCATATCTACCCGAATATAATTTCATGGCGTCCACGTTTGAAAATATTAATACTTATAGTTCACATTAGTAGACTGGTGTTACATGGATGCTATTCTACAGGGACCGTCAATTTTGTGGTAAACCTCGCCCTTCAGGTGCTGAAGACTAATAGTATACGATTATAATTACCCCTAATATGAGAACTGGAAAGCCTTTCTTTCGTTATCAGAAGTTTCTTTTCAGCCATAGCATATAAATTTGACCTACACAGTGTCAGACCTTAATCAAGTTCTTTTCATCTTGAAATGAGACACTCTATCGAACATAAAATATGAATATTCCTCTTGAGGCCTAAAAGTAATTCTGCTATAGCTTGCTCGGTGGTCTAGTGTGTCGCGGAACGGGGATATTTTTTATGAAGTGATACCAATTCTCCTGAGAATTCTCAAATGAGCTGTGATGATGTAAGCAATACTACTCGCGATACGTAAACTGTCTCAACACGATTTATGGTCAATCGATTGCAAATTTGCTCCAAAAGGGAAGAGGGAGAACTGATTTTCATTACCCGATGAACTTATTGGAGCTCAGTAAACGTAAACAATGGACAATAATCGAATCGCTAGCTAACCAGGGTTTAATGGGACCGATTCCACAATTTTAGAAAAATTATCGGCAGTTACAAATAGGAAGTGTAATTATAGAGCTTACTGGTATGGACCTAAGAATTCGATGCCGACAATTTCTTTGGGTGGCGTGGCCACGACTTGTTTGTGCTATTTATTTATTTATTTAAAAGCGATTTTTTATGTTTTAAAAATGTGATTTCTTATGCAAATAACACATAAAGGACATTTACTCATTCACACCATGTTTTTTTGGTTAATTATTATGGGAGCACTATATAGGTGAACCAACATTGCTTCCAATTAGTGAGCAGCATAGGAACATCCAGACTGTATTTGAACCTGAGCTCACTTCATAAGTATTTATTATATGATGTGGGTGGCCCACTGTAAAAACTTGAAAATTTATAAAGTTTTGTTTGAAATGATGATAAAAAGATTATTTTATTTTACTTACTCTAAAACAAGGTTTTACTTTTGACCTAGAGCTCTCCAAAAAAAAAAAAAAAAAAACAAAAAAAAAAAAACCCTTACCTGTTATTTACATAAATTACTGTATTTGTTGCAGTGAGCAGGAATGACAGCTCATAAAGTAATTTTGGGCTTTTTGTTTGGAAAAGCTAAGTTTCATGTTAAAAACAGTTTCTTAACTTGAAACTCTAGTTTTAATTTTTTATAATGTTAAAAATATTCATCTGAACGAAGATTAAAGATTTTTTTAATGCAAAGGCACTTGTTGTTAGACATTCGCCTTTTGTTATTCACCACAATTTACTGGCTACTTTATTATGGGAGCACCATGTGTAACGGAAATTAGTTGTATTTTTCATATGTAGAGGGCGTTGGTCGTCCAGTGTCCTATGTGAATTCAAAATTGCTTTTGTCTTTTAATATTCTTCAGTGTAAAAACGTTTTTTTGTTATTGAACCACCGAGCTGAGTATGGACGTCCGTTTAATGGACGATCATATAATAAAGGAATATTAACCAGGATATGAGTGGCAGATTTTATTTGACTCTGGTTAAATGTTTTAGTTAAATGGTGCATACGCCGAAAATTATTTAAATAATATGCTAAATAGGGGTGAGTTAACATTTGTTTTGTCATTCTGTTCCCCAGAGATGTTCATTTTTGTTCTGTATTGAAATATTTTTTATTGTTTTCTATGGTGACAGCTCTGATTGCTTTTGGGTTCTGATTGTGTTATTTTTTTTTGATTTGGTTTTTTTCCGAAATTATATTATTGTTTGAAAATTTGAAAAATAAAATGGATGATACGGATAAGCAAGTCGAAACATGCTGTTATTAGACAGTTAATAACTAAAACAATGAATAAAATTGATGAGCAATTATTAGAGCAGGATAATGAAAACAAAAATGATAATTTGAATGATTCTTTGAATCAATTAATTGATAGGAATAATAGTTTAAAATCGCTTGACTTGGATATTGAAGCTGTTTTCACTGATCCAAATGAATTTGAAGCTCAAATTATTAGATCCCAGGAATATCAGGATAAATTTATATTGTATAAAGGAAAAGTAGAAAGATTTTTAAAGAAATCCAAGATGGCTCAGTCTAGCCAAAGGGTTAATGTTACGAATATCAATTCCGATGGTATAGGGGAATCCGAAATAAGTTCGCATGTTGCTAATGTAGTGAAATTGCCTAAAATTGAGATTAAGAAATTTTATGGTGAGGCATCTGATTGGTATAATTTTTGGAATACTTATAATATTTCCATACATACTAATGATAGTTTAAGTAAGATACAGAAATTTAATTATCTTAAAATGTATTTAGGTGGTAATGCTTTAAATGCTATTTCCGGTTTCGCATTGACAGAGAGCAATTATGATTCTTCAATAGAGTTACTTTCTACGAGATTTGCGCGAACTGACCTTATTATATCGAGTCACATCAACAAGCTCTTATCAATTGATCCCGTTAGAAATTCCTTAAATGCGAAAGCGTTACGTAAATTGTATGATGAGATTGAAATGCATATTCGTAGTTTGCAATCTTTAAATGTTACGGCTGGCAGCTATGGTAATTTATTATGTCCAATTATTTTGCAAAAATTACCAGATGATTTGAGCTTAGATTATAATCGAAAACGGAAGTCAAATACTGATTTTGACATTAATGAGCTGATTGAGTTTATAAGAAAAGAAATTGAATGCAGGGAAGCTTCATCTATATTATCTAGTGGTGTTAAGAAATTCAGTGGTAATTTCGACTACCATGATAAAGAGCGATCGGAATGCCAAAACAGAGGAAATCAAAATCGAAAGTATGCTTCCGCTTCTGCTTTGGTTACAACTCCTAATGTTATTTTTTGTGTCTTTTGCAATTGTGATTATCACGATTCTAACAGTTTTAACTTAAATATTGACAAAAAGAAACAATCTCTAAAAGACCATTTCCGGTGTTTTCGTTGCCTAAAACGAAATCATGTTTCTAAGAAATGTAGGAGTACATATTTATGTAAGTTTTGCAAAGGTCCTCATAATAATTTAATTTGTGATAGAGATAAATTATCAGATAACAAGGAAACCACCCATAAATAAACTAAGGATACCGATGTTTTGGCATCCGTATCGGCCTCATGTGCATCAAAGAGAAATATTAATGAACCTGTTTATTTACAAACATCCTTAGCACATCTGGTATCTAAAAAAAGGTGTAAATTAGTTCGTATTCTGTATGATTCAGGTAGTCATTGTTCATTCATTAAGAGGAGTTTGTGTAATGAGTTGAACCTTGAGACCATTAAAACTGAACGGTTGCAAATATTTGGGTTTGGAGAGGAAAATTCTAAACAATGTTCATATGATTTGGTTGAAGTTAAAATTCAAAACAAAACCGATAGCAAAATGAATATTTCTCTTGAAGCACTTGTAGTCGAGAGAATGACATACGGCAAGATTTCTGCTCCCACTGAAAGAATTCGGCAATTAGCATGGGAAAAAGATGTTTTTCTTTCGGATACAGAGGAAATACTTGACGTAGACGTTTTGATTGGCTCTGATTAAATGTTTGATGTTCTCTTCGATACATCTGTGCGATTAGATAAGGGATTAATTGCAACCGATAGTTTGTTTGGTTTCGTAGTACAAGGTAGATGTTTGAATGAGTATAATAACATCTGTAGTGTTGTGAACAATACTGTTTTATGTGAAGTTGATTATAAACTATTTTGGGAATTAGAAGGTCTAGGAATTGATACTGCAAATGAGGACTCTATTGATAATGAATGTACAATTTTAAGTAAATTCAAATCTGACTTACATTATGATAATAATAGATATTGTGTGCGACTTCTCTGGAGACCTGATACAAAACATTTGTTAAATAATAACTTTGAGTTGGCTTCAGAGAGATTCGATAGATTGAAAAGGCGTTTTAAGAATGATCCGGAATTATTTAAAGAATATAGTAGAATTATTGAAACTTATGAAGATGAGGGTATTATCGAAAAAGTAGTAAGTGATGACAAATCTAACACATCGCGCACGCACTGTTATTTACCTCATACAGCTGTTGTTCGCAAGGATAAATCAACCAGTAAGGTGAGAATAGTGTTCGACGGCTCCGCGCATAGGAAAAATGAGCTCTCTTTGAACGATTGTTTGTTTATTGGACCGAACTTATATCCCGATATTTTTGAGCTGATACTCTCATTTCGAGAAAACGAAATTGCTTTTACAGCCGATATTAAACAGGCATTTCTACAGTTAATTATCCACGAAGAAGACCGTGACGTAACTAGATTTTTTTGGTCAGAAGACCCATGGAACGACTCTTCAACAGTTATATATCGCTTTTGTCGGGTATTATTTGGCATTAATTGTAGTCCGTTTCTTTTGGCTGCGACCATAAAAGAGCATATCAAAAAGTACGCAGAATCGAAACCACTTGCATACGACCTGTTAAATTGAAGAGTTTACGTTGATGACGTCATAGGTGGATGTGATGATATCGATACAGCATTACAGTTAAGTTCTGATTGCGTAGATATTTTTCGAGATGCTGGTATGTTGTTAAGAAAATTCCAAACAAACAACAGAGAATTACGTGAGCTGTGGAAGCAAATCGGCATAAATGTTGAGGAAGAAAAGGAAAGTATAGGTCAGTCAGCTTTCCCGTTTAAAGTTTTGGGAATTTGTTGGGATTCAGATAAAGATTCATTTTATTTTGATTCTGATCATTTGTCAAAGTTAATTAACAAACAAGAGAACTCGAAACGATTTATTTTGAAAATCATTGGTCGTATTTTTGACCCAGTTGGGTTTTTAGGGCCTTTCACTAGTCTCCTGAAGTGTTTGATACAAAATATTTGGAAAAGGGGCTTGGAGTGGGATCAAAAGTTACCGTTAGACTTAGAACAACAGTGGTGTGATATAAGTCAACAATTCAAACAACTTAACGACTTAACGGTGCCGCGTTACTATTTCTTAGGATTCAGTAAAGAGAAAATTAAATTGTATCAATTGCATATCTTCTCTGATGCCAGCTTGAAGGCTTATGGTACAGTAGCTTATCTTAGAATAGAAACTAGTGATGGACTCATATCTACAAGTTTTGTTGCAGCTAAGAGTAGAGTTGCGCCCTTGAAAGTGATAACGTTACCAAGACTTGAACTTCTTGGTGCCCTCTTATCTGTCAGGCTGTATAAAAATATCATAGGAGCTTTGAAACAGCCTTGTGAAATTTATTTTTGGTCCGACTCAGCAATCGTGTGTTGTAGGGTTAAAACTCCTGCCATAAACTTTAAACAGTTTATTAGAAATCGTGTCAAAGAAATACAGGAAATTTCTCGTCCAAAGGACTGGCACCATTGCCCTGGGAAGGACAATCCTGCTGATCTTATCAGTAGAGGAACCTCCATCAATGTTCTGATAAGTTCCCCGGTTTGGTGGAGGGGTCCAGAGTGGTTATCTCTTCCGAATGAGATGTGGCCCAAGACAGAAATTAAGAAGGTAAATGAGACAGAGATGGAATATCTGAAATGTATTTCAGTGATGGAATGTGTCCCTCAAGAAGAGATAAAATTATTGAATATTGATAATTATAGTAAATTGAGCAGAATTATTAGAGTTGTGGCTTGGATGAAGCGATTTTTATGTAGATTAAAAAAGGTAAAACCTGAGGCTGAAACTCTGACAGCTAATGAAGTGAAAGCCGCAGAAGAGACTCTAATTATGCTAATTCAGTCCCACTTCTACAAAGGTGAGTTGCAAGCTCTCCATAATAATTCAAAGATTTCACCAAAATCGGACATTTTCCAACTTGTTCCATTTCTTGATGATAAAGGCATTTTAAGAAGCAAGGGAAGATTTGACGAGAGTGACTATTCCTTTGATGAAAGAAAACCGATTATTATTCCCAAACATTCCAAGTTCGCCGAACTACTTGCAAAGCAAGAACATGAAAATATGCTGCATTCAGGTGTTGAAAGCACGTTAGTACAATCCGAAAAAGATTTTGGATACCAAAGGGCCGGCAGCTTGTGAAAAGGGTAATTTCAAAGTGCTTGACTTGTAGAAGATATGCTGTCAAACCTTCGCATCAATTGAGTGGACAGGTTCCAAGGGATCGGATGAGTGAAACTCCTCCGTTCACTGTTATCGGTACCGACTTTGCTGGTCCGATTTATGTGAGGTACGAAGATGATACTAAAAAATCGTACGTTGCATTATTCACCTGCGCTGTGACAAGGGCGATTCATTTTGAACTCGTCACGGATATGTCGACTGCAAAGTTCTTGCTGGCTTTTAGAAGGTTCCTGTCAAGAAGGGGTACATGTCACACTATTTACTCCGATTATGCGAAATCATTTAAATGGACCGATAAGGAGCTTCAGAGACTATTTGATATTTTGAAAGATTCTGAATTTCGAGATTTTCTGACATCCAAACGTATAACATGGAAATTCATTGTAGAACTTGCCCCATGGTGGGGAGGTTTCTATGAGAGACTAGTCAAGAGTGTTAAGGAACCACTGAAGAAAGTTTTACGAAGGGCTCTACTCAGCTTTGAGGAGATGACCACTCTTCTCTCCGAGATAAAGACTGTTGTAAATCTGAGACCTCTATCTTACGTTAGCAACGAGATAGGAGAACCTCATCCTTTGACTTCAGCACAATTTTTGTTTCCAGGAAGAAATCAGGTGGAATACCCAGTTCATTTCATAGAAACCCTTCACAGGGAATCTACTAAAGGTGCTCTTACCAAAAGACAAGAGTACCAATCTCGATTACTGTGCCAATTATGGAAAAAATGGAAAGAGTTGTACTTACTTAATTTGAGAACAATGAACAACATGACAAGTCCAAGTTCCGTTGGGTGCATTAAAAAAGGAGATGTTGTTCTGCTAGAGGGCACCAGTAAATGTAAGCTGCTGTGGGACTTAGGTGTTGTCAAAGAAGTGTTTCAAGGGCGTGACGGACTTGTACGTTCCTGCATAGTTCATACTTCAAAAGGAGACTATACAAGACCTGTACAATTGGTCTATCCACTCGAACTCAAAGACTGAATTTTAGAAACTTTACTATTGAACATATTTTTTGTTATTATTTGCATTTATATATATGTGTGATTTTTTATTTTATGTAAAAGCTTTGATTTTATTCTTTAGTGTCATTTAGGTAAATCATCTATTCTTTAACTTCAGTAAACTCGTTCGAGTTTAGATGGGGAGTGTAACGGAAATTAGTTGTATTTTTCATATGTAGAGGGTGTTGGTCGTCCAGTGTCCTATGTGAATTCAAAATTGCTTTTGTCTTTTAATATTCTTCAGTGTAAAAACGTTTTTTTTGTTATTGAACCACCGAGCTGAGTATGGACGTCCGTTTAATGGACGATCATATAATAAAGGAATATTAACCAGGATATGAGTGTCAGATTTTATTTGACTCTGGTTAAATGTTTTAGTTAAACCATGTAAGTGAGCCAGCATTGCTCCCTATGTGGGGGACAACACTGAAACGACCAAGCCTTATTCGGGATTGAAACCCAAGCCCACTGTGTGCCAGCTCATGACGCTAGCCATTACACCATGTGGGCGGCAAGATTAAAGGTGTTGAATGAGAAAGGCATCTGGTGTATAAGGACTCTGGCAAAAAGTGCTTCCAGGTGAATACTGCTAGGAAGTTAAATTTAAATTCTAGTGGCATCTCACTTGATTTTTTTATGTATTCAAATAATCTGATCTTTAATATTAACCATTGTAAAAGCCATTATATTATAAACATCAATATTTACAGATGAATTTAAAATGATAAATATGAAGCTATGTATTTAAACTTATTTATTTCCTTAAAATTAAATTCTAGTTTAATGTAATACTAACTATTGTTCTTCGTATAACTTAGTCTGCTTAATGAGATTCACAAAGAGAGAAATGTTTTATTCATGTCATAATATCTGAACAGTTTATCAAATCTATGGTAAAATCTTACTTTCCATATAATTTTATTATAAGTTTGGATGTTTAAAAATTATACTGCAAAATATTCATAATGAAAAATTGTTACTAATCTTATTCCCCTATAAATTATCCATAACTAATTATGTGAGTACTGCAGTAATATAAATATTAAAATAAATATTGTTGTAAATTTTGTGGAGCTGTAAATTGATGGGAAAGAGTTAAAAGAAGGAATATTTGAGCTAGTATAAACTGTTTAGTAATTAAATTTCTATAGCAGTGTTATCATTAAGTGTAAATGAAAAGTGTTAATTTAAGTATTAATTTCAAAAGCCATTACTTTCAATGTCTACATGTTTTATGTAATTATGCGTGTTTTCAAGGCTATTGAGATAACTTTAATACAAGATTTTATATGTAATATAAAATAGGCATCACTTGTTCTTGTTAGTGTTTAACTACAATTTTACTTGCAAAATTTAAGATACCCTTTTTTGACCTTGATAGTAAATCATACCCTTTTTTTACCTTGATGTGTATGTCAACTGATTAAAACACCCTGCCCTATTTTGATCCAAGAATAACCAAAAAAGATACTTTCTATGATTTGTATAAAAAAGGTAGATTTTTTTTATATCTACTTTAAAAGACTTTAGTGTAGGAAGCATATTAACTCCATTTAAACTCTGGCCTAGCAGTAATTATGGATATTATAATTGTCTCTGTCAAAGATTTATCCTGCTGACATTATTGAAAAGATTTCAAGATCACACTTTCAAATTTCAAATGAATATTGAATGTCTTTACTGACAAACTTTGTAATAATACATAACAATCTAACATTTTTGGCAAAAATGTACCAATTTCCATAAAATGAACAGTGCATTTTAACTGGGGTAAATATGGTCATCTAAAAAGATCTGATTCTAAACCAGTCACCTTTGTGACTCATTAGCAACTAAAATTAATTGAAGACAATTATGCTGCAGCTGAGAAAATAACAGTCTATATTAGGGGCTTCTAGAGCTAAAAGAAAAGAAAAGAAAAGAAAATATGAAGAAGCTCAGCAATTCAAAGATTTTTGTGTTTACCTTGGATTTTTAGCTCTGTAAAACCTTCCATTGTCTTTTTTTAAAGTGATTTTTTTTTCTTTCAGTTTATAAATAGAGATAAAATGCCTAGAAAATTTACATTGCATGAATTTTGTTTGTCTTAATATTCTCGACCTAAATTTAAACTCTATTTTGACATAAGAAATTTTCATAGAAAAAGAAAGTAAACTATGTAATTTATTATTTCAGGCTTTGAAGGGGGTTTAAATTGTGTTTTAAAATTGAAACTTGCTTCTAGATTTAGGTTAAGATTAAAATATAACTCAATGACTGACAGGAATTTTATAATCAGGTTGTGTGCAACATAATTTTAGGCATGTCTAAGTCTTCGTTCACACGATACGGTTTCGGTTTTATGATCGTCTCGGTTTTCTCGTTTCGTTTGCAGTAAACAGTGTATTTTGTTTTGTCTGTTCACATGTTGCGGTCGAAAACCGCAAAAGGGAGAACAACCGAATCGGTAGCAGATGTCGCTCGATTTTGTCTACCGAAACAGGATGCCGCGCAGCCGTTTCGGATGCCTTTGGCGTATAGAATTGATTCGGTTATTTTGAAGGAAACGTACACCAGTGCCGATCTAGCTACTGAAGTGATTGTTTGAAGTGATTTTTTTAGTTGCTTTTCACAGTTTTTTGCAGTGGATTTTTTTTTTTTACAAATGGAGAAAATCGACACAGAAATTTTAATTTCTTTGGTTGAAGAAAGCCCGACCATTTGGGACAAAACATAAGAATGTTTTACTTTAAATGACACTTTAAACGACGTTTAAATCATGTTTATATCTTAATTTGAACAGGAGATATTATTATTATTATTATTATTATTATTTGCACCATTCTAATAGCAGCCAATCTTTGTTTAAACCTGTAAATACGTTTTCTACATGATGGGTTTTTCATCATTTTTCATCTTTAAATTGTTATAAGTCGAGAACCGTTAAAGATAAATGGTTCAAACTTGGAACATGTCTTTTATTTTACTTTAATTTTGATTCAAAAAATTTGAAAAATATATTAACTTTTAAAAATATGATTTTTTAAAAATAAGTTACATCTTAAAAAAAAATCTCTAAATATTTTTAATTTATTCAAATTTAATATTTAAAAAAACGATGAATCGAAATTAAAACATATTTCTGTTTAATTAAATGAAAAAAAATTGAAATTCGACAGATAATATTTCGAGTTATAACGATTTTAAATTACCCCACTTTTTTTTAAATTTAAAATTTTAAAATTTTTTAAAAACTTTATGAGAAGTTTTATGATGTGATTTTGTTTGCAAATTATATGGTTAACCATTAGAAAAAATTCAAAGTTTTAACTCAATAAATGCATGTATCGTCATTCGGAAATAGTTGAAAAATGTCGATTAATCAATCTCTTCTTAGTTCAATCATAAGCGTTTGAAAAGATCCCAGACAATATCTGTCCCTCAAAATAGAATGTACCTAATACGTTCTATAAATTTTTTTAATGTTGCTTCGACCACGACAATACCAGTATATTACAAGAAAGGTATTTACACTGGTGTAAGAAATTAAGAGAATTTGCAGACTTGGTCGATTATCTCTAGAACTACTGTACCGATTTTAATGAAATTTGATATGTACATACATTGATACAATACAAAACAAATAACCATTCAATAATTGTAATACACACGCATGGTCGTGCGTTACACTCATTGGAGTTGGAAGGTATGAAACAGCGGTTGCAGAATAAACAAAAAAATGGGTTAATAGATGGGTTAATAGGGGGTGTGGTCCCCTCTTACAGATATACAGGTCTCGCAGCGTGATTTCATACTTGAAATAAGGCATTTTATAATTTCCTGTGGCAATTGGTCCCACTCGTTCAGGAACGCTGTTTTCATTCCCTGGATGGTTTTTGGAGGGGGCGTTGCGAGTTGCAATTGCCCTCCCCAGAGCGTCCCAGACATGCTCTATAGCAGGAGTCCCCAACCTTTTTGTACCTAAGAGCATATTCTAGAATACCGGTCGGACGGCGGGCACCATTTATTTTTTCAAGGTGAATTTATAGTTGGACATAGTTAATAATACAGTCACATAATGTACAAAAAAATTAATTCCAAAAATATAATTTAACATAGTAAAATAAATGATTACTAAATAATGCATAAAAATCTACAAAGTATAAAAATTCTTTATAAAAAATATAAATCTCAAAATCAATGTGATTTTTGGTATTGCATTTCAATGGCCATTTGGTTCATTTCATTTTAGGTGTGAGAAATTAGGTTGGCGAAGATTTGATGCGAGGGAGAAAAGAGATCGGTCGCATTACGCTTTGTGCTTTTATCTGTGTTGGACACCACTTCTACTTTTGTGTAGTTAACCATTAAAATTGAAAAAAAATTGCATGGCATTTTATTGAAAACTGAAATATTTTTATCGGGGTCGCAAAGCGGCGGGCACGATCGGTGGTAAAACGATCGGTGGGCACCATGGTGCCCGCGGGCATAGGGTTGGGGACCCCTGCTCTATAGGGTTAAGGTCTGGAGATCTGGCTGGCCAATTCCTCCGTCGAATATCCTCACTCTCTAGAAATTCGTCTACCAGAAGAGCTCTATATGGCCTCGCGTTATCGTCCATTAAAACGAACTCAGGGCCAACTGCACCCTTGAAAAGGCGGTCATAGGGCTCCAAGACCTCGTCCCTATACCTCACACTAGTCACAGTGCCTCTTTCAAAGACATGGAGAGGTGTGCGGCCATCCAACATGATGCCTGCCCAGACCACTAAACCTCCTCCACCATAATGGTCGATTTCGCGGACATTGGAGGGTAGGTAGTGGGTCCCCGGTTCTCTCCATATGAACGTACGGCGAGAATCGGTGTTTAGGCTGAACCGGGACTCATCAGTGAAGAGAAAGGTCGCCCATTGATTCATACTCCAATCCCTATGCTCTCTGCACTATGATAAACGGATTCTCCTGTTCGTAGAAGTGAGCGGGACGCAAACAGCAGGTCTTCTTGCAGGTCTTCTTGCAAACAACTCTCTCTCATGAAGTCTTTTGGAAACAGTCACCCTTGATACACGGGTTCCTGTGGCTGCATACAAGTCACGAGAGAGCTGAGAAGCTGTAGCACTCCTGCTACGCCTCGCTATAATCGACAAATGGCGATATTCTCTGGCCGTCGTGGCTCATGGAAGACCTTGCCCAGGCTTTCTCTCGATGGATCCGGTATCGTGGAACTGTTTCCATAAGTTACACACGACGCTGGGCGTTAAATTCAACTATCTACAAATTTGGACTTGAAATTGGCCTGCTTCTAGCCTCCTCACAATTCGCCACCTTATTCCATCATCTAAACGTTGGTGGTTACTCATTTTTACTGTTACAATTTGAAATTAACCGATTGCTGCAAAATAACACCATCTATTAACCCATTTTTTTGTTTATTATGCAACCGCTGTTTCATACCTTCCTACTCCAACGAGTGTTATGCACGATCATGCGTGTGTATTACAATTATTGAATGGTTATTTGATTTGTATTGTATCAATGTATGTACATATCAAATTTCATTAAAATCGGTACAGTAGGTCTAGAGATAATCGACCAAGTCTGCATATTCTCATAATTTCTTACACCAGTGTACTTCCATCCTGCAAAGTGAACTACACAACAATGATTGCAAAGGACGGGGAAACCGTAAGCGGTGATAGAAAAACCAAATCGTATGAACACAGCTGTCGGTTGACATCGAAACGATCATAAAACCGAAACCGTATCGTGTGAAGGGAGATTCATGTTCAGTGATCCTCCATGCATGGCGACATCTTTGCGGGGAAAAAAGTGGTCTTGTCTTTTAGATAAACATGGTCGGCTCCACCGGATCTTTCAAGAGCTGTGAGAATAGTTTGTTTAAGAATTTCGGCTGGCTATGACTACCTTCGACCCCACTTATATTGTATAGTACATTCTGACTGCCCTCTTTTTTGGGGTAAAGACTATGATTGGCGAGCATCTTTTTTTGTGTCTTGGCTCTCGCTGACACTTGAGGTTTCTGCCACTCCCTCTGCAAACGCTGTTTTGATTTTATATTGGACTGCAAGACATCGTATGCTCGAGAGAGCTATGGTAGGCGTTATACTAAAAATAAATAAATAAATAAATAAATAAATAAAAACCCTGTTAAAACTAGACCGATATTGTCAGATTTCGTGCAGATATTTTCACACTGGGCCTAGTTGCAGACAGAGTGATTCTCTAAAAGAACACATTATTGTTCACTTAGTCATTTGCTAGGCTCATGTTTCGGTAAAAGTTATAAATAGTGGGCACTGAAGAAGATAGGCAAGATACAGCATTGCACTTAAACTGATAAATCTTATATGATAAAAATAAACCTTAAATACGTAAATTTTGTGTTGAAACTGCTTTTAGAATTAAACTTACTTGTAATGAAAAAAAATTGTAATAAATCTGGCTATAATAGCAACGTGGTTGAGAATAAAGGTAAGAGAATTAGAAACAGTTATGAAAGAAAAAATCTGGAGCTTCCAATATTGATACTAATTTAGGGATAAGATAAATGAAAGATTCTTGCTCCTTCCACTTAGCAATATCTTGTGCTAAATACACTGCTCAAAACAATTAGGGGAGCACATGGTTTTAACAAAATTGCGCAAATACTTACACCGATAAGTAACAGAAAATAAATCATCCATATTTTAAAGCCTAGCAGGAAACAGAAGAAGAAAACTTCATATGCAAATCAAAGTTCATGACGTCAAAAACCAGAAAAAGAACATAAGGGCGGAAATCGGGGTGTTGCAGAAACGACTGTTTCACTGCCTTAACTGTCAAATTCGATTGCTCAGTTATTCTTTTGGAGAAAAGGTGACTTGAAAATGTCTCAACAACGTGATTTACCGGAATCCATGGCATGGCGTATTATAGGCAGACTTGAATCCGGGCAAACACAACGTAGTGTCGCGGACGCTGTTTGAGTCTCCAGAAGTGTCATTGCAAGGCTGTGGAATCGATTCCAAGAAACAGGGAATGTTAGACGTCCACCAGGGCAAGGTCGGCCACGCGCCACTACAGCAACTGATGACCGGTATATACTGCTAACAGCTCGTCGAAACAGAACAGACAATGCTACTCAGCTGCAAAGACAGTTGCTCTTGGCAACAGGACGAAGGGTGTCCAGCCAAACAGTACATAATAGGCTTCATCAGGAAGGTCTCTATGCACGTAGGCCAATGGTCTGCATTCCGTTGACCTCACGCCACCGTGCGGCCCGAAGAAGATGGGCTGCTGAACATCGAGATTGGGAGCAACATGATTGGAGCCAAGTGCTGTTTACAGACGAGTTCCGATTCAGTCTGGAGTGTGACACGCGACGTGTTTTGGTATGGAGGGAAAGGGGCACTCGAAATAACCCCACATTCGTTCGTGAAAGGTCACAATACAGACGAGCTGGTTTTATGGTATGGGGTGGAATCAACATAGGTGGACGTACGGACCTGCATATCATTCGGAATGGTAATTTGACGGCCCGAAGGTATGCAGACGAGATACTGAGACCTCATGTCATACCTTACGCTGTAGCCATTGGAGATTCATTTGTTTTCCAGCATGATAATGTCAGACCGCATACAGCTCGTCTTGTGGAGAACATGCTTGAAGCTGAAACAATACAGCGTATGGAATGGCCAGCGTGCTCTCCTGACCTGAATCCAATCGAGCATGTTTGGGACATGCTCGGACGACGCATTGCTGCGAGACCAAGGCCTCCTTTTACTCTCCGAGACCTGGAGATTGCACTTCTTGAGGAGTGGAACAGTATTCCCCAAAGTCTTATCGATAACATCATCACATCCATGGAAAGCAGGTGTGCAGCAGTCTTAGATGTTCGGGGAGACCACACGCCATATTAAAAATCTTGCATCATTTCTAAACAATACTTTTTTTTATCGTTTACATGTAACCAAATTGTTGCCCTAAATCATCTTTTCGTGTTTTTTCCATATTTTCAAAGAATTAAAGCTTAATTACAGTCTTTTTTTCTGTATTGCGCATTGATACGCGTCAACTATCCATTTTATGCCAATACGTGGCTGTCTCGCACGGTTTTCTTAACTTCTTTGTTTGCTCCCCTAATCTTTTTGAGCAGTGTATTTTTAAATTATTTTAAACAATTAAACGGTATTGTGAAACAGCAAAAGAGAAATACCCTTTGTTCAATAATTAATTATAAATTAGAAGAAATTTTTCACAGAATTTACTTGCTGAACTCAAGATGCATTATATATAAAAGCATTTGCAGATCAGACGAGTAGGAAAATCGCAAGAAAAATTGCGCTAGCCCTAGAAAATTGCGGGATTAGGAGAGCTGAAAAGCAATATTTTCAGTACCTAGTTTTATTTTTCGTTTGTATAGTAGTTACAGAGTCATAAAATATATTTATAAAATTAATGTTTTGTTATTAACCCTGAAGTATTTTTATCTGTTATTTGCAGGTTTTTAGTAATAAACTTAAAAATTTTTGACGTTCCCTAATGTCTCAAAGTAAAAATTCTAAAACAAGCTATAAGAATTGAGTTTATTTCTCCCTGTAATAATGTCATGAAAAGGTAAGTAATGATCTGTCTTGAGCTGTATTTTAATGGTATAAAAATAGCATGTTAATATACCTAGATTGTTAAAATTTCCGAGACAAATGTTATTTATTGATATTTCACAGTGAAATTATCTAAATACTAAACATTATTGGTATCTTGTTATGCATTGCTTTGCAGCTGTTCAACAATTATCAAATTTTATAACTGAATAAATGATTTAAGATGACTAAACTTAATTCATATCTTGTACCTTTCTATGATTTTAATTTTATTGTTTGTGTAAAAAGTATTTAGCAAACTATAACCCTTTAGATTATTGATTTCTTAGCTTTAGGTGTTATGGAACTAATCACTTGACAAAAACATATTAAATTCATGGAGTACAATCTCAATGTTATGTGAAGTTATAGGATTTGAGATTCATTTTCAGAATTCCTGTTAATCACTTTAATATCTTTTTAATAGGGATAATTATGTAGAAGTTGCTAGAAGATTTAAGCTCGAAAAAGTATATATTCTGGGTAGACTTTAGAAGTCAATACTGGCATGACCACATATTTATTATAAATATAAATTTAAGAGAACTTTACCAGAAGCTGTCTTTTAAGTGCCATGATCTAAAACACAGGTTTGGTTAGGTGCTTAAAAACCCAAAAGAGAAATGAGAGAAACCTGTTAAATTTTTTTGGTCCAATTTTAAGGTCCCTAAAAGCGCCTAATTTCTTTTTCCTGAAAAAATTCCCAAATATTAAAAGGTGCTTTTAATTCATGTAACATCGGTAAACTTTTGCCAATTTTTTTTTCTCGTTGAAGTTTGAATATCAAATGATCTTCTCTGAATCGGAAAACATGCAGAGGAAAATGGCAAACAGGAATCAATGCCATTCATTCTAATGTTCTAATATTGGGCGAAAGTCAGCGCTCGTTCGTGCTGCCATGATTTGTGATCATTAGTTTGAAGTTTATGAACCTAGACTTGCTTAAGTATGCTTTAGGTATGAAATAGTATGACTTGGTGCCTGGAGAATGAGCATATCGTATTATCATATTAAGGGAATGTGACGGTGAGTGATTTCTTTAGCTATCACTAACTGAAATTTTGGTCTTACGTTTCAGAAAATTAGCAATCATAATAGCGAGCAGTTTGACGAAATCGCAAAGCGAATTGGAATACTTTTACACGGAGGAAATCGAGCACTTTAAATTTTGTGCCACAACTCGTGATATACGATGGTGCTTTCCAAAGTGGGCTGGATGACTACACTTTGTCAGTCACCAGCAAAGATATAGGAAAATTCCGCAATTGGAATTTCTTGCCTTCCACCTTATTCATCGGTTATGATTTGCTGAGGAACCCTTAACTTGGACGAAACCTACTAGTCCATGGCTGTCTAGTTCAGTGGAAGTGTTTATATTTGAACGATAAGTGTTGCACTTTGTTATAAAACTGACAAAACGATAAAGTTAAATTTAGAAACAAAGTCAGTTCGCAATTTTGACTTTACGTCACTGGCATATAAATTTGTTCAAACGAATGTAAATATATGTTATTACCTTTATTTATTATAGAAATTGAATCAGTATTTACAAGGTGAAGCTAAATGAATTCCTGTCCAGTGCTGCTGTATTTATAAAATAAGCAGTATCTGTACTAAAATTCGTTTCGCTATTTATGATAGTCGGCATTTTAGATATTATTAGTTATTAATTCTTTCCGGATAATAGTTAGGTAAGTACTCATTGAAACTGCTTTTCTTTATTATGAGATCTTAATATTTCAAATATTTTAAGTATCTGTGAAGCAGGTACTCATATGTTTGTATAAAATTCAGACATTTGAATACCTTGAAGGTGTTTAACCTTTTTAGGTAAATACGGGTGTACCAATCCGGAAGTGCTCTAGTGATCTTTCCATAGTTTCTGTTACGCTCCTTTCACTTTTCTGCTTCTGTTTTTATTTCTTCTTCGTTGTGGTTCTATTTCGAAGATAGGGCTCCCCTCGGTAAGCTACTGTCGTCCTGTAACACCCTAGCTTCTCGCGGTGTCTAAAAACTGTCCACGAGATTGCTGCACGCAGATCCCCGGATCCTGGAATTGAGGGTCCTGGCAACAGAGGGTGGCCAACATACTGCCCTGGTTTTTGCTTCTGGTCAACGGGTGGTGTAGAGTGGCCCCCTTGTGTTAATTGATGCTCCTTGTGCATTATTTAGTTACTCGAACTGACGTTTGCCACTAGTTAGGGCCAAGTAATATGTCATCTTATTTGGTGATTACTTAAGGGGTGACTGTGAGTGCACATTCCTTGGTTAATGGTGGTGCAAAATCTGAACTATTACTTTTTTCCGTTTTTGTTTTTAAGGAGCGATAAAGTGCACCCCCTTGTTGGGCTCCATTGTGGGTGGGTCGGTTGTGCGGCTTGGGTCTGAACATCTATTAACCAAATATGGATTTAACTAAAAATTATACGTATAAAACCTTCTCTAACAAATTGTGCAGCAAAGTGCACCACGTGTCGAAATTAATTAGGTGATATTTTTCGTATTACAGGCAAAAGAAGGAAACCTATCAACTGGCTGCATCTCCGCTCCTTATTGATAAATCTATATCATCATATATTGGTAAAGTTCGAGATATAAGGAGATTGAGGTGTAGGGGTTAAATAGTTGAAGTTTGAATTAACGACCAGGCAAACAAAACAATGAAATGCACCAAGGGGACTTATCAGTCACAGTTTTCGTCCATGACTCTAAACTTTTTTATGCGGAATTATATCGAAGACAGAGCTGTTTAATAGCTCAGAAGACGAAATTCTGTCTGAACATAAAGCTCAGCGAATTTGTAGCGTTCGACAGATAACTGCAGAATTGGATGGTAAAATTCTTCCAACAAAGCACCTTATACTTACTTTTGATTCCACGTCTTTACCATCACGTATGAAGACAGGATTCATCTAGTGTTCTGTTCGTCCTTATCTGCCAGATTCCCTATGTTGCTTTCAATGTCAACGTTTTGGACTAAAGTGGCCTATCTTGGCTCCGTTACCTGCGCCCATTGTGCTGATGTCACACATGACAGCGACAGTTGAAACGGTATACCAAACTATGCAAAACTGTGTGGGTAACCATACTGCATTCTCTCGTTCCTGTCCTAAACCGATATCATTCGGTTATCTATTTTTAACCGAAAATAGATAACTGAAAAAGTGGTTAAAAAGTAAAAGCCGAACAGAAATTACATATCTTGACGGCCGAAAAATTGTTAATTCTAGAACGCCTAGATCTAGGTTAATCCATGCATCTGCCAATCAAACAACCTAAAACAGTCAGTACTTAGACAGTTTTCTACAGTCATAAAAACCTTGGAAATGCCAACAGACACCGTGTTCCACAGAGTGTTAAGAGTGTTTTTCCAGAAAACTTCTTAATCCTCAGCGTAATATGAATTTATCACTCAAATCACTCAAATCAAAATCCTCAAATAAAATAATTAGCTCACGAAAAGTTACACTTATATTACCAAAATACCTCGACCTAGTTCTCCTCAATAACTTACTAACCAGCATCTGAAAGAGCATTTACTGAACAGAAACCCAATCCATCCCCTCCGACATGATATATAGTGAGTGGCCAATTTATTATGACCACTTGACAATTTATGCAAACTAGCTATGACGTCACGTTGTTGCCGATAGAGGATGAGATTGGTATAGAAAGGGATTGATTAATAATTGTAAAAACAGTTGATGAGTACTGCTTGTGAAGGAAGGTAAAAAACTTGACTCTGGGTGCCAAAAGCAATGGAGCGAGTATCAGCAAAACTGATTCGCTTGTGAAGTGCTCTAGAGCAGTGGTTCCCAACCCGTAGAAGTCTTCGGACCACTAAGCCAGAAACTGAACCACGTGCGGACCACCGCCATCCTTCACCGACTTGAGGGAGGACCTTCTGGGGGGTATGGGGTTATAGAATATAGCTCAGGCAAAAGGTATACAGGATTAACGTACTCACATTCTAAAGTATCACATAATAATAATAAAATAATTATGTTAAAATTTTAAGAAATTTTAATTCAACACTTGATAGTTATCGGATATATTCCATCCATCTAGTTCAATGAACATTGCTTTCAAAATCCCCATTTATTTGTCAACTTTTTTAATGTGGTGCCGGACCACTCCCGAGGCTCTCACAGACCACCGGTTGGGAACCACTGCTCTAGAGCATCTGTTCATTATTTACAAACAATGGGTTAGCAAACAAAAAACCGTGTCTGAACGTA
The DNA here is from genome assembly GCA_907164885.2 of Dolomedes plantarius. Lineage (NCBI taxonomy): Eukaryota > Metazoa > Arthropoda > Arachnida > Araneae > Dolomedidae > Dolomedes > Dolomedes plantarius. Next base: position 80,422,693 of record OU015494.1, on the reverse strand, counting down.
AATCGTGTGGTCGTCATCGGCTACTGGATACTCGAGCTGAAAGGAAACTTTTCAGTCTTGTTCAGTTCAACACAAAGGCAACACGCCGAATTACAGCTAATACCTGTAATTGTGTTCAGAAATATTCTTAAACCATACAATTAAAAACGATCCTAAATATTATATTTGTGTAACATCATTTTTGCGTAAAACTCGGAGGCGTTATTGACTATATTACAGTTCTATGGTTATTGTTTTAAAGCGCGAACTTGACCCATTAAGCGCCAAGCCTCCCATTTTGAGAATATTCAATTATAATTTTTTTCTCAATGTGATATTTGTTGTATCTAACCTTTTTGTTACTTATTTAATTTAATTATTTAATTCAAACAAAGAGTATTAATTATTTTAAACTTATTCCTTATATTTAAAACGTATAGTGGTTAGTATTGCGTTGTGTATTAATTCCTAACTAAAGCAATAACCTAGATTCTGTGGCTAACCGAAATTCACAAATGATTATTCACAAAATACGACAGACACAATTGTAACTGAGGGAACAAACTAAAAATTTTATTCATTTCTTTTAACACAAGTTAATAAAATCATATCACCTTACGTTAAACAATTGAATTTAGAGAAATTTTATCTCATAGTCTTAACTTCTTTATACATTCAACATATACATACATATTAATAATATCACTCGTTCTACTCGTAAACATAATATTAACTAATAGTATCCCTCGTAATAAAATTATTAAGTTTTCACTTGAACATCATTAAAAAAAAATATTTGGCCAAGGATTGATTGACTGACCCCCCCCCCCAAAAAAAAAAAAAAAAAAAAAAATTAAAAAAAAATTTAAAGAACCAAAAATAATTATTTAACTCTGCCATGGTTAAAAAAAAAATAAATAAAAAATTTATTTAACTTATGCCATGGCTAAAAAAAAAAATAAAACTTAACTGAAAGGGGAGTTTGAGACTCGAGGCAACTTAATGTAACTAAATCTTCATCGGACATCGGGAAAGAATCTACTCCAGCTCCAGGTCTTCACTCAAAATTCTTCCTCATTGCGTTCTTCCAGATTTCCGGTAAGCACCGAACAACCAGCAGTATGGATTAGGAAAGCTTCCTTCAGCAAGACAGCCAGAAAAAAAGTCATCGTATTTTTGTGTGCAGCCTTTTTATAATCTTTTTTAGTCCATTCCACGTGGCCAATTTTAATTACATCATCTGTGCTGTTATTGGCCCCACGCATGTCCAGGGCTTCTGAACATCTCACATCCGGGTATCAAGCATACGGGGGGAGCCCCACGTGGTCCGCTTATGAGTGCATTCATTAGTAAAAAGTGAGTAAAATCGTCTCTTTTTTTGAATAAAACTGAATAAACTGTATCGCATTTCTTTAAGATTCTCGAAAAGCACTTCTGTGTTTCAAACCAATACGCGATAATTTAAATATATATATATATATATATATATATATATATATATATAAGATAAATAAGCGTATAAAACGTAAAAATAAAAAGGATAAAATAAATAAAAAGACTAAATAAAGCTTTATTTAAAAAAAAAAACTTTACCTTGAGTCAGTCAATCCACATGAAAAAGAATTAAAATAAATTGAAAACTGTCAGTCAATCAAACACTAAAATAAATTAATTACCTGCATGTTACATTTATAGTACATAAAACATGATTTATCATTTGCTCAACTATCATGAATGCTACTACAATTAATCCGCGTGAAAATTAATCTAATGACACTCATCAAAGTTAAACAATAGGTGGAGAAAATCATTAAAGTATTTAATTCACTGTACATTTAATTTATATATATTTTTAATTATAAAGCGATACACAACAATACCTCCCCTTTAATCTACTTTGACAATTGTAAACACATGTATATAATAGCTGATGCATAACACAATAAAAATTATATGATTACTCTGAAAAAAACCCACACTTGTGACATTTAACTACACTGCTATAACTAAATTTGAACTCCCTGTTATCATTCTCATTGGAACTGATTATTAAAATCAACAGTCTCTTAAACTACATTCTTATCAGTCACTTTATCAAGATTCTTGTAGGTGTAAAAATTAGGTTGAGATCAGGACTGCATGGTAATGAAACACTTCAGCTGGGTTAGCTACTCCCTATTGGTGTCGTAAAGGCCTATGAATATGAATCCTTCGATCCGGACCTGACGTCTTTCTTCCTTACACCATTCAGCCTTGGATACGCTCGATGTCACATCATCTAATTGTACTGTTACTTGTATCCTCTAAACACTATCGTTGCTCAACCTCTCATCAATTACATGTATGTGGACTTATATATAATTGTTAGCAATAGCCAGTGTTTGTGACGAAAAAAGTAACCATGAAAATGAACATATATATTTATCTACTAAACACAAAATATCTCCAAGAAAATCAATAAAACAAAAATGTGCTATATACAAAACGAAGCGAAATAAATCAGTACTCATATCAATATAAAATAAACTAAAATAAAATAAAATACAATCATGACACTGAATCAAATGGAAACAAACTCCTTGCTCGAACACTAAGAATGATGAGTAACAAAAATATTGCTATCTCGAGGACGCAAAAAATATGAATGAGAAACTGTGTTATTATTGTGTATAGTTGACGCATTATTAGTTATCTGAGTGTTGTTAACGTTTGTTGCAGGTGAAGTAGGTGTCGAAATAGATAGAGATTGACGTAATTCTGAATCCTGAACAACGCTGCCATCTAACGAATTGTCATACATATGACCACCATTATCTGCCTGATTGTTCACTGTTTCCCCTAAACTAGTTAAATTTTCTTTACCAGTTATATCTCTAGATAGGTAATATCAGGTCTCTCTCATACACTAGATGTGCAGGAGTAATATTGAAGGGTGCAATGCAGTTCTGTGAGTCAATACCGCGAAATGCAAATATCGATCCCACCTGCTCTCCGATGACTTAATCAAATGTTTGAGAGAACCTATAATAATCCCATTGACTCTTTCCACAAAAAAAATTTTGGACACAGAATACCTGAGAAAAAAAGGAACAAACTAAATATCCTAATGAATTGTGAAACTTCTAGAATTGCGTTAAACATTTGTGGTATATTGCGACAAATTAAACTCGAATCAAAATTACCAATAACAACCTATATTATACTAAAGAGATTGCATATAAAATAAAAAATGAAACCATTGACAAATTATCATACCTCTCACAAAAAAAAATCATATCAATGTACGCTCCACTGAAACTAAACCCCGAACCTAGTCAAAAATCTAAATCAAAACAACCAGTCTCTGTTGTCAAAGTAATATAAAAAAAATTACAACTTGTCTACAGTTAGTTAACTCACATATCCGAACTCCTACAGTGCCAACGAAGCATACGTCCCAACACCTTAACAAAAAAAAGTATGCTCTGCTTAAAATAAACCACATCATATCGAACCAAAACTCAACAAAACAAATCAAAATGTCCTTCAAAACTCAAAACCACTAAACTGAAAAACTATGTTCGATCCCAAAAATCATGCTCACCTGTTTAGCTCAAAATATGCACTCGAAACATAGTAGAAAAGAGAAATAAAAAACTTAAGTAGCAACTGTTTATAAAATCAACAGGATAAAATTTGGACTCCACAGTAGACGTAAAAAAAATTAATTGGAAATATTAAAAGAAAAGATCAATATTTTATGCACAAAATTTCTCGCTTGAAAGTCTCAACGTGCAGAGGAATTTACAATCTCGCGTATTTGGAGAAAAACCATCTTGCAGATGCATTGGTACATTTCACGAGAAATTCGGGTGCAAAAATAATAATATACAAAATTTGTTAACTGGAATTAATAACAACACAAAATTTCTCGTATGAGAGTCTCAACGTGCAGAGGAATTTACTATCTCGCGTATTTGGAGAAAAACCACCTTGCAGAAGCATTTGATACCCCTCACAAGCATTTCGTGTGTAAAAAATATTATGTGAAAAAATTTAGGGTAATTTTCGATCTGTTCATGAACCCAAGCAAATTCTAATTCCCGTCTGACCATGAGACCAGCTCTAAGTGGCAAAAGGGGATTGTAGAAAAAAAACTTAACCCCCAGCAAGACCGAAAAATCCAGTGATATGAAGCCCAAAACAAAATTAAAAAAAAATTGACCTGGCATGTAGAATTGCAATCAAAAAATTTATCAATACTTAATATGCAAATACACCACAAATTTACTCAATGGAAAACACATATTTTGAACACATCAATTGTAATTATTATTCTTTAACCTCATCAGAGCAAACAAATACCAAATCAGAACCTATATCATTCAATGTATCAATAATTATGCACCACATATTAGCAAAAATAATATAAATCAAAGGAATGCAAGCTTCATAATACACCTTTAATATATCTACCATAAATTAATACATAACTCGTATACAAAATTTCTGTGCCAAAAATTGAAGTAACTAAGATTAAGCCTCTACTGTTTAACTGAATCAGGAAATCAAAAACACCATATACTAATTAGTCCAGTCAATTTGTGCTCAAAAGGGGCCGTCGAGGGAAAATTTTGGGGTAGTTTTGATTTCTTCCATTTTATATGTTTTTTGGGGTGCTGAATCCGAATCTGAGGTTTGTTAACAAAATTTTGTGACGCAACATTGAAAAAAATGCAAAAAAAGGTGAAAATTTTAATTTTTTGGCGGTTTTTTGCTTATAACTCGGAAACTATCAACTTTTCGTATATAACCTTATTTATCAAAATTAAAGTACATAAAATTTCCTACAAATTTCGCTATTTAGGTTTTTTTCTCCGACAGACCGTTTGGGCTCAAGCGCTATTTGAAAATTGGCGTATTTCGGCTGGCTCCGCAAAAACCCACTTTTTACACTCCAAAACTTATCATTAAAGGCTGTCATTTAATTCCTCCTTCCAATACAATGTAGGATTTTCAAAATCACATTGTATTTAAATTCTGTTCAAATTTAATTCCGTCTTGTACGTCTTTTCATGTTATTTATTCTCGGCGAGCCTCACCAAAGGATTTTATAAATGCCCCGTTTGGTTTAAAAGCCCTCTTTCCTTCCATTCGATTCCTTCACAGACGATTCAAGGCCAACTACGTCACCGTGTACATGCGTACCCAATCAACACCCCCTATATCCGATATAGGGGGTGTTGACCCAGTCTCAAGTCCCTTCATATTGTTCACGAGGTTTTCTCCCCTCCCCCCCAAAAAAAAACAAAAAATAAAAACACCGGCCATCCGATTCCTACCAGTGGCAGTGCGAAGGAAGTAAGTAGTTCAGTGTTAGAATCCAACGACAACACGATTCAAAAGTTATATTTAAGCGTAGTGTTAAAAATGGCTTCAAATGTGTGTTTTATTTGTGATGAAGTGCTGGATAATAACGTAGAGAAGGTGATAACGGTGCGGCAAAGAGGTTTGAAAACGTTTATCGAGTCAAGCAAGAAGAGAGAGGATGGTGAGCATGTTCAGCTACGTGAAAAATCTGCAGTTGATGTTCATGAGCGATGTCGTACAAACTACATTAATAAAAGAATGATTGCAGCTCATTTGAAGAAGGCGGAGCAGTGTAGAGAGCAAGTCAAAAGACGTTCTACTGAAGCGCATTTCAATTTCAAAACTCATTGTTTTATGTGTGGCCTCGTCATAATACCTGACTTTATAGAACAACAAAGAAAAAAGAAAACCAATCGTAATATTGTGTATCAGGTTCGAATTTTGAAAGTCAAGGAAACTATCATAAAAAGGGCAGAAGAATGTGGTGATGAGTATGGACAAGCCATAATCAAACGTCTTTTGCCTGTCTCAGACTTGGTGGTTTCTGATTGTCAGTATCATAGTTTATGCATGAGAAAATTGTACAATCGCCCAAAAATTCAAGAGAAGAGAAAAAGTGGTCCATTCGCCAATCATGTTGAAGCAGCGATGGAATATGTCTACACTTATCTTGAGAATAGTGATGGAGAATGTCAGTTTACGCTAGACGAGTTGGTGGACCAAATCAAGGGTGATTATCGTCCTGACATAAAGACAGTTAAAGCTTATCTACTCAAAAAATATGGAAGCGATATAATAATGACCTTTTCTACAAACAAGAAGCTGGTAGTGTGTTTCAAAAACACAGGGTATAAAATTTTAAATGATGCTTGGTACCAGCAGGCGTTAAAAAATGAACAAGAGGAAAGACTCCGGATTATTAAGACGGCTGCTGCAATTGTTGTTGAGGATATCCGGAGCCAGGTTTATGAGACAGAACAGTACCCCTCACCTGATAAATTTTTAGAAGGAAATGAGGAACTCATTCCTGAAAGTCTCCGTACATGTATGGAAACAGTTGTACTAAACAAAAAACGTGGGGACCATGATATGTGGAAGAAGAAGAACTGGCTCATAGTCTTGTAGAAGCAGTGAGGCCCAGATCATTCGTTTAACCAGTCCTCGTAGGGTTGGCAGTGTTTCAAGAAGTACGGCTCAAGGAAATTAGTCGATGTGGTTTCCTCATTGGGATTTTGTTCGACTTACACAGAGGCTGTCCGCCTGGAAGCATCAGCTGTCAGCAGCGATCCGCTGAAAGTTAACCAGCCATGCTTTTCACAGCAGGGGTACGATAATGCTGATTTTAATGTACATACAATCGACGGATACAGCACCTTTCACGTCATGGGTACAGGCTGAAGAACAGACTGAAGAAATACGCTTACATGATGCGGAAGGTATGTCTAATCTCACAATCTATTTCGTAATCACTCATCTCTCCTTAAGATATGATCACAAGCTGTTGTTTTCTCACCACCTCTTTCATTTTCCAGACGAACAAGCCCCGACTCTGACGACAGAACAACCCGAAACTGTGCCAGGACTCGCCGCCTTCGAAGAACCTCAGCCAGGACCCTCTAAACGACAACGGCTCATATAATAATGTAATATATGATCATATGTATTGTAATACAATATAATAAAATGTAATAATTTTTCAAGATTTTTCTTTGGAATTTCAACTTTTTTGTAACAATTACAACTAATTTGTACAATTTCGTACTTCTTTAAATAACTTGAACATTATTTTATTTTTGAAAAAATTACCTGTACCTCTACATATACGATCTAAATAAGGTATGTGCAGAGAACTGGGAGGAATTCACTAATTGACAGCTATTAATAATAAATTAGAATTCTGGAGTGGAAAAAGTGGGTTTTTGTGGAGACAGCCGAAATACGCCAATTTTCAAATAGCGCTTGAGCCCAAACGGTCCATCGGAGAAAAAAATCTGAATAGTGAAATTTGTAGGAAATTTTATGTACTTTAATTTTGATAAATAAGGTTATATACGAAAAGTTGATAGTTTCCGAGTTATAAGCAAAAAACTGCCAAAAAATGAAAATTTTTACCTTTTTTTGCATTTTCTTCAATGTTGCGTCACGAAATTTTGTTAACAAACCTCAGATTCGGATTCAGCACCCCAAAAAACATATAAAATGGAAGAAATAAAAACTACCCCAAAATTTTCCTCCGAAAAACACAATTTGACTGGACTAAATACACTAAAATAAAACTGATTGAAATAATTGATGTAAATTTAAATATAAACCAAGCATCAAAAACCCCTAATTTCCCTATCGTAAAATGTTACCACACTTATTTAAATCAAAATCACACACACACACATATATATATATATAAATCAAATGTGCATACTACATAGTCTAAACAAACACTTAAAATCATCATGCAAAAAAAAGTATTTTACTATTTTTCTCCACCCCAAAAAATTTATTTCAAAGAAATTATTCATAATCATACAAAAAAATCTGTCATGCTTTCAAATTTGAATTCTGTTGTAAGCTCCACTCTTTTGCACGGCACCATTGTTGTATCAAATCTTTTTAGTACTTTTTTAATTATTTAAATCAAAGTCAAAGCACTATTAATTATTTTAAACTTATTCCTTACTCAACTTTCATGAATGCTACTACAATTAATCCACGTGAAAATTAATCTAATCACACTCATCAAAGTTAAACAATAGGTGGAGAAAATCATTAAGGTATTTAATTCACTGTATATTTAATTTATATATATTTTTAATTATAAAGCGATACACAACAATACCTCCCCTTTAATCTAAAAAACTTTAGGGACCAAAATTTTTCGTAAGTGGAAAAAAATATACAAAATTTATGCTGCAAGAGACACAACGAAAGACATACAAGAAAAAAAATTTCACCGCACAATTAATTCAACAAAAACTACTGAAATTGTATACTTTGACAATTGTAAACACATGTATATAATAGCTGATGCATAACACAATAAAAATTATATGATTACTCTGAAAAAAAACCACACTTGTTACATTTAACTACACTGCTATAACTAAATTTGAACTCCCTGCTATCATTCTCATTGGAACTCATTATTAAAATCAACAGTCTCTTAAACTACATTCTTATCAGTCACTTTATCAAGATTCTTGTAGATGTAAAAATTAGGTTGAGATCAGGACTGCATGGTAATGAAAAACTAGAGCTGGGTTAGCTACTCCCTGTTGGTGTCGTAAAGGCCTGAATAATGTCGTAAAGGCCCTAATATGAATCCTTCGATCCGGACCTGACGTCTTTCTTCCTTACATCATTCCGCCTTGGATACGCTCGATGTCACATCATCTAATTGCACTGTTACTTGTATCCTCTAAACACTATCGTTACTGAACCTCTCATTAATTACATGTATATGGACTTATATATAATTGTTACCAATAGCCAGTGTTTGTGACGAAAAAAGTAACCATGAAAATGAACATATATATTTATCTACTAAACACAAAATATCTCCAAGAAAATCAATAAAACAAAAATGTGCTATATACAAAACGAAGCGTAATAAATCAGTACTCATATCAATATAAAATAAACTAAAATAAAATAAAATACAATCATGACACTGAATCAAATGGAAACAAACTCCTTGCTCGAACACTAAGAATGATGAGTAACAAAAATATTGCTATCTCGAGGACGCAAAAAATATGAATGAGAAACTGTGTTATTATTGTGTATAGTTGACGCATTATTAGTTATCTGAGTGTTGTTAACGTTTGTTGCAGGTGAAGTAGGTGTCGAAATAGATAGAGATTGACGTAATTCTGAATCCTGAACAACGCTGCCATCTAACGAATTGTCATACATATGACCACCATTATCTGCCTGATTGTTCACTGTTTCCCCTAAACTAGTTAAATTTTCTTTACCAGTTATATCTCTAGATAGGTAATATCAGGTCTCTCTCATACACTAGATGTGCAGGAGTAATATTGAAGGGTGCAATGCAGTTCTGTGAGCCAATACCGCGAAATGCAAATATCGATCCCACCTGCTCTCCGATGACTCAATCAAATGTTTGAGAGAACCTATAATAATCCCATTGACTCTTTCCACAAAAAAAATTTTGGACACAGAATACCTGAGAAAAAATAGAACAAACTAAATATCCTAATGAATTGTGAAACTTCTAAGATTGCGTTAAACATTTGTGGTATATTGCGACAAATTAAATTGGAATCAAAATTACTAATAACAACCTATATTATACTACAGAGATTGCATATAAAATAAAAAATGAAACCATTGACAAATTATCATACCTCTCACAAAAAAAAATCATAACAATGCACTCTGCACTGAAACTAAACCCCGAACCTAGTCAAAAATCTAAATCAAAACAACCAGTCTCTGTTGTCAAAGTAATATAAAAAAAATTACAACTTGTCTACAGTTAGTTAACTCACATAACCGAACTCCTACAGTGCCAACGAAGCATACGTTCCAAAACCTTAACAAAAAAGAAGTATGCTCTGCATAAAATAAACCACATCATATCGAACCAAAACTCAACAAAACAAATCAAAATGTCCTTCAAAACTCAAAACCACTAAACTGAAAAACCATGTTCGATCCCAAAAATCATGCTCACCTGTTTAGCTGAAAATATGCACTCGAAACATAGTAGAAAAGAGAAATAAAAAATTTAAGTAGGAACTGTTTATAAAATCAACAGGATAAAATATAGACTCCACAGTAGATGTAAAAAAATTAATTGGAAATATTAAAAGAAAAGATCAATATTTTATGCACAAAATTTCTCGCTTGAAAGTCTCAACGTGCAGAGGAATTTACAATCTCGCGTATTTGGAGAAAAACCATCTTGCAGATGCATTGGTACATTTCATGAGAAATTCGGGTGCAAAAATAATAATAAACAAATTTGTTAACTGGAATTAATAACAACACAAAATTTCTCGTATGAGAGTCTCAACGTGCAGAGGAATTTACTATCTCGCGTATTTGGAGAAAAACCACCTTGCAGAAGCATTTGATACCCCTCACAAGCATTTCGTGTGTAAAAAATATTATGTGAAAAAATTTAGGGTAATTTTCGATTTGTTCATGAACCCAAGCAAATTCTAATTCCCGTCTGACCATGAGACCAGCTCTAAGTGGCAAAAGGGGATTGTAGAAAAAAAACTTATCACCAGGCAAGACCGAAAAATCCAGTGATACGAAGCCCAAAACAAGTGATATGAAGTCAAAGCAGTGATATGAAGGCAAAGCAGTATTAATTATTTTAAATTTATTCCTTATATTTAAAACGTATAGTGGTTAGTATTGCGTTGTGTATTAATTCCTAACTAAAACAGTAACCTAGATTCTGTGGCTAACAGAAATTCACAAATGATTACTCACAAAATATAACAGACACAATTTTAACTGAGGGAACAAACAAAAATTTTATTCATTTCTTTTAACACAAGTTAATAAAATACTACGTTAAACAATTGAATTTAGAGAAATTTTATCTCATAGTCTTAACTTCTTTATACATTCAACATATACATACATATTAATAATATCACTCGTTCTACTCGTAAACATAATATTAACTAATAGTATCCCTCGTAATAAAATTATGAAGAGTTTTCACTTGAACATCATTAAGAAAAAAATATTTGGCCAAGGATTGATTGACTGCCCCCCCCAAAAAAAATTAAATTAAAGAACCAAAAAAGATTATTTAACTTATGCCATGGCTAAAAAAATTTAAAAAAAAATAAAACATAACTGAAAGGGGAGTTTGAGCCTCGAGGCAACTTAATGTAACTAAATCTTCATCGGACATCGGGAAAGAATCTACTCCAGCTCCAGGTCTTCACTCAAAATTCTTCCTCATTGCGTTCTTCCAGATTTCCGGTAAGCACCGAACAACCAGCAGCATGGATTAGGAAAGCTTCCTTCAGCAAGACAGCCAGAAAATAAGTCCTCTTATTTTTGTGTGCAGCCCTTTTATAATCTTTTTTTGTCCATTCCACGTGGCCCCTTTTAATTACATCATCTGTGCTGTTATTGGCCGCACGCATGACCAGGGCTTCTGACCCTCTCACATCCGTTTATCAAGCATACGGGGGGGAGCCCCATGTGGTCCGCTTATCAGTATATTCCTTAGCAAAAGTGAGTAAAATCGTCTCTTTTTTTGATTGAAACTGTATAAACTGTATCGCCATTTCTTTATGATTCTCGAGAAGCACTTCTGTGTTTCAAACGAATACGCGATAATTTAAAATAAATAAATATATATATATATATATATATATATATATATATAAACCCAACAAACACAGAGGCATCGGGACGGAGTCGGAAGGTTCCGGCCAGCCGATTTCTCCACTGCCGGGTCGGCGTATTAGGTCAGTATCGTTTCCGTCACGGGCTTGTCCTCTCGCCCGCGACTACCCCGTCGAGTGCCGGGCTGCTTCCGGTTGGAATGGATCTATCGTGCATTCGACTGCGAACCGCTAGCCAGCCGCGCGGAACCCTGTTAATGTGGACAGAAAGCCGCCACGTAACCGGAGGTTGACGGGTCGGTTACGGGAGCAATAATTTTTGTCGACATACCGTCATCCACCCATCTCGTAACCAACAATGTGCCGGCGATCTTGGCGACGTGCCGACACTGAACCGCAATCGGAGTAGTGACACTATTTCAAAGTTTTGCGTAGAATCGTTTTTATTCATATGCTTATTATTCAGGTTTTTTTTATAATCTTGATGAATAACATCTACCTTTACACTTTATTCTGGCCTTTATATTACTAGTTTAATACGTTCTAATTTTACCTTATTCTCACGTATTTTTAGTCAGTACCAAATATTGATTCTTGTTATTACCTAAAAAATTTTATATGAATCCCGAGTTTCCATCTATTTTCGCGATATTACGTTGTTTTGTTCCTTCACATTTACCCAAAACTGGAAGTCAATATATTAAAACCAATCTTTAAAGCTAAATCTATCTTTCCATTTGATCTTAGGATCCCCACCTTTTTCTTTTAAATGTAGAATAAGATATAGTATGGAAAAGAATACTATGTTTTTCCTTCCATTTATATTGTTTTTTAATTTCATCCAAAGAAATGTAACATAAATCCATGTTTTTAATAACTAACCCCAAAAATTTGTATTCTCCCCAGTAAAATTGAATTATAACAAATTTGATACATTTATTGGAGTAATTTATGTTTAGTGATATGATGAGACCCACAATAAAACCTAAGTTTCAGCTTATCAAAATTTGCTCAGAATAATTTATGTAAATTATTTTTTGTGTATGATACTTTAGAGTTGGTAAATGTTTTTCAGATAAGCAAACTATACTTTCTATAGTTAACTTTGAGAAATTTCATTCCATTTTGTAGTTATAAGGAGTAATCTATGTGTGAAAAATGTGAGTTAACTATAGGATTTCTTTCAAAATGATTAAAAAGGAAAAATGCATGCAGTTTACGTTTGCATTTTCATTACTTTTGCGTTTTTACGAAAACTGCATGCAGTTTTCTATAAATCTTGCTAAGTCATTTTTTTCATAGTGGAAAACTATGACTTAGTTCAAGAAACACCTTGACACATCTGATAAGTCAAAAAAAATATTTTTTAAACAAACACATGCTTTTAAATACAGAAAAATGTAAAAATGTACATAACATTTTTACATTTTCGAATAAAAACTTGGTCAATTCGTTGTACCTCTGTTCCATCTTAACAGCATCTGAAAAAAAAGAAAGAAAAAAATTAGTCCATAAATTTAAGTGTAAGGAAAATTACTCCCATCCCCTGATATAATTTATGGATCGAAACAATGTTTTTATTTAATACATTCCTTGAGAACCTGAAATGACTCTGTAGGTAATCTCATGTAACTTGTATATACTTTAAAGAACACTGTATATCTTTTACACATCCAAAAAACAGAACAAGAAGAATAAAGAATTTATTGAAACATGTATAGGAGTTGCTTATGTTAGTAAGGCAAAAACTTCTCCCAGAGTGCATAAAATATTTGGATTCTGGGAACTCTTCCCGGAATGCATAAAGTATTCCTAATTGGATTCATTAAATTCAATTAGGAAATTAAAATTCTGAGACAGAAGTGTAAAAAAAAACTTGATGTAAAACAGCACCCAAACATGGGTGCAGTTTTAAATCTGTCATTTTATTGATAACTACTTGCATGAAGTAACTTCCTACCACATTTTTTGTAAAACCAATTAAATACTGTAAAAGCTATGTCATGTAAAAACGTTTACTTGATTCATTAATATAGCAATAGAAAATAGCTGAAAATGAGTATTCCCATTTTCACCAAATTCTCTCTCGGTACAATAGAAAATTCAACCCTGTAAAAAAGTGAACACAAGAATAAAGATTGATTGCTAAATAAAACATTAGCATTCAAAATCTTAAATTTCTAAATCTGACCCAACATCTGTATTAATGCTGTCTATGGCTGTCATAGATTCTGAAAATAAATATTCATAAGAACTTTCATTTTTCTTCAATAATTTGCTCTTCTTTTTCTTCTTTTTGCAAACGCACTTTGTTTTACACTATTGGTCTAATGTATCACAAAGAACGATGCATAACAAACAAAAATTTAACCTTGAAAATCACAAAACCAAACTTGGATACTATTCAAAATGTCCAATTGCTTTATGTCTTTATGAAAGATTTAAAAGTCACAGACATATTAAGCAATAGTTTAAATCAGCAACCAGACTATCCCAGAGCGCACACACATACACTAAAAACAAACAAACAAACAAAACAAAAAGAAAAAATTTATAAATCAGAAAAATATTACATCGTTAATTTCTTTGTTTCATCTAGTGTAGGTAGGCGGTTTCTAGATAGTTTCATATTTAGTTCAAGAACTTAATACTGTATATATATTTCTTATGTGCTGGTCTAACATAGGATTTTAAAACAGTAAGCTATAGGCTTTCAATGATAAATCATTCCTGATGTGACTTAACCCTTAACTGGTAACATACATATTTTGTTCATTGCAAGTAACATGCGTCTCTGAGACGTGTACATAACAAGAATTTATTTTAGAGGTGGACATTTAATAAAATTTCATAAAAATTAACTAAATATGTTTTATTTGATTGTTCACAATACAATTAAAATTAAATTATACATAGAGTTAAAATAATACAACTAAAATACAATTAAAATCGGCATCACGTAAACAAAAACTACTTTTTTACTCCAAGAGCACAAGAATTGCCCACTATTTTCGAGCCCTCTAGGCAACACGGATTTTCACATTTTATAAATTTGTTAGCATTTTGCCTCCTATTTTGATAAGGACAGTATTGGGACATTTTTATCTTGGGAAGCTTATCAGAAATTTCTTGAGAGGCGCTACGCGTTTCTTTAGGTTCTCGAAGAATGTCTCGTGCTATTTTTTTAGGTCATCTGGAAAGTTTGGGATGGAAAACCGACGTTGCACTTGTTTTTCTACCAAACTGTTTGCTAATGAATTTATAAAGGCAAAACGTGTCATTACAGGCGTCAAGACTACCGCTTCATTGTAAAATATTGTCTTTTGCCACCGTCTCGACCTTCTATTCGGCGAATAGTTCACGATAATTTTGTCTAGATTACCCACTCCTGATTTTCTTGAATTGTTAAAACTTATTATTTCTGGTTTGTTACTGGATTGGTTGGTAAATTTTGTGTTATACATGGAGGATATCAAATCGACGGCTTTATTTTGTTTTGCCATTGAAGACCCATCACCAGAGGGGCCAGGAACAACCTCTTCCTCTGAATTTCCATCGACCCTTTCATTTGCCTCATCCTTAATGTCTTGCTCATCTAATTCAGACTCAGTGTCATGTTTAGAATGTTCTATTTCATCCTCGGCATTATACGAATCATCAGAATCAAATTCTTCATCACTCGGCTCACCTTCTTCCTCAGCAAGAGCATCCATTGAAATTTTTTTTCTCTTAGCAGAAAATATACCTACCATGCTGAAAAAAAACTTGATATATACCAAATTAAATAAATAAATAAATACATACTGGCGCAAAATTATGTTTAAGAATCTGTAACTATTTTTTCTGAAAACACATATCTTGGAGATGGAGAGAAAAGAGAAAGGAAAAAAATGCATGCAATCAATGAAATATTTCAAAAACTTTTGAATATAATTACATTGATCTTGAATGTAATTTTTCAAGAACATAAATCAATAAATTAGTTAAATGTTTAATTGACAGGAGGAAACATTTAGTAATCAATTTTTTTGATAACATGAAGGATTTAGAACTCTCCAAGGTATTTCGGAGAGAAAATAAAAATATGCATAAAAATAACTTGAGAAGAACAACGTGCTGAGCAAACACATTCAAACATAAAACTTGTCATTATTGGTTAGGTACGTACCTCACGTGCAGTAGAAAAGAACGTTACAGGTAATACACATCTGTTAGATGTCGTACGTTTTAGTTATGACCTTACTGAAACCATAAAACACAACTGATTTTCTTGAAACTTCACAAGCGTTGTTTAGACTATCTACCATGAGCATACACTGAAGGTTTCATTTGAAAAATAGCGCTAAAGTATGAAATACGAGATATTAGCAAACCTAAGCGTCTCTGAGACGTGAATTACCAGTTAAGGGTTAAAAAATTATGATCAATAAATATTTAGCTATTCCCAACCAATTCCTAAAGATATTTGATTAGATCTGATTAAACTCCTCATTTACAGACATGCATGGGATGAAAAGGGATGATTAAAAAAGGGAAAATGCCCCAAAACTTTGTTTAGAATAATTGAATTTAAGTATTAAGACTTAAAATGGAATAAACATGTTTAACAGAGAGAAAAAATTATGACATGCATAAAATTAAATTTTACCAAAATTTAAAATTACTTAGCCCATTAACTAATGATCTAATTCATCCAAAAGCAATTTCCTTTTTACTACTTCTGTAATGAATTATCAACGAACCTCTAACAACTTATCAATAAATTCTGAAAATATATTTAAAATTTTAATGTTAACCATTAAGAATAAATAAAGCTTGGCATTTCACATTTTCATAATATAAATATCATTTTTCTGTTATTATAAAAGACTCTGTAAACCAGGCGTTTTGCTTTTTGGAACTGTATCTTGTATCCGTGAATTCATTGATTATACAGGAGTTCTATTCCATTTTTAAGAAAGGGTTATTTCATTCACTTATCAAACACACATTTTGATATAATAAACCACAACTCACAGTGGATGTCTTAGCTACAGTTTTATAAACAAACTTTGTCCATGAACAGATTTTATATTTTATAAATAAACCTTGGCATTTTATACTTTTATAATATAAACCTCTTTTTTGGCAAGAGTTAAAAAGACTTTCACAAGAGTCATGTTAACTGAAATCCCTGGACTGCACTTTCTCACTCACCTAAAACCTTAACAACAAGCTTCACACAGTTAAAAAAGAATAAATAAAGGAAATCAATATTCAATCCACAAATTATTGAGACCAACATTTATGAGAAAGTTGAGATTAGCATATAAGTTAAAAAAATTAATTTGAAATTTTTAGTTCTTTAATAAGTATTTTTATAGTTTTTTCATAGAAAAATTTAAATTAAAGTTCAAAATAAATCTAAAAAAATATTAAAAACAGTGATTTTGGCCACGAGTCTACTGCTGAAAACAAAAGTATATGTCGAGAAAAAAAAAGTTACACAAATTTACGCAGGTTATGAATCCAAGTAAGCTATGGTGAATCCAAGTCAGCTTTGGTCTTCCAAAACGACTGCGATCTGAAGCTAGATTCCACTTTCAAAATTCTGTAAAGAAACAAATATTATATATATAATAGCCGTTGTCTCTGTATAACACTTCCGGGCTGTACTCATCTTTCAATTGAAGCTCTCAGTAAACTAACAGCCGGTTAGGCTTAATTTCAATTTCAGATGTGGATCAGAATTTTTTCTTACCTTAAAAACTAATTCTTCTCCATCAAATCACGTTTGTTCAGCCTAATTTTCTATAAAACATTCAGAACTAAAATAAAATTGGATGCTTTTCGCTGTATATTTAACAGTTTTTAAAAATCTGTTTACTTTTGCGATGAGTTCTGAAAGTAAAGAAACTTGAATGTGAATGAATCAAGTAGCTCAAGTATTCATAGCTGTAAAAAACTGGATGGCAGTCTACTACTCCAATCGCACGAAAAACTAAATACATAAAAAATAATGAGAGGGTTTGCTTTTACAAGGTGTGGATTAAAAGCAATATTGTTAGATAATTTGGGATATTTTTTAACTTTCATATACTTTTTCCATTATGACGTCATTATTAGTATTATGACGTCAAAATGACGGGTTGGATGGTAGTCTACTTCTCCAATCGCATGAAAAACTAAATAAATAAAAAATAATGAAAGGGTTTGCTTTTACAAGGTGGGGATTAAATGCAATATTGTTAGATAATTCGGGATATTTTTTAACTTTTATATACTTTTTCCATTATGACGTCATTATTAGTATTATGACGTCAAAATGGCGGGTTACATTCTAGTTTTCTTATAATGCCATAATAAAAATTGAACGATTTATCAAACCAAGAAGTATTGAAAAGGAGAGTTCTTTATAAACTTGCTTATCACTAAAATAAAAAGGGGAATATGACCCCTTTACATATAACTTTGGGCTAAATTGTTATTTATTTTGAACAAAATGATACCTAAAGACTTTCTTAAAGTCTTTTGAAAACAAAGAGCTTATATAGACAGTTATTGAGAACATTATCACATTTTTAATAAAGATTTTACCAATGACACACACAGAATGCAAAAGTTTACCTAAAGTTTTAAGAACAATCTAACATACATGATGTTATCTTTATAAAAGTTCTCATTCTTGTCGGGTTCTTCAAGATTTTAAAGCTGAAACTGAGAAATAAAATTATATAAATGCACAATGACCAACAATTTAATAACTTAGGGATGAAAAATGGAATAACCTTTTGCATCTATATATGATTAAGCAATAACAAAAAATAAAAAGAATTATAATCATTAATATTCACATTTATACTGATATGTGCATGAGTATTTTGCATCTTTTACGCACTCATGCATACTGCATGATGGGGCATAGATCATAATTATATGGTTTGTTGCGTTAAAAGTATGCATGATCTATAATTATAAAATCAATAAAGTTCTGTTAGAATTTATAAAAATTATAGCATGAAATTGAACCTTCTTAGTTGGTATTGTGAAGTGTATATAAATATCCATAATATGCAAAAGTTTTTGTTTCTTAATATAAAGCCCAAGTTAACATACAGGCAAAATGCTGTCTATATTACCATTAAAAACATGAATAATGTATTTGGATAGAAGTAAAAATTATAGCACCATTGACTCTTTTTTAAAAATTTTTAGTATTTCAGATCTGGTATTATGAAATACATCAAATGTTCAAATGTTTTGATTATCTCATGGATTTCGTAGGCATTCATGAAAAGAAAATTTTAATGTTTCATACAAACTGATGAAAAAAAAGTTAGGTTAGAAAGAAATTGTAGTGGTTTTTATAAACAGATTAAGAACATCCTACTGTCGTATTAAAAGTCTTTTTTTGTAATTTTTTTACCAATTTCATAGTACTTATTTATTTTAAAACTTTTTTCATGCTACTAATTGTGTGGAAAAATATTTTTCTCTTAGTTTAGGGAACACTGCATTTATATATCAATAATAATTGAAAATATCAATATATTCAATAGTGATATACATTATATATCAACAATTTTTAATATAAATAATATAACCACAAGTAATATTGGTTGCTTTTGACATTTTTTTAGTTGACTTTAATTATAATTATTCCTAAAAAATAAATTATCTGTTATAAAAAACCTTCTAGAGAAAACTGGAATTCCTAAACAAGTTAACCTGATTCAATTAAGGCTTTCCAAACAAATTATTGCTTAAAAAGGTACTTATGTGTGCATGTTATTATGAGATAGCTGTTAATGTGATTATAATCATGGATTATGCTTTTACATTTTGCTTTAGTATATTTATGATTATTCTCAATCTCTTCTTTCTCTGTGAATATGCTTTCTCTGAATTTCAAAGGGGGAGTTCTTAATTGGAGTTCGGATGTTTGTTTATAGGCTTATAAGCTATCTAATTCAGTGAATGAATAAATTTTGGAGTAAAATATCATAGAAACAAATGTCAATTACATTAAATAACTTATTATACATGGATCATAATTATATTGTGCAATAATTTAATAATTATTAAAATTTAGATATCAAACTAATATTTCATTGATTTATCATACAATACATTGAACAGGAAGAAAACTATCAAAGAAAATTTATAATGATGAACAAACCATTTACTTCCTTTGTCCATCTAAAATATTAACTGAAACACGAATCTTAAATTTTTCCGAAACAAAATGTTTTTATTTATACATACGAAAGTGCTCGTAAGTGCCATAAGTATTGCTAATATAAGTATAAGTATTGCTAATTCAATAGACACTCAGTTCAGTAGAATTTGATCTGAAATACGGTAAATTCATATTATAACTTGGATTAAAACACTATCTTATAACAGAAATAGAATAATGTTCACTATGTAAGGGTGTTAAATAAAATCTAAAGGCAATAATTTAAGACTAACGAATGAAACTTACTTGTGGATTAATTTCAGCCAACTTGTAAGCAATCTTTAATGCCGCCTTTTCAATCACGTTCAACTGAACGTCCAATCAGATGACACTAGTGCATTGTAGTTCCGAGCCAAGGTCACGAGGCGAAAAAACATGTTTTGGAATTTCAATATGCTACAGCTTTCAAAAGCTGCCTTTTGGGATTAGAATAAAGAATGTAAAATTTTATTGCTCTACTGAAATATTTTTCAGGTGCTTCAAAAGGCTTCAAAATAGATATTTTTGTGAAAAGAGATAAAATTCTTTTTCCTGTTTATTTTATGGTATATTAAATTAATATATATTTTTAGTAAATAAAATATTCAAAATATTTTTAGAGGAAAGTTAGGTATTTCTAATTATTTCTAATTTTTAGATGTCATTACAGAACAACTGATTTTGTAGAATTTCGCAATTTTAATCATCTCAATTTTACAGTAGCAAATTCTTATAATGAAAAAAACAATTTTTAATTAACGGACCGAAGTTAAAATAAACAAATCACACTTATTTAGAAAAATATTAATGTAATGTCTTTAAAGGCAAAGTGATATTTTGAAATGTACATTCATATTTTTCAACAGTCCATAGTAATCATACATGGTTTGCTTTACTTATTTCACTGACACATTGAATTGCTTTCTGTTTCAAATTTTGGCATTATCTTTTGAGAATGTATTTTTGACTCGCTAACTAGTTTAACAATCCTCTCAACTGCTTGTGTGTGACATGGGAAAATTATTGAAGTCAATACATTGACTCTCGTGATCAGATTCTTTTGCTTCCTTTAAAAACTGCTTTAGTTTGTCATCAGAAATATGCCTCTTCATAGGAAGTCCTGTTGCTTTAACATCATTCCATTCAATCATATCAATATAATCCCTGGCATCAAAGTTTATACGCTGAAATAAAAACTGTTTGATGTAACCTTCATTTTCAGCCCTTGCTTTTAGAATCTGGGGAAATCCAAGCTATGTCTTACGTGACTGCGATCATCTGATATCATACAAAGGACGAGATTTTCAGAAGCAGATTTCTGGCACTGGAAAATATATATTCGATAGCATAATAGCATTTTTCAATGGCAACATCCAGCATTTAAACATTACTGTAATTGGAATGGATGGGACTGCCGTGAACACTGGATTGAATAATGGTGTGGTTCCTTTATTGGAAAGGGAATTAGGAAGGCCACTGCAGTGGTTGATTTGTCTATTTCATGGAAATGAACTGCGCCTACGTCCTAATTTGGAGGAGAAATAGGTAAACAACTAGAAAACTGCTATGAACTTCCAGTGATTGAATTTTCACCTATTGAAAATGGCATTCCATTACTAGAAATTAAGGATGATTTAAGTGTGGACCCAAAATAGTTGTTAGAAATGTCTAATGCAATCTCTGTTGGAAGGTGCTCTTCTGATTTGTCTATGAGAAAACCAGGAAAACTTTGTTATTCATGATAGCTTACATTAGCAAACCGAATGCTTCACTTGTATGTTTGAACAGAATGTACTGCAAAAAAATTCTCCGAATACTGACTGAGTACATTTTGTTAGTATATGCACCTGTTTCGTTTCACATAAAGCTGAAACTATCTTATATCCATGGATCGAAGCAAACTTTTATGTATAAAATTTTATAATCTTGGTATGCAATGTGATGTGGTAATTTTGAACGAAATCGAACATAATGTGATTTTTGAAACTGGTGTTTCTTTTAATATGTCTGCTATATTAACTATGAAAATATAATTTGATGAAATTATAACTTTTGCAAATAAATGTGACTTTGAATTAATTTTAATTGCATTAGGATTAGGAAAATGGTGAAACACAACATCAACATTGGAATGATTTATATTTGTTATATCATGCGCGGACCGCAGGTTAAACACCCTTGGCCTAAAGCGAATTGCTCGCGACTCTAACTTAACTAGCATTAATGATCGAATCCCTCTCTCAAACCAATTTTCTATCCTAGGAAACTGTCGTAATCCGGAGGAAAGGAATTCCCGCTGCTAATGATGAATTTCCTGTTAGGCGGGAAACCAAACCTGAGCAATGTCTTTTTAAAATGGCAGAAGGGTATAAAGATACCCTCAACAAAATGTACAACCTAGTCAAAATTCAATATCCCAAATCAATTTCATGAAACTTTGTCAAAATCTTATCTGAAAACATTACTGCAATTGGATTAATATCGGACGTTTTAAAATTACTTAATTAACTTACGCATTGAATTTTTTTGGAAAAAAAATCCCAAAACCGAACGGCCACTTAAAATCCTTTTTAAGGAATCCTTACCGACACTTTGGCTGTGGAAGTCGAAGGCGAATTAATTATTTTAGGCTTCCGTCACTGTAGAAACTGGTAACCAGTTTGGTACCAATCAAACTTCCAATACTCTTTCATACTGTTAAGCTCTTAAAAATAATTTAAATCTCTCATCTAGCAAACCTATTCAAAATTTACAACCCAACAATGTTTAATCTTTGGGAAACCTAGATGTACACTAAATAAATTTATCAAAATTCGCGATGTGTTAGCTGAAATTAAAAATTTATGTTCCGAACTTAATATTTCAAATCTTACCCAGTCCATTAATTGTTCACAGGTTAATTCATTGGTTTCTGATAGTGTTTAACATTTTTCATTTGTTTTTGTGTTCCATGCCAGGCAGTTTCATCTTACTGAAGTTCCATACTTAACAACCTGTCAGTGAATGCTGGTGTGTGGCGTCCGGTTTTGCTTCCCATGCTTCCGTCGTGGGTTCGATCCCGAAAGGTGCATTTCTGTTTTCTGTAGTCGCGGATGTTCAGACTTGCCAATTTAATTTATTAAATATAACTTACTTATTATTTTAAACTTAATTGCCTTATTTTTTATTTCTAATATTTATTTAAACTAATTTTTTGGCCTTTTTTTCTTATTGTAAATGTTATTTCTCGTATCCTGACTCAAATACAAAAACAATGTAATATATTCTTCAATGTACGTACTGAGGATAAAGGGTCTTATTTTGTGATCTTATTTAGTGTCTCATGACATCTACTGTCTATGTCTCTGACTTTACATTACATTAATATTTTTCTAAATATGTGTGATTTGTTTATTTTAACTAAGGTCTGTTAATTTAAAATTCTTTTTCTTTCATTCAAATGCGTATTATAAGAATATGTTACTGTAAAATTAATACGATGAAATTCGAGAAAAAATTCTACAAAATCAGTTGTTTTATAATGGCATCTAACAATTAGAAATACTTAGAATATGTAAGTTTTCTGAAAAATATATTTTGAATATTGTATCTAGAAAAACATATATTATTATTTTAATATACTATAAAAGAAATTTAAAAAATACAAATTTTATTACTATTTCCTATCTTATAAATAAAGAGTGGTGCAACAAGGACCCATTTTTAAGTAGATATTTAATTTCTCCAGTAATATATAAAAATAAACAATGAAACTAATTTTCTTCTGTTTTTATAAGCTTCTAGAGAGTTATAAACATACACACAGAATACAATCTTTACATACAAGTAAAATTATGTGAATTTTCACATAATACAATTATACAATTTCACATAATACTTCTCACATAATACAATTATACAATTTCACATAATACAATCTTTACATACAAGGAAAATTATGGGAATTTTTCGCGTAAAAGAAGTTTCACAACAATGAAATAAATATTTTTGAAAAGTCTCTTTAATTTAATATTCGCCTTCCCTTTCAAATCCATAATTCTGATGCAGATTTCTGTTACTTGTGGTTACGAATCGGAGGTCCAGTTCCGGGATGCTAGAGGAAAAACGGTTTCGGGTCGATTCACATCCAACCGTCACCGGCCCTCAAAAGGGTACATACTACGGGATCCGCCGTCGGAGATTCGTAGGTCACCCGGCAACGGTACGGATAATTTCCCCCGAGCCTATCGTTCTGCCGGCGCCTCCAGCACCGGTCCGTCAAGTTGCCGTCAGTCTTGTGTTTGTTGGATATATATATATATATATATATATATATATATATATAAAAGATATATTATATCTTTTATATAAATTTATATATATATATAAAAGAAAAAATAGCGTATAAAACTTAAAAATAAAAAGGGGAAAAATAAATAAAAAGACTAAACAAAGGTTAATTTAAAAAAAAACTTTACCTTGAGCCTGTCAATCCACATGAAAAAGATTTAAAATAAATTGAAAATTGTCAGTCAATCAAACACTAAAATAAATTAAATACCTGCATGTTACATTTATAGTACATAAAACATGATTTATCATTTGCCCAACTTTCATGAATGCCACTATAATTAATCCGCGCGAAAATTAATCTAATGACACTCATCAAAGTTAAATAATAGGTGGAGAAAATTATTAAGGTATTTAATTCACTGTATATTTAATTTATATATATTTTTAATTATAAAGTGATACACAACATATTAAGATATATACAAGTCGTTTTTTATTTGTACCTCAATGGTGTAAAGCATACTGCGAATTTTTTTCACATGGACAACTTTAAAATTTCTTTAATTTACAGTCGTGCGAATTCGACTTACATTAGTAAAAAAAATCAGAAAAAACATATATATGTGATTCACTTGCCTTTAGCGAAAAATGAATAACAACAGCACTGGAAATGTTGAATTACAAGCAGAAATCAAAAGAAATATTTTATCACTGTTTTCTAAGCGCTTATTTTGAAAGGTCCCAAAAAGACAGATTTGGCGCTTTCTGACTAGACTTCATTTCCTGTCTGCCATATGGAACGCGCGGTTTTGTTACGTCTGATTCATTGTCTTTATATCTATCTCTGTGAAAAATAAGTAATCATGTGGTACTCGGACACATTTTCACGAAGAGGTTTATTTAAAACTATTTTTTTAATCTTAAAAAAGGACGAAAAAGTTTTTGACAATCCAAGAAGCTTTAGATTCTGTATATGCAATCTTTGAATTCTGATGAATATTCAGACGAAGGCAGCAATATGTTTGCCCTCCGATCCTGGCCAGGTAACTGATGAAGAAAGCATGGCAGATAATGATTTAGGTGAAATGATTCCAGGGATGTTTCTGGACAAGTTGAACTAAAAGTCAGACAGTGGGAAGGTAGAAATCTCTTGAGAAGAAGAAAATAAAACTTAAGAAGAGAAAATGACCCATTTCAAATGTTACTTGTGCCATTTCAGATGACGATACAAGTATGGAAGGAGACAAATTGAAGGAAAATAAACCCAAAAAGAAATTTCTAAATTGGATAAAAGCAAATCAAATGTTAACTATTGAATCCGAAGAAATGCCAACACTTGAAGAGACCTGGGTTGAATTGGCAATGAAAGCCCCGTTTGAATTTTTTCAAATGTACTTTGATTAGGAGATCAGGAAATATCTTACAGAAGAAACTTTAAGATATGCTCTGCAAAATAATAACAACATATTTTCATTATCTGAAATGGACATACAGAAATTTAACGGAATTGCCCTATTTAGTGGATATCACGTTCTACCTCACGAAATTTTTATACATAATTAAAAATTACAATCATATTTAAAGATTTATATTTAATTCCATAAATAATACTGAGTACTCGTTTCAGGAGGTTTTATATGCTTACTTGCTTGAATTTAGTATAACGTACAATGGATGTTCATACGCGGAAGAAACAAGCGTTACCTCCATTAGGTGCGAAATCTCCCATTTTGGGACCCTATCATAAATTCTATTCGAGTGCAGATTTTTTTAAAAATTTAAACTGCACGTCAATTGAGACAAGAAGTGTACTTAAAAAACACGGTAGATTGTATTTAGATGATGCGGTTCATATAGCATCGCTTAATGGGTTAAAGAGTTTGAATTTAAATTTTTTCAGTCTTATGGTGTTAAATTAAAAAAATCAGAAGTAGATAAGACGCGCGCACACTTTTGTAAATGTGAGTTTGTGTGTGACAATTGATTATGAAACTTAAATTCCACGTAGAATGTAATATTTTTGCTAAGAAGTCTTTCAATCAATTGTTAGTATTCTTAAAAGCGAAACAAAATAAAAAAAAACCTACAATAAAAATTTCAACACTTGTCAGCGATTTTCATATTGTGTCATCTAAGAATTTTTACACCGGGAACCAATAAGAAAGGAAGATACTCCTATTTAACTTTTGTAAGACCTTTTTCAAAGGTATAGCGATATTACCTCCAAATCTCTCATTACGGCGTATTTCATATCTCAAAGGAAATAAGAGTTTCAAAGAAAGCAATTTGATACTGAAAAGCTCTGAAAATGATGCCATTATTAATTCATGAGTCCTTCATGTAAGATAAAATTACTTTCAGCAAGTGAATTTAATTTACAACTTAGGAGTATTACATTCACTTGATGAATAATTCTTCTCAAATGTTCGCTATCTTCATTCGTTGATTCCAGTTGAAACAATATCTTGTAGTCATAATGAAACTCTTAAGACTGATACATTAATTTTGATCAGTTTTTTGGCAACTCAGACACATTTTTAACTGAACGTGAAGCTTAAGCTACTCAAAATATTAAAGCTTTCGTAAAAACATTCTACTGGGATCAATACAAATATCCAGTTTATTTAAAACTTGACAATTTACTTATCCTTTTTAGATAGTTTTGTGATTAAAAGACTATTTTTTTACTTCATACCCCATTTACTTTTTTCCATATACAAAATTGGAGGTTACTTTATCTCATGCCCCCTGTGATCAGTCAGTTGATATCGTAGATTTTCACTCCCAATGTATGCGGGGAGGAGTGAATTTATCTATAGGGAATTTTTCTCGGTATTTTTCTAATCACAGATTATCTAATGTATTTTTAATGTCTGTATTTAATTTTCGCTTATGAAGGTTGGAATATAAGTAAAGAGCACATTTTAAAATTTCACAATTTTCCGTAGTTAATTTTATGCAGGGCAGTTAATTGTATATGTCTTTAAAAAATAGGATTCAAATGAAGAGATTTTTGAAAATCATGCCCTTTGCATTTAAAGATGTATTTTGAAATACACAAAATATGTTTCAAAATTTTGCATTTGCTAATCTATAATTAGAAAAATAGATTTAGGAATCTTTCTCATACATTAAAATAGGATTGCAAATTGTAGATACGCAACTGATATACTACTTTAAGTAGGTGGAAATTTAAAGCTGTCATTTAAGCACTACGTCTTTTCAACACTGTAAAATATATTTACAATTTTTGGCTAGAACACTAAAGAAATGGTTAATTTGTCTTATATGTAACTGCATCAGGAAAGAGAAGTTTATTGAAGGAATAATGAGGAAGGAGAGTTTCTACCGTAGTAATATCCTATTTTTGTGATTATTCATTGAAATTTATTGCTTAAGAATTGAGGTGTTGACGTTGAAAAGAGGGTAAGTGCAAAATTTCCGAAAAGTATTTTTTCACTGATGCAAGGGTTTGTTCTAAGGCTAATGGCATTGAAAAGAAGGTAAGTGCCTAGCTAGTTTGATAGTTCTGAGCTAGGCACTTACCTTCTCTTCAACGTTATTAGCCTTGGAACAAACCCTTGTATCAGTGAAAAAATACTTTTCGGAAATTTTGGCACTTACCCTCTTTTCAATATCAACGCCTCAATTCATAAAAAAACACAATGATAACTGTCTACACTTTTCTTAATAGCACAATAATAACCTTTAACTCAAATCTTTCTTTACATAGCATCCAAGTTTAAAAAACAATGTTTGTTTACAACCAATCAATCAAGAAAATTTCAGAATAGTTGAATTATTTAATCCAGAGTTTGATTGTTACAAAGTGAGGAAGTCAATACGGCGTTGGTCCACCTCTGGCCTGGATGCAAACTGTCACTCAGCGTTCCATAGACTGTTAAAGGTCCCAGATGGTGTCCTGCGGGATCTCTTGCCAAATTGTCTCCAACTGTCGGGCTAAATCGGCAACATTCCGGAAAAGTTGCAACCGCCTTCCCATCACGTCCCAAATGTGCTCTATGGGGGAGATATCAGGAGACCTAGCTGGCAAAGGAAGTGTTCGACAAGAATGAAGACAATTCATAGCATCACGTGCCGTATGCGGTCGGGTATTATCTTGTTGAAAAGCAAGTCCAAAGTGGTGCAAGAGGACGGCAACAAAAGGATCACAGAATGTCGTCTACGTACCGCTGTGCTGTGTGTCACCAATTGGCTATCAAAGGGGTCCGGCTATCAAAGGAAATGGCACCCCAGACCATAACGCCCTATTGTGGGTCTGCGTGGTGTTCGACACTAAGAGCAGCATCCTCACGCTGCCCTGGACGTCTCCAGACACATCTTCGGTGGCCGTCAGGACACAGTTAGTAACGGGACATGTCACTAAAGACTATAAGTTCCCAGTCAGCGCAGTTCCAAGTTGATCGAGTTACGCTCCACTGTAATCGAACGTGACGGTGTACAGGCGTAAGGGGTAAGCGGCGTAACGGTCAGCGCGAGCTTAGATTCCGCTCCCTTAATCGTCTGTCAATGGTAATGTTTGACACTTGTGTGCGTGTCACACGTCAGATGGTTGATAACGACGAATCCGGTGCTGTGACAGCTGATATGAAAATCGCTCTTTCTTCCCGCTCTGTTGTGGCCATAGGTCGGCCGTTGCCGTCCTGACGCTTAAATATGCCGTTCTTGACTTACTCTTGCCAGCATCGTCTAATCGTTGCATCACTTCGACCCAGATGTCGAGCAATTCTTCGATTTACCCAACCAGCTTCTTTCAATCCAATGACACGACCTCTTTCAAACTCTGAAACATTCTCGTATTGAGCACGAATCCTTCAGTCAGGAATTGTTACAGTCTACGTTCTCAAGTTCTATCCATATAAGATAAACCGCCCACAAGAATTAAAACACGTCGATCATGATAAATGGTTAACACATGCTCTGACATTTTTTGCGATGGAGGTCGACCATGCTTGGTCTTGGAGAATTCTGTGGGGAAATGAGTCCAATTTTTACCTAAAGGGAACTGTTAATACCCAAAATTGTCAAATTTGGGCATCTCAACATCCCCATACAGTTCAGAAAATTCCATTACATTCACCAAAACTCACTGTTTGGTGTGGTCTCACAGCAGACTTCATCATCGGACCATTCTTTTTTGAAAACATTACTCGAACAAGAACACAAACCTGTACTGTTACTATGCAAAGGTATCACCGTATGCTGACTAGTTTTGTCATTAGAAAACTTCAGCAAAAGCAATGCTTAAACAAACAATCTTCATGCAGCATCGAGCCCCACCACACATTGGACTATCGGTGCGGAATCTGTTGCGCCATCGCTTTACAGAAGAAAGGGTTATCGTCACCTTTTATCCACTCGCATGGCCAGCTCGTTCCTCGGACCTCAACCCATGCGACTTCTTTCTGTGGGGGTTATTTTAAGTTCAAAGTGCATCTTGGTGGAGTCTCGAACTGGGCGGCCCTAAAGGACAACATATTCCGGACTGCGATGAACATTTCTGGTGACGTGTTACGTTCGGCCGTTGAGAACGTAGTGTTCAGGATGCAATGTGTCATCCACCAGGACGGTGGTCACATTGAAGGAGGTGGAAATGAATTTGCTGAATAAAGTGGTGTTGCAATGAAGTTTCTTTGTTATTTATTTGTCTGCTTATTACAGCTTTCTCATTATTCACCCTTTATCTTTATAGCCCGAAATACTGGCGCTGCTGTCGAATACGTAGTCGTGAATATGCATGTTAATGTCTTATTTGCGTTTTATGTCAATTCTCGGGTGCGCCGACAACAACAGCACTAGATCTTCCCCTATTGGTGACCTTTGGAACTATTATTTTCAAGGAAAGTCTCTCCCATGCCGTCTTTAGTCCCTATATCAGCTTTGGTGGAATTCCCTTTGATACATCGCGCTACAGATGGCTCTGAGTAGTGTCAGTTTAACCCTTTCAACGGCAGTGACGAAATATTACGTCGAGCCCTGACTGTCTCATCCGGGCAGTGACGAAATATTACGTCCGACCTTAGCCGTCTCATTCGGGCAGTGACGTACCCCTGAACAGGCGCAGGTTATTTTTCCAGCACTTCACGGAGTTTTTCCCCCGTTTTCGGAACGATAAAAGGTGCTTGATTTACAACCTCGAATTGTCCGAAATTGGGGAATGAAGACCCCTACATGTACATCTCCGATTCTGACGCATTCACGGGATGGGGGTCTGAATAGAGCGACGTTGGTAAGTTGGAGGGGCGGGGGGGGGGGTTGCAGATCGACTTTCCCGAAAAGTCAGATGTTCGGTAATTGCATCAGTTTTCAAGAAGGAAGGTCAAGAATGGAGGATGTGGAATATCTAGCTGGCTGTTGTAAGGCCACAGGAACAGGGCGCTTATGAATTTCCCTAGGATCATAATCTGGGAGATTCGCGAATTTTTATGTTTTTAAACATTAACAAGTTAAAAATTTCAAAGGCAATAATTTAAATTATGATTAAATTATTATTACGATTAATGATAAAGTTTTCATTGCACTATTAGTATTTACATATGATAAATTATATATTAAATACATGAAACCATGATTTTTTTTATCCTATGTCAACAAAACTCTTACTAATCACAGTGATAGATAAAATATGATATTGCAATGATAGAAGTTCCCTCCTACTTTATCTTTTACTTTACAATCTAGATAAAGCCATTATAGCTAATAAAATTACATTTGAATGAAACATAATGTAAAACTATATACATAAGTAATTTTGATTTAAATCAATGATTTTTTTTAAAAAATCAAGTGATTTAAATCAGGATTTAATTCATGTACTGTATATTTAAATTATGTATATTTAAATTTAATTAATCGTCTTTTAATAATTTTTATAACTAAAATAACGATTTTAATAACTAAAATAATGTCTAAACATATTTTATTTTATTTTATCAATTTGGCTACATTTCAAACTTTTCAATTATTATTTTATTACTTTCCATACAAGTTTGAAAAGTTATTTGATGTTGTACAGTGCTTCATACTGGGAAATGGCTGAATGGTAGGGCTCTGTCTTTCGGTCCCGAATCCTACTTCTGGCATGGATGATTCCCGCCTTTCGTAATCGGCTTTAAAATTAGGTTCCAGTCTATCTAATTAACCCTCGTGTAACAAAATATTGTTTAGTTCTTCATCTCGGTCTTCTAACATCTTGTTTTAATCTGTAAATTAATGGGTTGGAGGGATTGGTTGAAATTCTTAGGTGTTTCTTTTCTTTTTTTTTAACTCACGTTGAACTACCTACCCAAATTATCAGGTGTAAGGCGTTTAGAGCGTCACATTCGAGGTTATCTCCACAATTTTGATCATCCTCATGAGATAGGAATTTTCTCCTGATTTCGTACCCCTCTCTTGCGTAGCCGACTTCCCAGCGAGAGGATTTTCGGACCCCGTAGCTGTTTCCTTAAAATTTCATTGATTTTTGATAGTGGTCGGAAGCAAATTAATGAAAGCATAATTTTCCGGGTGAACCTTACGGTGCTGGAGTTCGCAGGTTCGAGTCCCTTTTCTATATGAATGTTTGTATTCATCTGTATCGACATTAAGCAGTAAGTCCCGGTCAAATTAGTCTTCGAGTACCAAAAATTGACCTAAGCTCTCTAAACAACCAAATTATCGGAATTTCTTTATTACAGCATTTAACTAGGACATTGATATGACCGATACAATCTTAAAATTGCAGTTAAAAAAAAGATGTATTTTCATAGACACAAAAAGAATATGATTAAAACAAAACTGATTTGTAAAATTGTGTATTTAACTATAAACTTGTGTATGTACGTTTGTGCAATAGCGTCTAAATAGTGCATTCAATTGAACTCAAATCCAATATGTGTGTTGCGAGAAAATACTAAATTTTTAATTCTGATATTTCAAAAAATTTGGTTTTCTGCATGAAAACCATGAAAATTGGCAAGTCATAAGTTAAGCATGAATATTCATTCATCAACAAAATTTTTCGGCTGCAATATAAATATTATAAAAATTAATTTTGGATGTTGTTCCAAAATTGTTATTAATTCGCTATTGCACTGCAAATCAATCAAAAATAAGAAAATGAAAAAGGGTGAGCTGATTGCTTATCAACGGGGGAAAACTTTGATAATGAAGTGGCATGATAAAAGATCTGTCGCCATTTTAAGCACGATCCATTCCACAGAAATGCAAAATATAACAAAACATGGGAAAACTTATAAAAAACCCGTACCAGTTCTGGATTGCAACCATACAATGGGTGGTGTGGACAGAATGGATGCATCTATTTAAAATTATGGCAAAATAAGAAAAACGATAACAGAAAATTATGGGATATAAGAAAAACGATGATAACAGAAAAAATATTATAAAAAAATTGTCAGGCAACTTTTAGATATTTCCGTTTGGAATTCATTCCTTCTTTACAAAACAAAAATGGAGGGAATCTTAATAATCTGAACTTCCGTTTGAAATTAATAGAGAGAATAATGGAAGAAAACATTTCTTCTGAATAAGAAAATATCTCTATCCATTCATGCAAAATTTGTGATGAAGCTTTGTGCCCCGCTTCCTGTTTTGAAAAATACCATACAAAAGAATAGAATGTTTAACATATATTTCTATATTTAAAATAACTATACGTCTTTGTTTACATCACATTTTCACATAATAAGAAATAAGCAATTGTGTATGATATAGCGATCTATTATCGATCTTCTGTTGTAAAAAATTGTAGCACTTGAAAATATGGTATTATGTATTAAGGTTGTAACAAGATCATTGCATCTATAATTGTAACATCAGAAAGAACTAACAAATTTTTAGCGATATAATTATTTATTTGTAATATAAAAGAAAATATACTGTCGTGAAAACATATAGAATAAATGAGTCGAAACTAAAAGCAAGGGTGAAACCATGTTGCTGTTGACCCTTGCATGATAAAATAGTTGATTACCAGATTACACGGATTTGAGCCTATTCCCTCAGCCACAAGGATCAACCCCATGCCAGCTGAGAGATTCTGCACCCTTGCCCAATGATCTGGAACTGACGCTAAGAGTTTGAGCCTGTTTCCTTGACGACAACGATCAACCCCATGCCAGCCGTGAGACTCTGCACCCTTGCACAAAGATCAGGAACTGAGTGGTAACTTCCAGACTGTGTTTACTGATATTCTACGTGGACTGCCAATTATGACGCAACGGATTATTATCCTTATACCTGTGAGTGTTAATGAGTCCGAGGACTGAAACTCATGCGTATACATGTGGTGTCATCGATGTCAGCCAAGGTTTGTTTCAGAGTATTTTATATTAATGATAGGGAAGTGTCATTTGGAACTCTAATTTCGGCATTCCTAAAATTTTAAGATTTTGAGAGAAAGATTGAAAACAATTAAAACATTAATTACAAAGTTATGTTGAGAAATTTAATTACTGATGAATTTGAATATGATTGATGATTGGTGATTTTGAATATGATGTGTGTAACTATAAGTAAATGTTACTGGTGATTTTAATTGGTAGTAACAAAGTTATTGTGAGGAATTTAATTACTGACAAAACATTATTATTGAGGTGTATAACTATTAGTAAAAATTATTGATGAATGTAATTGGTAGTAACAAAGTTATGATGAGGAATTTTATTACTGATGGAACTGATTATCAATGATGTGTGTATCTATTAGCAAATATTTATTGTTGAAATTAATTGTGATAATTATTGCGGTTAACATTTGTGAATATCTAGAAAAATTGCATTGAATGATTAACTTGAAAGAAATTTAGAATAAGATTAAATAATTTGAAGAAAGTTTAATGAATTTTGAAGTGTTATTGTATATAAAATATATAGTAGTGTAAATAAACCATATATATTCAAGCATAACCTTTGAGCAGTCATTTTGGTACTGTGTGTCACTTTTTATACTAACCTTGAGATCATGCCAAAAATGGAATATTATGTTATAACCTTAATTCTAAAATTTAATATTATCTAATTTTGGTTTGTTAAAATAATTCTTTTTTCCGAAATTTCATTACATATACGAAACAATAAGTAATTCTGTGTGTGAACTGCAATATTCTTTTATCGTTTTGTGTGAGTGTAATTCGTTTAACAATGAAATATAAAATTCATAGGATAAAACAATGTGATTGTAACATGACACATTTAAATAATTTGTGTATTATTATGTTTTAATTATACAAAATTTACACTTATAACATTTTTTAACCACTTGCAGTGTTTCAGAATGTGTAAATATTTTTACGGCTTTTAAAATGTATCTTCTGTGTAACAAAATGGTAATTATAGAAGTTTAAATTTTTGGTTCCTGAAATCAATGAAGAAATAAAATTTATATGGGAAAACGTGTGAAAAATATTATGCTAGTGAGATGAAATATTTAATGGAATTCTCTAGAATTTTTTATTAACTTAAAACTATAAGAGATGGTTTAAAATCTGAAATATTTAATATTTAATTTATATTTTCGAATGCTTTGTTTTGAAAATATCTGAAGTTTGGAAGAAATTGAATATAATATTTTTGCCAAATTTTCATAGCATTTTAACGTTATCATCAACCGCTACGGAGGAGTGTTTCAGAGGAACGGAAATCTCTTATACACGACCCTCAAAAGCTGTTCCCCCTTTTCCTCTGGTCTAGCCTACGGCTAGAGCGGGTGGAATAAGCCACACACACACACACGTACGGTTTCCTAGAAAAATTCCGCTTTCTTGTTGGGGAACAAATTTGGGGGAGACACTAGCGGGGTGCTAAATTTTATTACTGTAGAGGGTTGCGGTGACAGGCAAAAGATACTTCCGAAAAGGGGGAAAGAAGTATTTTTGCAGTGAAAACAAACTTTTTTCCAGGGAATCGGGCCGCTTGAAGGGTAGAACTGTACAAGTTTCAGAAGCCAGGATAGGTGAATTAGAGTTTCGAATTGAGCCGGTGAAAGGGTTAATAAAAACACCCTGTATATATAGTCGACGCGCATTATAATCACACCCAGCTTTCGATAAAAAAAGATCGCTATAACAAGTGGTCGTTATAGCGAAAATTTACTAAATAACATAATAAACCCTAATCACTTGCGTCAATATTAAAATTTTTAGTTAAATTCCATATTAGTACGCAATTATAATGAACATTCTATTATTGACTTCATTATCAGATGCGCATTGGTAATGAAAATCAATTTAAGTGTATACAACTTAAGAGAAATAACTCCTAAAATAAAAGTTTAAAGTAAAAATTAATTAAATCATAAAAAATTGGGTTTTGCATATATTTATTCCCTAGAAAAATAATCAGAAATCGTCGTTTGTTTTTTGTGAATTTGAGATGGTTTTATAGCATAATTTTCTATTTCAGTTAAAGATTGTGTAGCGGGAGTGAATTGGGGCGCTCTATTATGATCAAATGATCTGCAGGGACGTTATATGGAGTGTACAGAAAACACATCATTAAAGGGGATTCCATATGGAACTTTTTACAGCGGTCGTTGTATTGGAATGATCGCAATTATGTGCGGTCGTAATAAAGAGCGCCGACGGAATATATATATATATATATATATACTTAAAGTTTGCTGATCATAATAAAATAAAGTTTTCACACTTTATGTAATAGTAAAAGAAATTAAATATCTTAAATTCTTAAAAGGAATTTCTCCCCCCGGAATAATCGATTGTTTTATGTGATATATATATATATATATGGCACTTCTGAAATAATACTTCGTACATACTACATGCACACTAAAATAATCTTGAAATGACATTAGACCTCCTCTCATATAAAAACAAAATTTTAGAAAAATGTCTTTAAAAACTGTTCGATAATTTTCACCTTTTAATGTATTTTTAAAGGCGAGATTGTTTTATGTGATGTATTGGAATTCTCGCATCCGAGCAGAGCAAAAAGGAGGCAACCGCATCCAGGGTGGATATAAAATTGAGGGAGCAAAAACGGTAAAACCTCAGTGTAAAGGCTATCAGGCTTTTCATAATTCTGATACTGATGGAAAGTACTACCGCATCTTGACCTTCTTAACCAATTTTTGTTAAAGTTCTGTTTCCCGGCGCAGCCATTTTAAAGCTATCGCAATCCCTCTACCAGTCTCGTTTTTCACGTTCTCTCTCAACTTTCAACATATGTAAGAGGTGGCTCGTACTGAGTAGTGGACCACCGACCACGGATTGTTTATTTTTTTTTTATTGTAACTCAAGGTTTGAGCTTATTTTGTTATGCGTGTAATTTATAAAGGTTCAAATTATAAATATGTTTTAATCAATAATTGCAATATTTATGCTATATAAATTGTAAGTAGTTCTGTATATGCTTGATTTATTGTACTGGGATTTTGTATATTTGAAATTATGGATTGTAATTGCATTGTGTTACATAGTAAAGTTACTAAAGGTTATATTTGTTTATGTTTGTAAAAGTCATATTATTGTATGTGAATTTGTAAATACTGTTTATACAATTATAAGTAACCCAATAATGGGTTTACTAGTTGTAAAGTTATGTTGTATGATAGAATTTGTAAAACCAAAATTGAAATAAAGTTGAAATTGGCTGAGGGTCAACGGCTTGAGGTATGGTATTGGCTCATTTGGGTTATTCCTCGAAGGGTTCTTACAAAATTTTGAATCAGATAGTGCGCAGTAGTCTTTTGGACAAGAGGTGTTGAGCAGGATTGCTGTTGCGCTATTGCGCATCAGGATTACTCGTATAGCTTACGATGAGTCGAGAAAGGTCGTGAATTACCAATATCGTTGCAGGATGAGGAAGGAGAAGAAAATCCTGAAACCAATTTCATACAAATTTACAACACTTACATAAATGACCCAACAAGGATAAAATAGGTAGTTTGAGAGTTATAAGACATAATCTACCGCTATTCAAGCCGAGATGCTGAGCTGAAGCAGAGTCCGAAGCTCAGGAAAAGCTCTCAGGTGATCGAAAAAAGTGTGGATGGTAGCGTTACCTGGAAAAAGATGGTAGGTCTAAACGTTAGGTTTTAGACCTAATGTTAACTTTTTGGCGCTTTCTCCAGGAGTGCGAACTGTATATCCTCGTTAGTTTTGTTACTCTAATTATGATTTTAGTTAAGCTGAGACTGTAATAGTTAGTTCGTTTAAGAGTACGGATACTGTTTGTCGATTATGGCTGGTTTAAATAGGAAGAAAGAGCTCTATTGGGTTAAAGTGGTTCACGATACATAGTTTATTTACGTCGGGAATTTTTATTACTATCGTCATCTAGTAGAGTTGTTGCAACGTAGGTCTTGTCATCTTGTTTCTTCAACCTCGTTTACGTACATACGAATCTCTTTTCTTCAATACCAATAAGTTTTAAATTTGGCCTATGCGGTACATCCTAGCCAATTTCAACTTGTTTTAAATCACTCGGTTGTCCTACCTTAGTTATTAAAATTTTTGAGATTGACAAATTTGCATTTTCACAACGTTTTTTCAAAGGAATGAAATTAACTAATATGTAAATGATATAGAAAAATTACGAACTTTTTGTTTGTGTAATACCTCAGGACAGAATTTTAAATGTAAGTGGTTGATTGCAACAATAGTGATATATATATATATATATATATATATATATATATATATATATATATATATACAGCGATGTGAGAAAATCTAATATTGTGACCACATTCTTCACATCCTATATAACCTTATAAACATAGGAATTTCATTTGACTTACATTTTATACGAAAACCTCACTATATAGATTACAATATAATATCAAAAATGGATCTGTTGGCCACATTTTTCCACCTTGATTTTTGTACTAAAATAACCTCCTTATCATAAATGGATTATAAAATAAAGATTTTTACACACTGTCCCTTGTTTACCTAGTTTTACTACTTCTTTACCACAGGTAGTTTTTTTTTTAAACTCATCGAGCCTTTATCAGCGTATCATCTGTATACTGTGGGCTTACCCAAGTGATTTGCTTGCTCCATGATTTCTGTTCTGGTTATGAACTAGCTGATGCTGAAGAGAAGAACCCACATTAGTTGTCGTTCTGTCTATAACAGTATATATCACATTACACGGCTGTAAAAGAATTCTCAAGATGATTCACAAAATCTCGTTGCATACAAATATCGAACAAGATCAGTGACATTAAAGTATGCCTTAATCTATGGCTTCCATTGTCTGAGCAAAGGCTGATGTGGTTCTAACCCTCTTGTGTAAGAGAAATTCCCGTTTCTCTCATGTACGTACATTTACTATTGGGAGAATCACCTCGATAATGCACGTATTATCAAATGCTTCTTACAATTTTATAGGTTTTAACTTGTGCTTGGTCTATCGATTTGTACTCAAAATATTTTAATTCTTTATAACCAAACTTAGAGGATCTAATTGGGTAAAATCCTATGCTGCACTTTTCCGTTTTCCCATTATTCTGGTTTTTATCATGATATTTAGAGGTTCTTCTACAGATTTTAGCTTACGTCCTTGATATTGCCAGTTTTATTCACCTGTTGTGTTATTCGCAAGGGACTTTTCCAACGAATATTCAATTTTAACCTTTCATTTTATCGGACAGTGTTTTTACCCCTGGCGTTAAATTTTGATTTACACTATGGTGATATTGTAATCGTTTCGATAGATTTGTGCTGTTACCATTTCCAAGTTCGTCTAAATTTCCAATAAATCCAGGAATGTAGCATTGCCGTGGTGACGTTTTACAGAGGAATAAAATATAGGGAATTTAATCACTTTATTACTCTGTAATTTAAGGAATTTATTACTCTTAGTTTCAGTTCTGCATTGTCCCCTACACCATACAATACATTTTATGATATCTTAGGTTTGAAGATTCCTGTACTCTGGCGTAATAAGTCCTCAGGAGACTGGTCACAAAAAAAAAACACACACAAAAAAAAACTAACCTACCATAGTTTTTATCAAAGTTTGCATTCCCAATGTTGCATAAGTTACTCTTACTTAACGAGCTTTAGTTTGCACGGAGTTTGTCTTTATATGTCCCATTAAAAATTAGAAAAATTAAAAGTAATAAAACGCAGTTGCGTCCCTTTTTAAACAAGTCCCTTCGTTTCAACAAAAAACTTCATTACAAAAGAAATTCGTTAAATAGGAATTAAAAAATAAAAACTAATTCTATTAAATGGTAAAAGGTAGAAAAGGAAACTAAAATACTATTTCTAGCTTTTCAAACCATCAATTGTTCAAATAATTTTTTTTCCAAACTTAAAATCAAATTACTGAATATACATCTGTGTGTGTGTGTAATTTTTCTTTGTAAAATGTTCTTATAAAAATTATTTGAATAAATATATATGCTGTTTTCTAATATGTGCTGGCTTTAACGAAAGCTATTGTGTGTAAAATAGAACAATGAACTCTATAATTTCGATATAAAGTGACGAATATATTACCTCAAAACCATATGTAAATGCATTAAAAATGAAATATGACTAATTTCATTAACTGGATATTTAATCATTTTTTTAAGGATTATTCATTAGGTGTTAAGTACAAGACTTTCATCTGTTGATTATTTGCCTTTAACTAATGTAAAAGCATTCTTCGATCACATTAAATGAGAAACATTGACCTGATATAATTCTTCTTATACTTATTTGCGAGGTCAGAAGAGGTCTTCGGGTTGTAGATATTTGTTATTTTATTGCAACCTTACTTCAGCAATCCTCTGGACATTTAAGATCCTTGTAGTTTAAGCATTTCCTTCCTTTACTGATGGGTGGAAAGAAGTGATAATATCGTATTCTCTCCAAGGCAGAAACTAAGTCGTAAAAAGGTAACTCTAGAGGTCTGTGACGTTGCACATGCTAATAAGCCGCGGACTGGTTACTTTAAATAAAATGGGCAAGTCTTTGATATCTTTCTCAGAGGACTCAAAAATTGTATCCGAGTTTGTGCGCATTTTCAAAGGAAAATATGACAAAAGAGGACTATAAGAAAAGATTGGTTGTTTTCTTTAGCGAAAAGCTGGGTAAGTAATTAATATCTTATTGTCATGATTTTATTATTCGGATTTCGTAAGCAATAATAACGAACCCTGTTTGTGGAAAGTATTCTCATGATAGTGTATGATACATATATATGTATGTACAGACGAAAAGTGTTTTAACTAAATTTATAAGATTTATGTAATTTTAAAAAAATCTTGAGTCAACTACATTTGTACTTTTATATCATTCATGGATAAGTGTTATTGTGGTTCAGACTGCATGTCCATACAGTATTATCTTCGTTTCAAAATTTCGAGAAAATAAATAATATTTTCGTATTCAATTTTTTGAATTTTTATAGCAGCAACTTTGTGTGCGGAACGTGACAATATCTGTTACTTTTTATAAAATACGTAGTAGCCAAGTTCCAGACTTTTTAATGGGTTATCTGAAAGTTAAGAAATACACTGTAAGGATTAACGACATGATATCATATCTCGTTATGGCTAAAATATTGACCCGGGATGCCAAAGAGGGTAGGCTTGATTCGTGCTCGACCATAGTTCTTTTTCTTGAGTTCGATATGAGAGACGTGGTTGTTTCAATATGTACTTACGTTTAGCTCTTTGGATACATCAATATGACGAAAATCATTCTTAACCATGGATCTTATGATGCCAGGATATAAGAAAGAATACGGTCGTAAGGAGTGAAATCCGTTTCAATTTTTGTGTTCAGCTGAAAGT
Organism: Dolomedes plantarius; assembly: GCA_907164885.2. Lineage (NCBI taxonomy): Eukaryota > Metazoa > Arthropoda > Arachnida > Araneae > Dolomedidae > Dolomedes > Dolomedes plantarius. The sequence continues at coordinate 80,381,782 of OU015494.1, read as the reverse complement.
TTGTCTACATGTGTATTAAAAATTTTAGTTGAATTATTAAGAGAATCTGGATTTTTGTTGACTGATTTTTGTTTTGTGTCTAAATCGTGAAATTAAATGTTTAGTTCAAGCTGTGAAATAACCTTTTCACGATTTTTGGGTAAGCCATCATAAAGGAAAAGAAAAAGAAATGCAATATTACTTTACATTTTTTAGAATATTATAGAAAACCTTGCTTATACACGCTGTCGCAGCGTGTACAATTCTGTACAATTCCCACCAATTAAGAAAAGTTATTACTTCACATTCCTATCAAATACTCAAATAAAGATTTTAACTTCCGTTAAATTACTAAAATTTGATAGACAGATCTGAGGAAGCAAAAGAAGCAATTGTTCCTGACATTTCTTTTGTTTCTGATTTATGGGTATTAGTTATGACATATATCAAATATTGCTTAATAGCATTCATATATAAAATACCTTTCACATTTAAACTACTTTACGGGTGAGGAATAATTCAGATAAATAAATATATATATATATATATATATATATATATATATCGATTATAAAATTGCCTAAATATTTATTTGATTATGGTATGGAATGAATTTTGCCTTACTAGGACGTACCATTTTAAGGTCTTACTTCGTTTCACACGTCAGTGCGGCTAAATTTTGAAGATAGCGGAATTTTTTTTTGTTTATGAACGTTTTCTGTTTATTAACGAATTTTTAAGAATATTATTTTGAATTTTAACAATTTTTTTATATTTCTTCCATTTTAATAAATTTTTAATACAGGAAATTTTATCTTTTCCGAACAATCCTTTTTTGACATGGTTTAAATTTTAAATCCTATCTATATTGGTAATATATGTGAAGATGTTTCATTAAAAACCCTTGTTATTCATTACTAAGGTTTATTTAATATTAGTAAACATGAGAGTATGTAAAATGCATATTAAAATAGGGTAATACTGGTTTCTTTAGACTGGCTGTAGAAGTATTTTCATTATATAAAAATAGAGACTTCGCCATTATATGAGAATCTAAGACAATTTATAAGTTTGAATTATACGTCTTACTGATAAAAGAAATTACTTATTCACATAAATTTACCTAATTTACATGAAATAAGAGCACATTTAAATTTTTAACAATAATTTGTTTCATAAACCAGATGCACTTTCCAGAGGAACTATCTCTGGAAATTCTAAACGATTGAAAAAAGATTGTAGGAGTTTCGTTAATTCATAAAAATATGCTATTTGTTACATATAATTTTTTATCTTTAGAGAATAGTTGTATTATGGAACTAAGAACTATCATAAGAAGCCTATTAGAGTTCTTACTATTAACGGTAATATTTTTCATTTTCATAACAACCTTTTATTTTCGCTTACTATTTATTCGTATTTGAGAATAAGTGGTATGCTACTACACTGAACTTAGGTAATAAATGTTTACAAATTGTCATATAAAGCTTGGCAAATGCTTGTCTGGATGAGATGCACTAGGGGGTTTGGTAGGTTAAATTTTTACAGTGCAGGAGATTTTAAGTCTGTTAAGAATAATAAAAAAAAGCGAGGTATATTGGGATACAAAGTGACTAGATCCTCAAAATTATGACCTATGGAATGAAAGGGTAGTATATAGAGCCAAACATAAGTATATAAAAAAACACGACATTAAAAGATTAAAAAGGAGTTATGCAATACAAACAGGGTAATCAGATGGGAACTGAAAATACGAACGTCGCGTGCACGTTTTTCCTTTTTGAATTCTGTGAAAGGTTTATCTCATACAGTCAGAGTTGAATTTAATTCGAAAAGTTTATGCAATCCAAGGTTGAAAATATAAAATAAGAGTTTGTTAATTTTACCTATCAAAGCTCTTTTCATATTAAATGACGTCAATTCAGTTTTATTTCTTTTAAAACTATATTTATTTTGATATCTCTGTATAACTTTGCAGAAGTTTTATCCTTAAACTATTTTTCCCTGGTATCTTAATTTATTGTTCTTTCATGTGCTAGTTTTCAGTTTCAGTTTCAGTTTCAGCTTTTCTTTCTTCTTATGTATGAAAGTGTTGCGATTTTGGGCCTTAATGTGCAATCTTTTATATTAAAAATCACTTCTTTAAATCTTTAAAAAAATTGAATGAATATTTATGCAGTACTAACCATTTTTTTTCAAATTTTATATGTATTTCAATTGTAATTTAGGGTCCACCTACAATAACATCGATATATATTAATTAGTTTTAGTGAGTCCAACCTTAAATTTCATATTTTAGATTGATCATTTGGACGAGTAAAGAATTCATATTTTAAGTTTCAACCCTTTTCTCATACGTTCACCAACTAACCTCCATTCTTGACACACTGTCTTTACAATATTTCCAGTAGTTTTAGACCGGGTGCGATCCTAAAAGAGGAAACACTGTGCAACAGTAAATGCGTAACATGCTGAAAACAGACAGTTACGAACAGTGTGAAAGAGGTATTTTAGTGACTCCAAGCAGTACGGCTGGGACATTGCATAGTCGAAGAAGCTTTTAAAGCTATGTGATCGACAAGTTAGGATGAGATCTGCATATTTGAGATTAGGATGAATTTAGCGGAGAGAGTTGTTGCTAAATTTTCAGCCAGGTGATGGCCTAGAGGCTAGGGCGCTGACGTTCGTTTCAGATCCTGTGGGTTTGAGTCCCAATGAAACCCTCTGCAAATTCATGGATGTTTGTAGCCGCTCGGAATCGGATTTAAACTGTAGGCCCCGTTATAATTAGCCCTCGTGTAGCAAATAGTTGACTGTAGCGCTCCAAAACAAACCAATCCTGCTAGATATTCAGTGTAACTACGCGGTTATGTTTAATTCTAAGTTGTTATTTGTTATACCATCTTTAGTACTACTCTTAAGAGTAGAATAAGAAAAAAATCTTTAAAAGTGAATTCAAGGTTATAATTTAAATCTTGCATATTAAACCTAGAAATCCAACGATTGATTTCATGATAAAATGTGGCAGAAACTGATTACAGATGTATTTCAGTATACTACAAAACGATATCCCTAATGACTATAAGGTAAGTGAAATCATATTTTCTTGAACAACCTTCATCCGAAAAGACTTTGGAATAAATAATAAACCCCATAAGGTAAGTGATACGCAAGAGTAAGTAAGATGAACCCTTTTGTTGGGCAGTACTTTTATTGAAAATTTCAGGACATCAAAAATTACAGAAGACATAACTCTTAATGATGCAAAAATGAAAAGCTTTTTTTATGTTATAATGTAGAGATTTATTAGGATAAAAGCTTTTACCGAAAAAACAAAACAAAACCCGGTAGAACTAAGTGAAACTAAAAATGTATCATCCTCTCCAAATATAGTGTATAACTAGATAGTAAAAAATGAGCAACTGAGAAATACTTTTGGGACTAATGATACCTGTTTCCATTAAGAATATCCCGAAATTTTACTCCATTTTCGAAATGGAATTAATTTGATATTTGAGTCTACTTACGCAATAGGGATCGGATTACAGGAAAGTAGACAACAAATAGATGAAACAGAAATAAATGATTTTTATACTGTCCTCTAAACTATTAATATTCCATTTTATGACTACAGCTGTTCATCCAATTTTCCATGGCTGAAAATAATGAAGCATTATAATATAATGCCTGAAATTTTGACTTTTGAGTTCTAACATTTGATTACTAGAATGAATTAATAAATTTAATGAATTTATATTTTGAGAGTTGAAGATTTTTGCTATTTATTGCAGCCTTAGAATACAAAGTAGAGGTTATTATTTAAGCGTATTATGCTTCTACTATTAATATATAATTTATATATTGCAGATGCTGACAAAAATGGATATATATCATGGGATGACTACAGGTTGATGGCTTTGGTTTGTATTATTTTTTTAACTATGATATTAACAAAATATTCATACTGGTTAGCGTCTCAGGCTTCCGCCATTTGGGCTCGGTTTCGAATGTGGATGGGTCAATGTCCTGACAAAGTACCTGAAGCCTTGGAAAAAAAAACACAACTATATATTGCTCTAGCTAGCACAAACATGTCTTTTTAAACCCCTGGAGTTTTTTCATACTTAATAACATTGGATAACAAAATTTATCACCCAAAGTTGGCCCCAGATCGAAATGTGTAATTAGACTTGCAAAAATTCAAAAGCATAAGTTTGAAAAGTATATATAATTTTATAAATTTCGTTTCCTATGCCGTCTTAATAATAATAGGAAAGAATCAGATTGCAAAATTTACTATCTATGCTTTTGGCTATCTCGAATTACATAACAAGATCCATTATTTTTCTCCAAAATTCTAAAAAAAGATATTATAAGTTAGTGAGCCCAGAAGCTTAACCGTTAGCATCCGTCATCGGTGATTGTATCAGTGATACTTCAAAGTGCCTCTCTTTCACAATTTTCCCCCAATAATTATCATTTTTCTTTTGTCGCAATTCGACTGCTAAGGAACGGTAAGGAAATTTTGGTTCTTGGAGTATCTGGTATCATAACCATTGACACTTTTTCTCTGTTAGAAAATGTAGTTAAGGTGGGAAACATTATTTTATAATTAAAAAAAAAATAGAAAGGGATACATTCAAAGAGAAAAATATGTTCTCTCTCACTCCTTAGTTGAAATAGCCAGTAAGAGAAGTACCTCATGTACATACTCTTGAAAAGCTACTTTCCCATTCATATTGTTATTATTTGGACTGGAGAAAAAGTGGGCATAGTTTTAAATTCCGTGGAAATGAAGCCAGGTGAATTTCCTCTCCTTCGATCACTTTATTTATCAGCAATGGTGTAGCTCAGACATTATTCAAAAAAGTTTATCAGCTATCGGTCGTTCTCGAATGTCCAATTCAATAACTATAGGAACGATTCTCAAAAAGACTAAAACTTTATTAAAGCAAGAGCATTTATTGCAAAATAACAAAAGAAATCGAACTCAAGTCGAAACAGCTAAGTCAACCCAAATTCGACATTCCGTCGAACTGTCAAGGTCAAAGTCAAAGTGTTGTGTTGTAGGCGTTCTTCTTATACAAGTGTAGATGCCACAGGCGAAGGAGTGCGCCACCGGGATTTCCTTACAAGAAATAATTTGAATATATCTTGCGTGAAATATGTTTGCAACAGACATAAAGTGACATATCAAAATAAGCTAAAGCAGTGACATTTTAAACTTTGGATGGTATGAGGATGTTTGCATCGTTCTTTTGGGGCTCCCTAGAGCTGACCTTGAAACCCCCAACGCTGAGGTACAATTTGATATTTTAGGAAATTCTGCTCTCCCAGCATTGCAGTAGTTTAGCGAAGGTCCTTGCATTTTCTAGCACGATGACGCTGCCTTTTCCTATGCTGCCTGTACAACACTATCGCTGTCTGTTCAGCACTGGTTTTGATGACATGTGATAGATCAATAGCTTCTCACGAATATCAAGGAGCTAGACTCTCATCTAACAGCGCAGATTGATCTCGTCGAACATACCCTCTGGGAGGAACTGGACGATAAGTTCAAGTTAGACCCCGAACGCCTAACATTAACGAATGAACTGTGGAATACATTATGGAAGAATGAGGACAATTTTCCTTATCACTAATTAAAAATTTAGTAGATAGCCATCTCAGCAGAGAGAAGGTTGTAACAAAAGCGGTAAATAGACATAAGTACGATTAATTTCTTCTAGACTCAAGAAAAATACACGATATCAAGGTGTTCGGATACATTTGGTCGTGCTCTTTACGATAATTTTAACTGTGCTTTGCAAAGACTTTGATTGTATATTTACAAAATTTTTTTATTTTAAATGATTTTTTTCATTACAGTAATAAAGCGAAAACTGAAAGTTTTTCAATTTTCTCATTAACATTTAATATTTGCATCTAGAGAACAACTTTTCAACAAAATAATGGAGAATATAATGAAGATATTCACCGAAAGTATTTGACTCACAGCAAACAAATGTGGGAAAGCTTGTGTAATGACCTAGGAGGACAAAAAGTAAGCATTAGTTCAATGGTTTTGATTTGTCTAGAAATAATCTCGAATTATTTCTAATTATAACATAAAAATACGCTTAAATGTACTGACGGTATGTACTGACCCTTTATGTACTGACGGTACTTATAAGTACCACTTTCTTTAAACTCCTATAAAATACTTTCTGTTTGTATATTACTGACGGAACTGTAAAGGATCGATGCTTTATATTTTCTTTATTCTTACTAGATAGCAGTAGCAGTCTTAACTAGCCAATTTATGCATGTAAAATTTATTTTAGCGTCTGTTGTAACGTTTGAAACAGCTATTTTGTGAATGTCATTTTCTCTGAAACTTACATCATAGCTACTCTAAAACTATTGAAGATAAGTGAATGATATTTTTTTTTCCATGTTTAATATGATCTTAGAGTATTATTTAACATAGTTGTTTAGCTATATGACATTTAAATGTTGTTTACGGAGCAAATTTCTTTCTGGTACTTATAAGTACCGTCAGTACTATGAGCATTGTAAACAACGTGGACTTATCTATAGAACAGAAAATTGGCTATTTTTCTTTTGCGGTGTAGAAATGCTTCAAATATGGGCTTTTTACACTTTTGTGTTTGTTTTTATGTTAATTAACAGTGGTTGCTGAGACATCTTGGAAAATCCAAAGAAAAATTTGACATTTGAAATAGATTTTTCAAGTTTGGCAAGAAGTATATTCATGCAACTGTACTGGAAAAATATGAATGCGCAATAAATAAGATATATAAGAAATACATGAATTTTTCAAAATGAACTTATGAGAAATTTTCAAATGTTATTATGTTTTAAATTTTTTAAACATTTGAATTGAAATAGGGAATTTGGTGTTACATGAAAGATATTAGTGCCCAATATACTAATGTATATTTTTTATTTTATGATTTTTGTATTTTATTATTTTTCTGATATAGAACCACAAATATACATTCCCTGGATACATTATAAATTTACATTTCCTTAAATTTTCTCTCCACTTTCTATCTACAGATGATATTTTATGAATGTAACTGCACACATAACGCACACATGGGTGGTGTTGATAAGTGGGATATGCTACGATTGATCTATGACAGAGACAGAAAATCAAAAAAGTGGTGGCATAGGCTCTTTTTGGCTATGTTGGAAATAGAATGTCTAAATTAATACATAATATGTACCGAAAAACATGAATCGATCTCCCTGTTATAGTACAAAAGTCGTGTAACACAGGGATTGCTTATGAAAGCAAAGACAGAACCTAAAGGAAAAGGAAGATCGAGATCAGCCGTAAATGATGACTCAAAATACCCTTCCAATTCTATGCCAAAAAAAGAGAGAGAGGTTTTTCAGTTTCAAATGACATACAGCTTCAAAATAAATGATGCTATTGGCCAACTTTTCTGTCAAATCGAGATCTCTGCGAGCTTTGTGAACAAAGAAAAGTTCAACCAAAACTTCATTCAAAATGCAGCATATCTAATTTTTTTATGTGTAAATAAAAAAAAATTAGATTTTTTAATATAATAAAAGTTAAATTTTCATTATATTTAAAATTGTTCAGCGTTTCAGAATAAATAATTATAGAATTCTTTAAATATTCTGATTAATTTTCAAAGTTTGAAGATTTTTGTAACCCTATAATACTGGCGGTACTTTAAAGTACCACTTCAGTTAACTAGTGGTAATTAATTAAATTTTAAGAAGGTGAGTAATTTTTTTACATTTATTTGTTAGTTAGTATTGAATTAACATAAATAAAAATTTATGTGAGATTTCGTTTATTAATTCATAATGTGGTACATAAAGGGTTAAAGGTATTTTAAGCTATACCTTTGATAAATTCATAATTAATTCATAACACTTATACCGATTTTCACGAACACGAAACTTATATAAAAGAAAGAAGATATGTTTGTATTTTTGTTAAGTGTAATGTAGAAAAATATGCTTTAGATAAAAAGTTATATAACACTATAACAACGTAATTGTAATTTCAGCATAAGATAAAAGTGACACTATAGCTAAATAAAATAGTCGTATAGTTATAAAAAATGATTATTTATCCATTTTAATTTACAAATATCACCTGTGATGAAATTAGGTACCGATACACTCAGAAACCACCACAATGTCGAATGCGCCTTTAATACATTCAAACTAACGAATACTGTAGCTTATTTTAAACGTTAACAGGCTCAGAACGCTTACATTTCACTACTAGTGCTCAAAAGCATCCAATACAAAGCCTATCTACATGTATAAAACAATTCCATAACTAACTGACTGACTGACATATTACGCACAGACCAAACCGCTGGACCTAAAGGGCTGAAATTTTGCATGGCGATTCTTCTTATACAGAGGCTGTTCGCACATTTTTTAGACGATTTTGGCAAACGGTAATAAAAAATCGTTTGCTGCAAAAGAAATAATTGCAATTGTACTATGTTTTTAAAAGTCAAAATTATCGTCTGCGGCTTGAAAGTTTTGTTTTTATTCAAAATGGCGTTTTTAACAAAGCAGTGGTTCGAAGGCTACATTTATGCTCTTTCCGAAGAGAAATATGCATACTCCGTTATCCAAAAACGATGTGATAGTCATGGTTTTGTGATATCTAAAGCGTCGATAGGTAATATCGTCAACAAGAAAGGAAAAAAACGTCAAATTGGACCTCAAGTGGGACAAAAATTCAAAACAAGTATCCAAGGAAAAAACGGACATCTTCGACTATTGCAAAGGTACGTTGTTTAATGTTAAAAGAAAATCCCCCTAGTCAAAGAACAGTTGCAAAATCATTAAAATGCTCGGTGTCCACTGTAAACAAAATGATAAACGTTGATTTAAATCGTAAGAAAGCGAAAAAAAAGAAAGTGCATCGTCTTCTTCCAAATCATATCGCTGAACGCAGGACACGCTGCAGAATTCTATATGAGAAACACTTATCCAAAGAAAAATGGAAAACAATTGTCACAATGGCTGAATCATGGGTGTATTTAAATGATTGCAACAAAAAAAGAGCCATTTATTATCAGAAAAGGGGAGAAAAAAATTTAAGTACATGGTTCAAAGAATCGAAAGAAAGTTTTTCTACGGGATTTATGATTGTTGCTGGTTTTTCTTATAATGGCAAGTTAAAAATAAAGAGAGTGGGAAAAAATGTCAAGATTAACTTCAAATACTATCAGGAACATATTTTATAGCCAATTTGTCTGAATGAAATACCATCGCTTTACCCACAGTGCCATCAATCTGTGAGACTCCATCAGGACAAATCTAGCAGTCACACATCAAAATCCACTGTAAATTTCCTAAAAGAAATGGAACAAAAAAACTGGTATCAAGGCCATACCCTTCACTGATATCCCTACTAAATCTCCCGATGTATCACATATGGATTTTAGTGCTTTCGGACTTTTAAAATCTGCATTATCCAAACGTCGTCCCAAAACCCTTACAGGAGTCTGGAAAGCTGTTCAGGAGGAATGGGATAGAATACCTCTTCTGACACTTCAAAAGGCATTATTATCCTGGAAATTGCGGTGTCGAAAGATAGTTCAGAATAAGGGATGTCAAATAAAACATTTAAAACACAAGAATTTTATGTAATTTAGTTTTGTGAATACAATATACATCGTCTAAAAAATGTGTGAACAGCCTCTGTAGTGTAGGGGTACACTAAGAAAGATTTTTGAAAAATTCTTAGATTTTTTTAATTAAATTTTTATGCTGTTTTTGTAACTTTTTTAAAGTTTGCATTTTAAATAATAATCTGAGGGTTATAAAACTTAGATCACGAGAAAGATAATAAAAATTCCTTTAAAATAAAATCTCTTTCGAATCTTTACCTCCATTTTCTGATTTTTGGGGAATTTTTAATTCTATTTATTAAATGCTGATCATGTGATTTCTTTTCCTTTCGTGATACTTTAAATTAATTTTGCGTCACGTGCATAACAACGAAATAAATTGACAAAAAATATTAAAATATGGTAAAAGATAAAATTTAACCGCTAGACTAATTGAGATGGAAGCTTTTTAAGAATTTAATTCAAATTAGTATATTTTATAGATATTAAACATACAAATTAATTGCATACATTGACCATTGTATTTAATTTGAATATTTTCTTCTACATTATTTTGTCTATAAAAATATCCGTTACGATTTTTTTATAAATATATATTTTTTATTTTTTTGTATTAATTGCATACATCGACCGTTGTATTTATTATAAATGTATTTTTTGTTTCTTTTTGGCATTAATTGCATGCATTGACCGTTGTATTTAATTTGAATGTACTCCGTAGCGAAGCACGGGTATTCAGCTAGTCATTATATGAAATGGGTCAAGCAACATTAACTCTTCTTCCCACCTTCTTATGCTTTAAGAATGAGTTGTTAAAAAATGAATAGATGGAAATAAATAAACGTTTAATACTATGAATCATTAACTATAGTATTCATGAAATTTTCTAATGTCTTTTAACATTTTAAATTTTAGGAAGGAAAAGTTCATTTTCAGGATCTTGTGAACTTCTTGTATGAACTAACCAGCCGAACAAGACATTTTGAAGAACTTCCAGATTTTCTCCAGAATTTAGCGATTGAAGTCTTCCACATGGTTGATAAAAAATGTAATACATTATTTTTTTTAATTTAAAAGCACATTGCAAAGAGAAAAATAATATGATTTTCTCTTTGCAATTATTGTTAAACGTCCGTAAACATATTGAGTGTAATCTGGACAATGCAAGGACAAGTACTCATGACAATATTGGTGGAGGAATCTAATACACGTTTTTCCCCCAATTTTTATGATTTATTGAAAATAATTTATCATAACATATGCTCATAAGTATAATGATTAATATGATACAAATTCAGATATTTGTCACGCTTTCAGAGATAAACATATATAGAGAATTGCTCACTTCTACCCGCACTTGGGTGTATATAATTTGAAGTGGCACTCTAAATGAATTTGATACAAACACAGTTTATACATGAAACATTGTATATTGAATTCGTTGCACATATAGAATTTGCTTTAACAGCAATAAGCATACGTACTACTTGTACGGAATATATATTAGCATTCAATAAAAATACACTTTGCAATACTCACAAACTAGAGAGTCAAACCAGCAGTTCTGCCACGTAAACTTTGGGCCCCCTAAGAACAAGCGCCGGTTAACATCTGGAGCTGCTTACCTCGTAGCTCCCTTAACTCGCTTATCTATCAACCTTAACAAACTTTCTATTAATCAAGCTGCATGGTATTTATACCAAGCGCGTATGCCGAAATTAGCATATCTCAAGCAGCTTCTTTAATTTATTCACTCAAAAGTTCGATTCTTGTGAATCGAATCTTATGTATACCTTACATTGGCCTACCTCGAAAAAAAAATTGGGTAACTGAGTTCTGAACGGCTTCAGTTAACTAATTGAAAACGCGTGCTGGTCTGACTTTTTACATAATGGGTGGCAGAGCCAAAAAAACTTTCCACACGTTGTGTGGGGGAAAAACACCACTCCCATTTTACAAAACTAATCCCAAAGGGTCCAGGTGACACCAACACACATTGGATTTGCAGAGTTGCGGATACTGAGCTGGCCAACTGCGCCCTAGAAAATCTATTTTAGTTAAAAGTGTCAACACAATTGCACAGCATGACATTTCTTGACTGTTTGTAGCTGCTCTCCCATAATTCATAATGCACATGTGTTATGTTTTGTGAAGTTAGTACATTAGTTAGTTAATTATTGTATTATGCAGTATGTATTTTTTTCTATTCACTACATGTCCCCTTCAAAAATTTATAAAACAACAGTATGCCGTTTTTTTTTCAGTTGCTCACCCCTTCCCATCAAAATGTTTACACAGTATATACAATGGGGATCTTCAAACCAATTTGGTTCGATTTTATTAAAGGGTGGGAGATAGAATAAGAAAGTTGATACAAGACTTGTTCCTCATGAATGCAGCAACTTCGTTGCACCAGTCTGTCCATTCCGTGGAACCTCTCTTGATGGTCGCAGTCCTAGTAAAGGGATTCGTTGAACGTGTGGGCATCCTTCGTGCAGCAGGGCGTTGGTCCTGAGGCGCTGGTCCGGCTTGATGATGGACAGGAGGTCTCTTGGGAGGAGGCCAACCTTGCTGGGCGGCTGATATCTTCCGCTTCCTGTACTATGGAAAGGACCTTTAGAATTGCCATCATTACTTTTTATAACCTTGTGTACCTTATCAGCGACACATTCATTCTTTGATGAAGTTTTTGTAGTGCACACTTTACTTTTCTTCGTACTTTTGCTTGTATCAGTATTAGATTTTAATGCAGATTCTTTTTTTTCAAACTTATACGCCGAACCAACGTGTTCAGTTACTGGCTTTATCTCGCCATTTATGATACGTTTGCAATTTGGTTCGCTGCTTGTTTCAAGTTTTTCAACAACCTGACTCTGCTTTTCGTATTGGTGCTTATACGACCTATTGTTTACCGACTTAATTACTTCAGTATTAGTAGCTTTAATGCTGGAACCCGAAGGCGTTTTTTCTCGTTTTTTATCACCCTTAACCTTAGTTTTATCCTCTCTTGACGAAAAAGTCTCTTTGAAACTTGCGACATCAGAATCGTTATCAGTTAAATTCTTTAATACTGCTTCAGTTTTAGGAAGATTAAGCTTTTATTATTCGTGCGTTTTAATCCTAACTATTTCTACAACTTCCGAAACATCAGTTGAACTACTTACAGTATAACTCTGTGTCAACTTTTCATCCTGATTCTCGGTCTGGTTTTCATGTACTTTATTTAAGACCATATTATCAACCTGGCCTACAGCATCCTCATTCGGATGGAAACTTGAAATAATATCATCATTACCTAGGGAGTTCCTACTATCGTTTAAAGCATGTTTATTATCGTCAACTAATAAGTTTTCACTAACTTCCGTAACCCATACTTCGTCATCTACTAAATTTCCTTCATTAACAGATGTGTGAATATCATCTAAAATATCAGGTATAACATTAATACAAGTATCAGAAGATTTATTTTCTAAAACAATAGCATTATTATCGGCACTATTTTCAGAAATTTGCACTGGAATTACCGCATTATTCCAGCTAGGCTCACTTTCATTATAAGCCTCAAAAATACCCCGACTTTCACTATTCTCCCAATAATGACTACTGCTCGGACAAGTTAATACATTTGACCACACAGTTTCAACAGGTTGAACCATATCATGTGAATCAACTTGCCAGTGCACGTAAGGTGCTTGCATATTATTTACTTTAAGTGTATTAATTTCATTGTAACGCCGTGAGCTTCTATTATTTCGCCCGCGATACTGGTTTCGCTGTTGGTTTGAAACTCGCGAAAAAGTTTGGCTGGGGGGGGGGGGCATAAAACTTCTCGTACCTGAGTGAGGGTAAGGGGTAGCTAAGAAATGCCTATTGTCATGTTTAGATAAAGCTTGAAGGAGTGCAGCCTTGCTTGTAATATTTTTACTGTCCAAAAATCTTGAACACTTGGATTCAAACGTTGGATAACTATTTTTAAGATTACCGCTATATTAGTATTCAATATAAATACACTTTGCAATACTCACAAACTAGAGAGTCACCAGCAGTTCTGCCACGTAAACTTTGGGCCCTTTAAGCACAAGCGCCGGTTAACACCTGGAGCTGCTTACCTCGTAGCTCCCTTAACGCGCTTATCTATCAACCTTAACAAACTTTCTATTAATCAAGCTGCATGTATTTATACCAAGCGCGTATGCCGAAATTAGCATATCTGAAGCAGCTTCTTTAATTTATTCACTAAAAAGTTCGATTCTTGTGACTCGAATCTTATGTATACCTTACACATAGTCTACATTTATCTTTTTGAAATCCTTTCCTCCATCTTCAAAATCTAACAAAATTCTGATACTACAGCGGAAGTGCTGCAACATGTTAGGCTTAATAATTCGTTTGAGGATTGAAAAAATGTCTTTTTTTTCTAGCCAGGTTCTTTATTGGTTTATTGGCTTTTCAGAATTTAGATTGATTTGTTAATAGATGGCGAAATCATTAATATTACTAATCGCGAAATCGTTAATTTTACATAGAAGTACACTTGCGTGGACCAGATCATCTTATATCTATGTTAATCCGCATTACTGATAAAGCCTTTCAATTCTAGGTGATTTAATACAGTATCTTACTATTTTTAGATGGACATTTCTCTCTATTTATTGTTCATATCACACAATTTTCTTTGGTAAAATATTCCTCTTGAGGTGAGATGTAAAGTAGCGCATGAGTGTATGACATCGCTCAAGCAGCCGTTTAAGGGTCCATGGAAGTGATTTTGTCTCTAACACATTGGCGTACAGATATCTCTTATTGTTTGACCTTAGTTTTTACTGTAAATAATAGACCAAATCATTATACGCAGAGGATGCTTGACTATTGTCACACAATACCTGATTTAAAAAAATTCTCTTCTTATCTTCTCTGTGCGGAATGTAATTTGTCAGATAAAGTTTCAAACCCTTATTCATTAAGAACTCAAATCCCGAAAGGAATTTTATAATTTTAACTTTAGAATGAATGAACACGAAAACTGGGTAAAATTGACACCAGAGTACTGACACCAGAGTACTGTCATTTTTCTACTTTTTAATAGACTGTTTCATTGGTCCATATAAGTCACTCTGCATCACGCTTAGTAAAAGGGATTTTTTCCCCCTGACTAAACGTAAGATAGGTTCATCTCTTCGATTTTGACACTTCTTTGCTGAACAACCATACACAAGATTTCGGCGTTAATTTTTTTCAAAGGTTATCGACTGTTTCGCACTAGTAAAATAATACTGCTATTTCTTTACCCGAATAGCTCTGCTTTTATTTCGTATGAGGTATTGAAATTTTTTCAACTAAATTTAACAATGCATTTCAGATCAATTGTTAAATTTAGAGTCAGATCAATTTTAATTTATGATTTCTAATTTTTTTTTGATAGAGGATCTTGAGACATTAGCAGTTGATGAATTCTTACTATTGCAGTGTACAATATGTAACTATACAGTTTTTATTTCGGAAATTTTCTAGGAAGAAAAGTCTCCTATATTTTCTATGTTATTGTAATGAAACAAAGAAAACTAGCAGTGAAAACAAAAATTCTGAATCTAAATAAAACATTTAATAGGCTTCAAAGTAGCTACTTAGAGACATAATATTATAAAAATTATAACAAACTTCACGAATATTACACTGTATTAAAATTTTAAAACAGATGTAAGAAGTAAGGATAATCTACTTAATTGTCAATAAATAACCAACGTAAAATGGTTCGCATAGATAGGTTAGCTTGCCTTTTAATGCTGCCAAGAAATCGCTTTAAGTACATACTTTACATATACTTTTAGTATATTATTATCCCTGGAATATCTACAAATATGAAGATAAAAAGAAGGAAGAGTTGTAGAATCAGGTTTTAAATGAAAATAATGATTTTTAACGCGGAATTTGTTATTTTATGCTCATAGCTATATTAATGCAATCATCCGCTATATAACTATATGTGTTTGCATTGAAATATTTTCCCTTGTATTATATATTAGGATAATATTTGTATTTTCCAGTAACATCACCATTAATTTTTAACGAAATGCCTGGTTTAACGTGAAGGCAACGTATAATTTTAAAGATATTTTCCAACGTGCAATAATAAAAGGTTTATAATTAGGAGAACATCTTTTCTATAATTTAAAAGATATTTTTCCAAAAGTATGCATCTTATAAGACATATTTGAAACGTTTGAAAATCGTATTTACAGTTTTGAATTTTAACTTTGATTTCAGAGTTGAACATAATTTTAGTGTTTTTAACTATACACTTTTGGCATTTAAAAATATATTGGCATTTAGAAATTAAAAAAAATTGGCATTTAGAAAAGAGAGATCATTTTAACGAATTTTAGATAATGGGTTGCTACAGCAAGCTTCAATTCTGCTGATCTTTCTTTTTGACTCACGAAGGGAAGAACAGAAAATAAAAAAAAGGAGAAAAATTAAAGTAAGTGGCCATACTGGTTTGTTTTTACTCGGATTAAATGTTGCCTACATGTAAGAAAAAAATCTGTTGTATATGAGATTTATTTTTTTCTACCGTTTTGATGAATCAAGGAAGCTTCCAAAATTTGTTGCTCAGTTGAATATCTAAAAACCATAAAAAATCGGAAATACCTGATTATCATTTTTTTTTCAGGTGATATGTTGTGGGATAAAGATGAATATCGCTTTGGATCAGTTATCTGGTGCTACGTGACGGAGTTAAAAGAAATTGATAGAGCATTTGAATCCATGATGAGTGTAAGCTGCATACATAAATATATTGAAAAATGTGTCAGTCTACTAGAAGCATCTGCAATTATTTGCAGAGTGCAAAATTAGTTTTAAAATTCAAATAATTTATATATATATACATAAATAATAGGGTCTTTATCATTAGTTAACAAGTTTTTTTTTCGAATTCACCATACCTTCGGAGAACTTTTTCCTTAGCAACTGACTTAAAAAAGTTTCTTTTATTTTAGAAATACATTATGGTGACACAAGTGGGTTTTACTGTAGAATTGTCTGCCAGTAAACTCTGTAGGTTCCCATAGACCTATGAATATTTAGTAAAATGTATAAACCGTTGGCTTGGGAAAAACTTTCCTCCTGAACGTAATTGCAAATGATTTTGTGAACATTGAGATACTAGGGGCTTACAGGTCAGTTTCGTGTTCTTCCAATTTCGCTTTATGCATCACAATGTTGCTGAGTTCAGAAGTACTTTTTAAAAAAAATTTAGCTTTTGCATCAAATTTTGTAATGCGAAGTGCGGGATTATAATAATGAGAGTTTCTCACATCCCCGGATTCAGTCGGTAGAATGCCGGACTCGAGGTTAGGCTATCCGATTTTGAATCCCCAAGTTTGAAACTTACGTTAAATTGGTGCCCGAACGTTACATAGATTTATTATAGACCTGTAATCAAAGAAAAGACAAAAATTCAGGGTAGAAAAAAAATTAGCATAAGAAAAAAAATTCACAGGTCAACATCCAATGTCATTGGTCTCAATAGGAAAGGGGAAAGGGTGTGAGAAATGAAATTCATATCGTAAGTCCTTAACATCGGCAGAATAATTCAGCTGATTGAATATTAATTCGAAATAAACATGCATACATATATGTATTAGAAAATATATATGTGTAAAATATTTTTTATATTGCTTTGATCAATATGATATATTACATACTAATAGTGTTTTGGCATTTACCTTTAATAAAATGTTATTTAGCATAATAAAAGCGTTGTATCAACTCTGATTCTTTTCCTTCTTGCAGAGTGATGATAAAAAGAGAGGAGGAATAACTCTGGAACGATTCAAAGAGCTTGTTACGGAGTTCTTCACTTCACTTGACGCAAATACACCCAGTCGTAACATATTTGGTCCTCTAGATCCAAATATGGCTGATGAAATTTTATGCCGGGCTGCACCAGTATGCTAAAGTGTGAAAATCTTCTGTCAAGCTACCTTAACATGCCCTGATACTGCACACCTTTTTTTATTATGCCAGCACTATAAATGCTTTAGAATACCAGCTTTATTTCCATCAAATTACAGAAAATAGCGAAAGAATTGATTTTATGATATTGTGAAAATCTAAAAAAAAATATTCATTTATTGAAATTATGCCTATATAATTAAAAATACATAAACAATAGAGGGATTTTGCAGTTTTTATTCCATCGAATTCACCTGTCACCGGTTCAAATAACATATTTTCGACTAAAAAAATATAGAAGCTGCAATTTTCTAGGAATTATAAGCAATGACCTAAACAAAAATACTCGAGCTGATCTAATATCAGCTACTGAAATTCTTCAGCTGTGGGAATTTTCAAGGCAAGGTTATCTGTTGAAAAAAATGTAATATGCTAATTCTATCATTTTATCGATGTATTAAAATCCTCAACTAATTTGTGGACCCATGAGAATGATAATTATTGACTAATTTTTTTCCCGATCTTTAAGACTAAGCAGTCTTATTTTATACAATTACTCAATAAATTATAGAAGAGACTGTGCCCAAAATATGCCATTTTTTTTAATTTTCTGATTTTTTTTTACTTGGAATAAGGTTATGCATACTATAAAGGGATTTTTTGTTTGTTTATCAGAGAGCCTGAAAATACTAACTTCTGTTAAGGTATTAAAATTATATTTCTTGGGGAAATGGTAGCATTTAGATTTTATTGTTTTAGAATCGTAAATCCGTGTTTGATACTGTTTGAAATAATAAATACAGATGTAGTTTTTGACTTTAATAAATATGTTCAGAAGGAAACTGGATGGAATGTGTTTGTCTGTTTATTATTTATTGCATTCCTTCGCTAAATTTATTAATGTGTTTAACACTAAATGTAGTGATGCAAGTTAGATATTTTCTGAAAAGTGTCTTCTCTTAAGAAATTACCTTCCAATGAACATTTTGTTTTCCATAACATTGGTATTATGCACCCTTTCTCCTTCTTCCTAAACAAATTTTTGATGGTGGTGCAATTAGATGGGGAATGCGGAGTGAGAAACTTCGAGAATTTGCTATCAATAGAAGATGGTTATATTTAAGGCAACATTGTATGAGACTATCATGATCTGATTCAGAAATCTAAATAAATAAGTTCTAACATTATGAGGGGTTAATCCAGAGTTTATTTATATAGCACTGAAAACTTATAGTTGGGTTTAAAAATTGATGCATTATGTCAACTGCGCATTATAAATCCGAATGTCTAAAACACGTAGGACTCAAGAAATCGGCATGAAAAACCCAGATATTTCTTCCTCAGATGTGCACGCAAGAAAGACATCAGACAAAGCATCTTCTATTTATCTTCACCTGAGTCACGTCCCATCTTTTAACTTTATCATACATACATGGGACAGTTTTGTCAGCCATCTCTCTCTGAAATAAGAAAGTTTAAGTGCCAAGTTAACATTTCTCTCTGAGGTAGATAATTTATTCAGAAAAAATCTTAAACATGTGGTTTCGAGGCTTAGTTGTCACCAATTGTACAGTTATTTTTTGTCGTATGTTGTTATTTTAATCCCGAATAGTGTTAAAAAGGTTAGAAGTTCATAGACATTCTTCATAGAAGTCTATAGTTACGAAGTCAAAGACTTCGTAAAGGTTTGTCGTTAAAGGAAGTCTTTATTTGTCGCGAAAGTTTGTTTTGATAGTTACACTGAATTTAGAGGATTCCCCCAAACTATCGTTGATTTAGATGCTTTTTGTTATATTAAACGGGGACATTAATTTCCCTATGGTATCTAAATTTTTAACGATGTCAACTCTGGTGCATTATAGCCAAGAATGCACGTTGGCCTCTGACTCCACCATGTTACTGTAATATTTATTACTCAAGCGCACGCGATGCCGGTTGCAATGGAATAAACGACATTCTTCCGATGTCTGAAATCGAAGCTAAAGCAATGTGTGGTCTGATGCATCTTTTTCCAATATTTGATCACATTTCTTCTGACAGGAATGAAGAAAAACTTCATACGACATTTTTTAACTAAAAAAAATTACATTACAGAATAGATGTCAGATATTTTCTATTTATGCTGAATGATCTCTTAAAGACTCAGTGTGTAGTTTACTTATGTTAGACTATTTTAACAAACTTCATCCCGTGGGAAAAATATTTTGAGCGATCCAGTCAGATCGGAAGAAACGTTAATCGTCTCTTAAACACTGTTAAATAAAAACCCCGATATACCATATACACACAAAGAGTAATTTACCCCTCTCCCTCACTTTCCCCCCCAAAAAAGGCAAATATTAATTTCAACGAAATAACATCTTACGTCATAAAACATAATCTTTTAATAACATTTTTTTTAGTCATTAAGGTTGCAGAAGTTTTTTCCATACACTTTTTACAACTCTTTAGAGAAATTTATTAAAAATGGGTGTTGTAACTGGAAATTTCTGATTATGCCATCATTTACACTTCGACATATCAGACTCATGTTTTCCATTTTGTGTTGGTTGCGTCTTAATCACACTCACATGAACACATGTGTGAAAGCATGTGTGGGAATTCATGCATACAAATGTGCGTTAATACAAAGATGCACAAAGAAACGTCGTTAGTTCGTTGAAGAAAAAAAATAGTATAGGTGAAAATGACGTTTACATGGAATTTCAGCTGGACAAATGTAAAAAAAAAATACAAAAATATTTTTATGTGAAAGCATATCGAAATAAAAAAAAATTAAATTCCTATATACCACTAATTGCATTTTAATTCATTTATTTTTCAAATTTGTAATATTCTGAGGTATACAGCGTTAAATGATATCTCTTTGAAATCGGAGCAAAATGCTGTTTATATTTTTTGGAATAAAATAAATTTCAAAGATACTGAACATAATAATTAAAATTATAAATAAAAATTTCAAAGTTTTCTATTTTTAATAGACAGTTTTTTCTGTTTCTAACTCTTAATGTGATATTTCAAATCTTGGATTAGCTGGATTTTCTGTCTGTTCGTATTGTCATTTTTGTGTATTCATACTAAAAAAAATATTAGGGGAAAGATATAACCAAATCTTCAAAGCATATTTTGTATGATAAAGGCGTATCAAGCCCTAATCAGGGGTGTTTGTGTACATATTAGAAAACTGTGAACTTGTTTTCTAAGTTTTAAAATGTAGTACAATACAAACAAACGGATATTTATACATATAACAATATACAGTGTAAGGGGGAGGAAACTGAAAATAGCAGCTGAATAAATTAGTTGTATTCAGTTAATAAAACTAGAAATTCATGAAAATAAATAGAAAAATAACCTTAGCGCTACCTAGATGGCAGCACTAATGACAAATGCATGCTGATGAATACTTTTACAAAAGATAAACGTACGAGTAACTGAGAGTTTTAAATATTTGAATACCTAAAATCAAAACAAAAGGGGTAAGATATTTTTATCTAAAGCATAAAAATAATTTCTTTTAATTTTAAAGAAAATTTTATGCTTTACTTATTATTTTTATAATAAATGTGAGAGCTTATGTTTTTTTTTTCGTCGTATAAATTCAGAGCTTTATAAAAATTCATGTTATTTTCATAAAGCCCTGAATTCCCGCATTTAGCACCGACGCCTCATTTTTGACATTTACACTATTATGAAACTATAAGGGAAAATATTATATGCAAAGAAATAAATTGGAGCTTCCATGGAGCAAGGTATACAAGAATAATAAAATGCGAACATGAGGCTTCGACCCCAAATAACACAAAACAAATATGCATTAAAAGGACTGATTTCTTAAAAAAAAGAAACACTTCAACGTATTCAGATATAATTAGCATAAAATTTGAAAAACTTTTTGTTTTATCATAAACACTATATACAAAAGGACATAATCATTCTTTAGTTTACAGTAGGGTCTTCAACCTTTCACGCTCGCGGGCCACACCATTAAATTCGCATAAACTTTCGTGTTGCCTGATCGAAATGCTTAGGCGGGCCATCTGTGTCCCGCGGGCCACGGGTTGAAGACCCCCTAGTTTACAGTGATGTGATTGAAAACAGAAAATTAAACTACAACTGTAGCGTGTGCTGCCATCTATCACCATATTATAGAAATAATAAAATAGCTTCTGGATACTCGCAATAAAAATTCTTCGTTTGTTGAGGCACAAAAGAAAAATAGAATTACAGTAAAATGTATATAGATGTTAACAACTTTAATAAAGTTATAAAGAAAAATGAAAAGGCAAACTGAGTAATATATCGTAGCAATATTAATCCCAAGATATGAGCTTGTTGGATATTTCTGGAAGGTAGATCCTGCACATTTTAATACAAAGAAATTTAATTATGAATGATTTATGATATATAATGACTCAAGAAATTTATTATGATCTAATTATTTTATCCTCTTTTTCAGAGCTTGTCGGGCAGAGTAGTGCAAGTGAACAGAATTTAAGTACTTGTATTAAACGTACCGACGTAGTTTTATAGCATTGTATATTATACACTTTACTGATATTTTAAAAAATAACAAATGGATCAAAAAGCCCAAATATGAGAAAAAATCTAAGTATGACACTATAAATAGAGGGGAAATTGAAAATTAGGATGATTTTGTACTATCTGTAAGTCTCACAACAATTGTGCCAACTAGTTTATTTCAAGATAATTACTACTGAATAATTACACTGAACTCTATGATAATAAGAATCTTGATAATAGATTAAAATGAAATGAAAATGATTTCACATAATGTATTAAGTCACTAACCACTTTTAAATGATTGTGAGAAAGCACAGAAAAAAATATGGGCATGCATAATTTGAAATAATATTTATTTCAGTTTAAAGGAAACATCTGACCAAATGAACGAACACATCCAGGGAGTCAGAGGTGAAAAAATTTACTAATCCACACTACCTTAAACCGCCTCTAATACACATCGGCGATCTTCCGCGATTTAGATGATACTGTTAGATGATCGTAATGAATTCTGTTCTCAATCTCCACCATTCATAACGGGGCTAAATATTAGGTTTATAAAGTTAAATTATTAATCTCATTAACTCTCTCAAAATTGAATCTTCAGTATAAGTTTTGTTGTCAAAACAGCAATATTACATTTCGTTGATGTACAATTAACAAATGATTTCATTTCCACTGTCTCTAAATATACCTTTCATTAGTACTCACTAAGCCAATCATAGTTTTGGTGGGACTAAGATATTTGAGATTTCTTAACAATGAGCGATGATGAAAGCTTGGTTTTGGTGAGTTCTGTGTAAATAGCAAGAAATATAATATCTCCGTACATTCAAATTGACTGTAAAGCCAGTAACAGGAAAGATCCTAAAAAAATCTCCAAAATGATAGTCCCTATAGCATTTTCATTGATGAACTTTCCCATTCTACGTCCTTAGGAATTTTTACAGCATTTTCAGGTCTTCTGGAAAATGTTCAATCAGATTGTCAGTAAATACTTGTTCCTGCATATAGACATTGCCATTCATTTTCTCAAACTTTTCTCTTGAAATTTTTGTAATAAGGCCTAAATGAAGAATTCGTATATTTCTGAGAAATTCAAATTTTTTTTCAAAATGTTAAACATTTTTACCAAAAATAACTAGAACAACAACATGCAAAATAACACTATCTTCAAGAGGTCGAGAAGTAATTAAATTGAATAAATTAGTTGAATAGTGTTTCAACTAAAATGATTGCATAAATTTATGTTCGAAGCTATATAAGGATTTCAATAATTTAGAAACGTAGTTTTTAGAAATGAATAGATCAAATATGATTATAATTTTGAACTTTCGTAAAATAATTTCCTCTAATTGGTTTTACAGATATGCATTATTCATGTTACAATGGTTTCCACCCTTAAAATATAACCAAAGGAGCAAAAGAATTTAACAAGAGAATAACTACAGAGGGAAAATTTGATGAGTATTTAACGCTAAGTTTCTGCCTGTGAAGGAGAGATTCAAGTATTGCTCTAAGATTCGTTATAGAGCCATCAAATTTAGTTCTCAATGAGTAAACCTATTCAGAAGTTAATGGATTACAAGGTCCCTTCGGTCTAAGAATAATTTCTCAAACTTTTACTTCAATAGTTTTCATTTCATCGTTTTCATTTCAATTTATTGTTCAACAAAAATCTTCCAGTTTTTAAAATTTTCATATGCTTATGGATTTTTTGTCAAACAACAAGGAACTGAATATCCCCCACCCAAAATTTTCGTTGATACCTCTTTCAATTCACTTTCGGGAATATTGGTCAGTTTTTTTATCTGAATCTTAAGAACCAAACTTTTCCTTCTCAAGAAAAATTCCCAATTTTACTGCGTAATCCTTGATACCATATCTTGAATAACATCCATTGCCATCAGACCACCTCTTGAAATGAAACCAACGGATTGAGAAATTCGAGAAATAATGACTCTACGTTTTACAGTATCATCGACAGATTCATCCTCATATATCGACTCAAGGTCATGTAACACCCGTTCTATACATTCTAGAGCTTGAAATTTCTTTATAAAACCACCTTTAAGTACGTTATTAACAGTAACACAAGAACACAAGCAAAACCATTTTCTCCTTTAAAGCATACTTCCAGTTTATCTTTACCTCGCTTTACGATTTTCTGAATTGCTTTAAACGTAACAAAAAGTCAACGTTTTTGACAAAATCATAAGTTTGTTTGAGAAAATTTTGTTACAGAATGGAAGGGGAGAGGGGTTATATTCATTAATTATTAATCTATTTTAAGAACTTAGGCCGAACAACATTTCCCAGCGAAGAATTACGTTTATATTTTTTTGGCGGGTGATAATAGTTTGTTTTACTCTTTCAATTTTTGCCATTAGTTTGGGCTCCTTGAACTAAAGGAGCAGTGGGAGTGGGGGGTCAATAATTAAGTTACATTATGTCGTGAAAGAGGTGCTTAAATTTAGTAGCGGTAAAAGCTGCTTCCTTTCAAAGCCTTCTTAAATACCTAGAGTCTAAAAATAGCTGATATTTAATTTAGTGCCGTTTTAATTTAATAAATACTGCTTACACTTATTTGGAATAAACACATAACTACAAACATGAACTAATTAATTAATTGCTACAGGATTATTAAAATTATTAGAATAATTTTCATCATTAGATAAAGACATATCTTTGAGGTTGTGAATCATATTTGGTTGTTCATTAAGATAAACTTTGTTTATATTTCCATCATTATTAGATTCATATTAAAATTCATTTGGGTATTATATATAATCCATTTGTTGCCAGAATATCCATTTTTCCTTCCGTTATTCAATCCATCTCGATTATTACAAAAGAAAAAAAATTGGGAATAAAATTTTACATTTTGGTTACCATCATTATTAATATTACCATACATAACATCTGTACCAGAATTGTTAGCAACGTAATTAAAATTAGCATGAAACGATAAGCTTTACAATATGTAGAATTTTCAACCTAGATATCATACTGATTTTGAAGTGGCCTAAATTTTTAAGTCAAGATTTAATCTTTATAACTTCAGACATGCTGCTGAAAATGAGATATTTAATAATTTAATCACTGATATATGAATTATTTAACAATTTAATGAGCTTATTTTAATTGAAATATTTAATCTTTCATTTACTATGACATATCCTTTTAGCTGTTTGTGACATTAATTGACGTTTGGGTATTTTTAAACTTTCTGTGTCCCATTAGGCTAAGGATATGTTGGGTAAAGGTTGACACACAGGCACCAGAGTCTAAAAAGGAAACAATTAATAAAGAGTTCCTAAAGTCATTATGGTCTTAAAAAATTTTCAGTTTGGCTGAAACTTGAGGAGGATTTTTGAAATGTTCTCAGTAAATGATGCTGTGGATAATGAAACCTCCAGTGTTTAAAATAGCCTGAAGAATGTCCTGTGTTCTCCTGACGGAAATCTTGTTTTCACTTAAGGGTTGTGTCAACACCCTTGAAATCAGGCCTGAGTTCTTCTTGCAACTGAGAGGGCTGGCGTCAAAGCTACTGGTGTTTCTGCTGACCAGCACCTCTGACATTCTAGAGGATACGCAATATCAAGAACATCTGGTATTGAGTTGTGTAATAAGCGGGATGTGAATGTGCGGTGATCTAAATTGATCGAAGACCAACCAGCTGAAGGTGACAGCCGAATTTATGGCTACGACGCTTTACGGCGTCAATGAATGAGGCTTGGCCCCGCGTTGAACAACACGGGCCATAAAACTTCAAAATTAAGAAACTAAAACAATAATAAATTTAATGTCAAGGGTCAAGAGGCAGGTAGTCGTTCCGGGAGAAGTTTCCCAGACAAGGAGAGGAGTCCAAAATAATTAGAATGCAAGATACATTTAAGAAGCAGCCAATGCGAGTAAAAAAATAAAACATGAAGGAACCTATGAATAAGGTGGCTCGTTCCCCAGCCCAATTAAGGGGTGGGGCGAGCGAATAGGAAGCCAAGAAGGCAAGAACCAATCACAAAAAAGAAAAGAAATATATATACCTGGTGAGGCATTTTAGAGACAGCCCCTTTACTAAAAAGTTCGAAAGTTATACCGACCTCAGCGAAAAGCTTATACGGCGGTTTATATATTCACATATTTTATACCAGCTTTACAACACTTAATATTATTTTAAATTACATTATTATACAAGTTACACATATTGCAGTCGCATAATTATTAAACATAAACATAATTCTGTTCCAAAAATAGACACATTTCCAAGATCGAGATAGAAAACAAAAATGCAATACCATTTTCTTAGCTATAATACGAAATTAAATTCACAAAAAACTTATAAAACAATATGCATTGATACAATCTTATTTAAGCAAATATGTACAAAGCTGATCAAGGTACATGTTCATAACATTGGTATCGAAACAGACCATTTTACCAATACATACAATTACCTATGTGATTATTTTCACAGTTAAAAGGTGATCCGCACTTAATGCAGATTTTTTTTTTCTTTTAAACCTATAACAAATACATTCAGCTAGTTACAAATACTGTTCACAAAATAATATGCAAAAAAAAAAAATTTCCAGATAAAGACAAGACAAAACAGCACAACAAGAGGCTAAGAAACCACGTGCGAAAATGGCATATGCTGGTCCATAAGATCCCTCACAATATACTTAATGGCTTTCTTACAATAGTAGTCACAGAAGATCTTATACAGATCCCAATTCTCGAATCCTCTTGGTAAATTTCTTCTAATGCTTTTATAATTGTCACATTCGAATAAACAATGCTTGACCGTTTGAATGGCCCCGCATGGGCATTTATCGTCCTTCCCATGGAAGCGCTTTTGGTAAGAGCCAAAACACCCATGTTCAGTGATGGCTTGATTGATCACAAAATCTCCATATAGTCTGCTTTCACTAACATATTTAACGATGTTATATACACTTCTTCCCTTACTCGAATTATCCCAGTTAGCTTGCCATTCCAATTTCTCTTGGTGTTCTATCTTTCTTTTTACAAACTTCCGATTATACTTATAATTGGTTTCAGCCTCTTCCAACTCCGTAGCCCCTTTGGCGGCTTTATCTGCCTCTTCATTTCCCTTTATACCGACGTGCGCTTTGACCCAATGAAAGTTTAATTTTAAATTTTCTCTACTAATGATATTTTTAATTTTTTCCACCTCAGCCCCTTTATAATTACAAGTGCCTAATGCCTCCAGGGCGCTTCTAGAATCAGTATACACGTCACTTTCCCTCAAACTTCTGTCCTTCATAATCTCCAGCACTTTCTGAATAGCCCGCACCTCCGCTAAATACGAGTTACCGCCAATAACTCTTTCTCTATAGATTTCTATCAGATCTTCTTTAAAATAGTAAACAACGCCCGAGCCTATTCTGTCATGAATTTTCGATCCGTCTGTGTAAAAAACATGGTCCGAAATTGACTTAGCATCTAACGTCCATTTAATTTTTATTATGTCTTCTATATTCTTTATCTGTTTAATACTGATATCACAATTGGCACTATTAAATATCTCATTTCCAACCATGATCTCTTTACTTTCTTCAAATAGCTCATTCAGCTGCTTATTTCCTTTAGCCTTAATATCGAGTGGGACACAGCCCGCCAGTACGTTTAAGGCATCGGTTGCAACCGTAGAGTAGCACTTTGTAATAGCTATCAATGAGGGTCTCTGCGCTTGCCTGATCTTAATTTTAAATTTCTCTTGGTCTCTGAACCACACTTCTGAGGCATATAATAATATTTTTTCTATGACAATTCTGTAAATTTCCTTAATGTTTTCAGGTTTCAATCCCCACGTCTTTTTCACCAAGTGCACCAGTTTATACAGAATTTTAATTGACTTCTCTTTGACCGCCTCAAGATGTTGAAGAAAATTTAATTTATAGTCTAAGATGACACCTAGATATTTTATTTCCTTTTTATATTTAATGCTTTCATTCTCTAGCCTAATAGGCGGGTTCCTGCTAATATTCCCTTTACATGCTACAATCGTATAGCAGCACTTATCTATGCTGTACTGCAGCTTGTGTTTCCTTGCCCACTCTTCACATTTATCAAGCACTACTTTAGACAATTCAGTGAACTTATACGCAACTGTGCTCTTGATCAGTATCATCACATCGTCAGCATAGGCCTGTATGTGGTAATGGTTTTGCTCTTTTCGCATTTCTAACAGCTCGTTAATAGTGATCAGCCACAGCACAGGCCCCATGGACGAACCCTGTGGCACACCAACATTATAGGCATGATCTCCCTTCTTCATAATCACCTTTCTTTCATCTAAAAAACTAATTATGATCTTTCTCAAAGACGTATTTGTCTTCAAATTCTTAAGGGCATCCTTTATACTCTTTTTCCTAATGGAGTTAAAAGCATTTTTAAAGTCCAGCGAAATTAAACAAGTATGTTGACCATTATTTTTATTCTCCTTCACAATCTTCATAATACTGTTCAGCGCACTAATTGTGCTCCTCCCTCTCCTAAAACCATACTGTTTATTCGATAGCTTATTTTCCTTTTCCAGATAAATCACTAGTCTATTGGTTAGTATCTTGTCAAATAGCTTACCCATTACGGGCAACAAGCAAATCGGCCGATATGCGTTCGGGCGCTTCAGATCTTTTCCTTCCCTTGGGAAGTATAATAATCTGGCCCGCTTCCATTCTCTAGGAAAATAACCAGCGTCGAGGCACCTATTATAGATGCTATATAAGATGTCATCATCAGCTCCATGTACCTCCTTTATAATACTAAGCGTAATCCCATCATGACCCGGCTCCTTGTTAGTGGCCGTATTTTCTATATTATATTCGATCTCCATTTTAGTTATCTCAGTAATTTCCCCACTTTCTTCAGCTCTCTCCTCCAATTCGATCTCTTCTTCGCTAATAAAGTGATACCTAGCCAACTCCTTCTCAATATCTTCTTCCTCTTCTCTTAAAACACCATCTTCCCCCATGATCATTTCCAGCGCATTTTGCCTTTTCTCCTTTATAATGTTTTTTATTAAGCCAGAAGTGTTCTTAACTGTTAAGCTATTCAAGAATTCCTCAAACTTACTCTTTTTAGCCTTACTCATCAGCTTTCTATATTTAGCTCTGATTTCCTTAAATTTCAATCTTAATTTATTTATTTCTATAGGATCTACTTCTTTCTGATAACGTCTTCTATACGCCCTGGTTTTCCTCCTTTCTATCGTCAGTTCCTCTGTCCACCAACAGGCCATGCGATCTCTTTTCCTAATATTCTTTTTACTGTACTTCTTACATAAGTCTATTATAACTGTATTTAGTTTCCCAATGCTTTCATCAATATCCCAGTCTGCCATTTTACTTTTAAACTCTTTTAATCTCTCTCTTAACTCCACTCTAAATGGAATCCATCTCAAATTTTTAATCTCCCACCTGGGGTTGTCAATTTTCCGCTCTGTAATATCTCTCAATTCTACTTCAAAGCTAATTGCGTTATGATCTGTGCAAGTATAATCATCTATGACTTTCCAATCCTTGACATGCTCTTCTTTAATTCCGACTGTAACGGTTACATCAGGCCAGCCAATACCAAACGGCCCAACATACGTCGGGATACTGTTCGGATCATTTCTAATAATGCCGTTGTAATGAATTGCCATTTCAATGACAGCAAGTCCCCTTATATTAGTTTGGCGCTGCCCCCAGACTGTAGACCAAGCGTTGAAGTCCCCCATAATAATTATTTTGCCATCTTTATACTTTTCTAAAATGCTACCCAGCTGGCTCCACTGGGGTTCCATTCTTTCAAGGTTACCATCTGAGGGAGGCAAATATATAGAGATAAAAATAATAGTTTCACCTCTTATTATGACTTTTATCGCTACAATATATTCCGTCGTTAATATGTTAATATACTTATAACTTCTTTTGATAACCAAAGCCGCTTTTGGCTCTTGCTTTTTATATATGCACTGGTACCTATTTGGAAAGCCGACCATCTCGTGGTTTTCACCTCTTTTAAAATACGGTTCGTTGATTGAAATAAAATCAGAGTCCACCTTACTTGCGAACTCCCTGACTGCTGCAATCGAATTGTTTAAATTTAAATGGAGACATTTAAAAGAAGGGACAGAAGAGCTATCCATAATCAGTCCTGCTTTTAATCCGCTCTACCTCCGTGCGAAAGACACTGCACGTATTATCGGTAAGTACATGTTGAGTTTCAACTTGTACTTTATTTCTTACATTCATGAAACAACAATTCGAGCATTTTGTAGGTTCGTTACAGGTGTCCCCATGATATTTTCCTCCACAATTTCTACATATCTTTTCGTTCTTACAGAACTTCGCCAAATGTCCTATTCTCCAGCATTTAAAACACAGTTTTGGTTTTACATATTCATTTATTGAATACCGATTCCAACCAATTTTTATTTTCTTAATTTTCATTATATTTTTAAACGCTTCTCCATTCATACTAATTATAATATTCTCTCCCTGTCTTGCTTTAAATTTTGTTATCATCTGAACATCTCCGTCCTTTAGCTCTTCATTCTGTGATACTATCATTTTTCTTAATTCTTCATCTCCCTTTTCATCCATGACGCCATAAATACCCCTTTACTAAAAAATATAAGAAAAATAATCTAAGCTACTAGAGGGCTGACGAGAATCCTAAAAAAACTACGAAAAGATTGAATGCCCAGCGAAGGCTCGCAAATCACGACGAAGTCGACTTTATGCCAAAGGAATGGAAACAATCGCATGAAAGTACTGCCGCATAGCCACTACATGAGCGAGCGTATACCGAGTCTCTGAAGTGCTAATCGATGAAGGAATCTACAAGTGTGGAGCCAATTGACAGAGTGACGGATGTAACTTACTTCGAGGTGCCGAGAGGAACGTGATGACGATCGAGGACCAATACTGACGGACCCGCATATCTACAAAGAGTATCCGAGGAATACTACAGAAGGATAATCGACTTTTGATATCCAAAACTCTTTTTTAGTATGAGATCCAGAACGTCGCCGTATCGAAATACAGGACTCTGTTGATGAACTTAGTGTGCAAGGACTAGCTAACATACCACGAATTTGTGCGAGCACCAGTGATGAAAAGAGAGTAACCTACAGTACCGGCAGCCATGGGTTAGCATTGATGTTAAATATATTCATATCACATCCCTTTGCTTATTACATTCTCGCCACTTACCCCACAAGGGTCGGAATTGCCTAAGTTGTGAAGAATAACATGTTTTATAATTGTAATTGAATAATATATATATATATATATATATATATATATATATATATATATATATATATATATATATATATTGGTTGCTTTTGTGTTTGGATAGAGTTGAGAATTTAGCATGATGCTATTTAATGAATCTGTAAATACATGTGTGTAAATAAATTGTATATATGTAATAAGTGTGTCTTTCCTGAGAGTTGTAACCCTTTGCTTAGTTGTGTGCTGAAACAGATTTGGTCGCAACGCGACATTAATTATTAGCCATACGATCACAGCCTAGTAACCCCAGTTGGGTTATTACAAGTTGAAAAACTAATTTTTCTATTCATTCATCCAGTTATCTTGAAATGGTCACATTATTTTTAAGAGCGGAAATATTTTGATTCTTTTGTTGTCGTTAATGTTTTTTTTGTATCAGAAAATCTCTTATGTGCCATACTTGAATTTCTTTAAAATGTTATCATTACTTTTTGGTTACAATCTAAGCAATAATCTGGATAAAAATCGAAAACGTCATAACGCTACTGTGTTTCTCTTTGTACTAGAAACAATAAAAACGGACCAGAAGTTGATATGCTTGTATTTTCCTATGATACTAAATTTGGAGAAAAATGGATTGAACAAATTCCAAGAGGAAATTTTCCTCTGTCCCAGTTGTCTATCTATCATACTTTATTTTCTGTTCCAGTTTAGATTTTAAATTGGAAAACGAGGAAAGAAACTTTTTAATATTATGTATTTTATATATTTTATAATTTTGTAGAAAAAAATAGCTTGTTCAATCAATAATATATATCAGCCATACACGTCGTATAGTGTTCAGCGTTGGGAGCTTCCTCAAAGTGGTCTCGGGTTAGAACCCGTCTAAGGGATGAATGAATGTACCTGTGCTGTCGCCTCCCATTAGGCCCGTATTGTCGATATAAATAACGCGTTCATAATAAAGGATCCAACAAAGTCGCGGTGTGGATGGGCAAAAGTTCTAAAGACAAAGTACCTGCCACATTTGAAAAGTAATAATATAAATCAAGTTTGCAGTTTATTATGTATATTTACCTAGTCTTTTAAATTTTCTAAGTATTCAACGTTTATTTTCTTCCCGAGAGTAATCTGCAAATTCAATTGGCACTTTTATTCAATCGCGATGCATATGTAACAAACATTCATATAATACAATTTTCATTAAATTTAGCTGGCCTTTCTCACTTAAAAATATATTCTCATTGCATAAAGGTTTATTTAAGTATGTGTTCCTTATAACGAATGTGCAGTTTTTTTCAATATTGAATGATGAAAATATATAAAATAATTCGAAATTTATTAGGCAGTTGATGCATGAGCAAGTTGCAATTGTATTTGTTTCAAAACACGTTTGTTATATTTTGAAACTGAAAATCATCTTGTTTCTATGAAACTAATTTTTAATCATTATCCAATAAACGTATTTTTCCGTGAAATGAGCATCAAGTTTATGAAGGTATAGAGATAAAATTTTTGAATCATTTATTTATTTGCGATTGTTTATTTTAGGATTTATTTGCATAATAAAAATTGTTTGAGTATAAAATTAATTTAGTTGTACTGTAAGGTTTTGTAAATAAATTTGGAGATTTCTATGTTTTAAAAGCATTATAAGTGAGATTTTTCGATATACTAATTTTGAAAAATTATCTAAGGAGTTTATTTTATTTTAATGTCATTGAAACTTGCAAAGATTTCTTGATAATATTTTTGAACTCTACTTTTCGAGTAAGGCATATTTTTGTAGTAAAATATTAATTTGATTTATGTACTAAAATGCACGAAAGGTTTTGAGCATAAACTGGAGTTTTTACTGATGTATTAAAAACATTAAACAGTTGAATACTGTATTTGACTTTTAATAATAAAATTTCCAAACCATGACGAAAAATATTATAGCGTAGGTGTTTGGGGAATGATTTAAAATACAATATATATATAGAAAATGTTTGATACTTTATATAAACGATAACATCTTACCTTAATAGGTGCACAAATTTTTAAACTTTCATAAAAATTTGATGGTTTAATCCCCTTTTAGAGCAAATTATAAGAAAAAAATATTTATAACTGAAAGTTTTAAAATGGATACTTATTTCTTTAAATTACACTCATGGACAAAAAAATTAGCGCACCAAGAAATAATTGCGGGATCGTAACGAAACTTGCAATGAAGGTACATGTCGGGGAGATATGCAAAAGATAAGAAATGCAGCGTGATTGCGCATTACGTATAGCCGGTAGAGGGCGTTGAACATCGTACTCTGTGGAGTATAAAACAGGTAACCAAAGCTTGTTTGAGTGTGCTGAATCATTTACAAAGGAAGAGATGAGATAGACATGCCATTACGCCGTGTTCGAAGACAATATAGGCAGTTGTCGCAGTTTGAGAGGGGGAGAATCGTCGGGATGATGGAAGCTGAGTGGTCAGCTAGGCGAGTAGCTCGTCAATTAGGCCGCTCTGATTGTGTTGTGAGGAGGTGTTGGGACCACTGGACCCGAGAGATGTCATATACACGAAGACCAGGCTCAGGACGCCCTCGACAGACCAGTCGTCGAGAAGACCGCCACATCGCAAGAAATGCACGCGTACAGCCAACTGCTTCATCGGCCGCCATCCAGGCACAGGTAGCACCTTCACTAGGGGCCTCTGTGTCTTCTCGAACCATACGAAGGCGCCTGGCTGAAGGACAGTTGGTATCGCGGCGCCCATTACGTGTGCTGCCCTTGACGCCCACCCATCGACGCCTCCGTTTGGAGTTTTGCCGCGCACGAGGAAACTGGACTGCAGCGGAATGGAACCAGGTCGTCTTTAGCGACGAATCCAGATTCAATCTCGGTAGTGATGACAATCGTGTTCGTGTGTGGAGAGCCCGTGGTGAACGCTTCAATCCTGCCTTTGCTGTAGAGCGACACATCGCTCCCACAGCTGGTGTGATGGTATGGGGTGCCATTGCCTACAATACACGGTGACCCCTAGTATTGTTCCGTGGCACCATGACATCCCAGCGGTATGTTCATGAAATCCTGCAACCGCATGTGTTGCCACTCATGCAACGGCTCCCAGGAGCCATTTTTCAACAAGACAATGCTCGGCCTCATACGGCTAGGGTGTCACAAGACTGTCTCCGCACTGTTACTACCCTTCCTTGTCCTGCCCGATCATCAGATTTGTCTCCAATCGAGCATATCTGGGATCATTTGGGACGACGAGTTGGGCATCCCACGAGTTTGAATGAACTAGAGGCAAGGTTACAGCAAATATGGAACGAAATGTCTCAAGACATCATACAGAACTTTTATGACTCAATGCCTGATCGTATGTCATCGTGCATTCGCGGTAGTGGGGGTCCACCGGAGTATTAACTCCTCTGTTCTTTCGATTTTTTCTCTGAAATAAATTATCCTTTTTCTTTGATTTTCTTATCATTTACTTATATCAAAGTAGTCATTACGTATGTAACATTTCATTTCATTTTGACGACTCCTTCTTGGTGCGCTAATTTTTTTCTCCATGAGTGTACATATTTTTCTGAAATAACATTGTTTTTTATGGCGTATTTATTAGTATTTGATTGTGAGGTTGGTGATGAATCCATTTGAAATTTTTCTTACACATTATTCAGATTTATAAAACGCTGCTACACAGATGACATTTACTATAAAAAACTGCAAGTCATCATTAAATATGTGTATAAAATAAAATCATGGGGAGAAAATTACCTTCACCATTTCAAAGAAGTATTTTTTTTTAAATCTTTTTTCCATAAAAGTTATTTATGGTTAAATGGCTCAAAGTTTTATTTAAAATGGCTTTAAAGTTTTCTTCATGCTTCTTTACTGCTCTCACACGAGGAACATATTTTTACGAGAAAGATAATTTTACATTTAGTACTAAATGCATTAACTCCCTATTTTTAATGGTTAAGAATTCTTAATTCTGGCTATTATTCTTTTGGGGTTTTATTCTTAAAAAAACAAACAAATATTTAGTATGGCATTAGCAGCTTTAAAGTATTTAAAATGTTTTAATCGTTACTTAAAGACACCTTTATTTATACAAATTCATAAGACTTCAAATCATAAAGAAGATTTACTCAGATTCAGGCCCTGATTTTCCATTAGGCCCAGTAGGCCCGACCCTAGGGGCCTCCGACATTCAGGGGCCCCCCAAAAATTTAAAATTTAAAAGAAAAATTCCCATTTTTTTAAATTTTACCTTTTTTAATAGCAATTTTTTTATATATCCTTTCAAATTCGATTGGTTCATCATATGTATAGCTATATGTATAGTTCATCATATGTAAGTTATAGTGTATATAAAGAATTAATAAGTTTTCTGGTTGCATTGAAGTTATAATGATGAAGTTAATATGTTGTATTGCTTTTTGTTATTTGATAATGTTCTAGGCTTCTACGCTTCAAATAGCCAATTCTTGGTAAAATGGTACTTTCACAATGATTCATGAGTATTTTTTTGGGTGTCAATTTTGGAAATTTTACGCCCACAGTGTTAGGGGGCCCCCATCCCGAGTTGTGCCTATAGTCAAGAATTTTCTAAATCGGGCTCTGCTCAGATTCACAAGTACTAAAATGCGTTGAATACGGACTTGAAACGGCGAATGTAACTCACTGTGTTAGGTTCAGTAAACGTGACTTCATAAACTCTCGTGATTCACAGGGTGTAAGTTATGTACGTGAATTAAGCTGTTGAGCAAAACAAGTCAAAATAACATAACAAACATAACAAACAAACAACAGCAAACAATAACATAACATAACAAACAAACAAACAAACAAACAACAACGACAAAAAAAAAATCCCACACTTGATATTTGAAACTTGTTTTCGAAACCAAGATCACTGAAGGGAGCAAAATGAAATGATCTGCGGATCTTCATCTAAATTCTATGTCCTGAATTCTTATCTGTTTTCCTGTACAAATTTTGAAACACTGCATTGGTTTTTAAGGTAGGAAATTATTAATTTAAGAGTACTATCCGCTCACATCTCCGTGTGCATACATTTTATACTGTCAACCTCCCATTCTCTTCTGGCGTCATAAGCGAAAGGGCCTGTGCACATAGAATCCACCAGCCTCAGCATTACTCCTATTGAAATATATTTAACCAATTACAAACCTACAAACGATTAGACAAGAAATTGTTAAGGTTTGTGATTGGTTTAAAATATGTCAATACGAGTAACGATGATGCTGACGGATTCTATGTGAACAGGCCCTTAGTCAGCGAAAGGGGGGGGGGGGACAGGCTAGTATATATGCGATTTATGCAAGTCAAAATAACATGACAAACATAACAAACAAACAACAGCAAACAAACAATAACATAACAAACAAATGCGTTGAAGGAATTCTTTATGTTTCATGCTTCTAGCATGCATGGGCAGAAATACAGCTCGAGATACAAAGTAAATGGTTTGGTTTTAGATATAGTTGGAGCGCTACGGTCAATTTTTGCTACACGAGGACTAATTAGACCGGGACCTACTGCTTAAAGCCGGTTCCGAACGTCTATACCAGGAGTGGGACTTGAACCCACAGACTCTGGTTCTGAATGCCATTAAAGTAAATGGAAGAGGCGAGAAAGGAATTGCAGAGTATTTTAGAATCAAACTTGGTCATTAGAGTTCGGCTTGAAAATGAAAGAAACAGGAAATGTCATAATTTTGGAATAATGACTGAAAAAAGACACAGGCCTTGATGAAATTAAAAAAAAATTAAATTAAGAGCGTATTTTTATGTGTATATCCAATGTTATATTACTCCAATTTACCCATTTTAGTCTTCGGGAATATTTTTATAATCATTTAGTCAGAATATATTGATACTGTAGCTTAAAAGATGAGTGAATAGAAATAAACAATTAGTGATGTTTACAGTATTACTACTTCTAGCAACTGTCTGAATTTATTTATAAAGAAAATACATAAATAGCTTTTTGAAGGGCCGATGTAATTTTGATGCTATTTTTTAAAGTAATTATTTTAAGAGGCAAGATTTGCCGGTGAGAGATTCGTCTTGTTGCCGTGTGCAATATGAGTTCTTTTTTTTTGCTCATTTCTGCCTGGCTGCCTTCCACACCGGCGTCTGTGTTGGTTCATTACATTTTATTTACCGGATCTGGCCCTGTCTCGTCTTCATATCTGATTTGGGCTGATAATTTAATGGTATTATTGCTCCTGGTATAAAAACCATTTATTCCTTTTTTAATGTGCTTGGGTTCAAACTGACCTGACCGCTTTATGTGTTTCGGTCATGTTGCTGATACGGGAAGCGTTGTATATACTCCAAGGGCCTTTATCATAGCTGGTACGTCGTAAGTGTTACATCCAGTTTGCTCATCACCATTACCCTTCTTATATATTTATGTAGAAATTTTCTCTCTCTCTCTCTTTTATATATATATATATATATATATATATATATATATATATATATATATTTGATACTGCTATTATTATAAATAAAAGAGACGAACATTTACAATTTAAAAACAATATTTTCGTGAACATAAATGATAATCATCGGAAGTTTGAACTACTGCATCAATATCTGTAGCTCATAAAATTATTGCAGAAATGAATTCCACTACAGCAGTCTGAGGAGCTCCTGTAATGTTATTCATTTC
Organism: Dolomedes plantarius; assembly: GCA_907164885.2. NCBI lineage: Eukaryota > Metazoa > Arthropoda > Arachnida > Araneae > Dolomedidae > Dolomedes > Dolomedes plantarius. The sequence goes on along the minus strand of OU015494.1, from coordinate 80,343,738 downwards.
AATTATATTCTTGTGTTTTATGCTTTAAAAATTATCTTCTAAGCATTTTTACAAATGTGTTTCAATCTATCTTTTTCCCTCGAGCCAAAGAAATTAACTGCACTACTATTGTTTTCACTACATATTTTAAACTTTTCAGAAAACTTTTGACGAATCATTTACGTAAGTAAAGAACTTCTGCTCAGACGACAATTCATCAGGCCGTATGACAAGGCTAGAAAAAAAGGGCGAGTATGCGGGAATATTTTGAGTTCTTAAGTACGAAACTAATTTTGTTGTGGTAGTTATGACCGTGTTTTATCAATCCGTATAATCCCTTTCCGCTAATTTTGAATTTAGGATTTGAATTTCACAGTAATGGGGTATAATACCAAGAAGATAAAGTTTTAATTGAGCCGTTTGTTTTGAAAGTAACATAAGTCACTTTTTCCAAAAAAAAATCAAGTTAGTAATAACATTGATTACAATTTAACGTATCTCTTCATAAAAAAATTGAAATCAATATGAGAGAACTACTGAAATTTTAAATATCTTTAAATGTCTTCAATTATCTTTAGATATTTTTCAGATACCTCAATTTAAAAACAAAGTTACTTATGCCACTTTCAAAATAAACGGCTCAATTCATGTATTTATTTGTATATTAGATTAAGAAGCCGAAATAATTATAAGAGATGTACCACTGTTTTATCAAGGGTATATTTCAGAGGTGGGGAACGCGCGGCCTTGAGGACGAATGCGGCCTCCGTGATCTTCTTGTGCGGCTTTCATAAAAGCTAGCACTTGTATTAATTAATATTGAACTATATAGATTACAACAATTTGCAAATCAATGGAATTAAATAAAGAACGGCATGAATGTATGTACAGTGTTGGCCAAAATAAAGTTGACATTTTGAAATTGTTGTCTAAAGTCGCTACAATTGTATATTTATCCAAATGAGCTTCGTTTACCTTGATTGCATGATACTTTAACTACACTTGATATGTAATTTAATGCTCAGAGTTTCTTAGCAATACTACCAGACATGTTATATGATCTCTACATAAAAACTATTTCCTTATTATTATTGTTGTGACTGACTCCATGTACGTTAAAAGTATTATTTTTTCTCCACGAATGGCAACAGGAAGATTTTAAGTTCGGTTTTTTTTGGAATTCTTTTGTTTTTAATTTAAATAAAGTAATGTTATTCTTTTAAAAACGGAAGCCCTTTTGACGCTAAAAAGGATCCAATAGAAATCTGGAAAAATGTTGTTGAATATCCATGCCTACGAGAGCATGCACGCCGTTTACTTTCCTGCTTTGGAAGTGCTTACTGCTACGAGTCAATATTTTATCTCATGACAAAAATTAAAACTAGTTTAAGAACGCATATCACAGATGCTCATTAGAGGATCAATTAAGGCTTCGCGTTACGAAGCTTGATCCAAATATTCAATTACTTTCAAGCAAGAAACAAATGCAAATATCCCAGTAACTTAAATTTTCCATCGGATTTTAAAATTATTTTAGGAATTGTTTTTATGTCAGTTATTTATAATTTCCCAACAAACACAGGACTGACGGCAGCTTATCGGGCCAGTGCTGGAGGCACCGGTTGAACGACAAGTACGGAAGAATTTTGTCGGGCCACTGGCGGGTTGTTTACGAACCTCCGAAGGGGAAACGCTTTCCGTTTACGTGTTTCAGGGCCTGTTATGGGTTGATATGAATCGCACCAAAACCGTTTTCCCTGTATCGTCCCGGAACTGCACCTCCGATTCGTAACCACAAGTAACAGATATCTGCATCAGAATTATGGATTTGAAAGGGAAGGCGAAGATTAAATTTAACAGACTTTTCAAAAATATTTATTTCATTGTTGTGAAACTTCTTTTACGCGGAAAATTCCCATAATTTTCCTTGTATGTAAAGATTGTATTATGTGAAAAGTATTATGTGAAATTGTATAATTGTATTATGTGAAAATTCACATAATTTTCCTTGTATGTAAAGATTGTATTCTGTGTGTATGTTTTTAACTCCCTAGAAGCTTATAAAAACAGATGAAAATTAGTTTCATTGTTTATTTTTATATATTACTGGAGAAATTAAATATCTACTTAAAAATGGGTCCTTGTTTCACCACTCTTTATTTATAAGAGAGGAAATAGTGATAAAATTTGTATTTTTAAAAATTTCTTCTATAGTATATTAAAATAATAATATATATTTTGGTAGATAAAATATTCAAAATATATTTTTCAGGAAATTTACATATTCTAAGTATTTCTAATTGTTAGATGCCATTATAAAACAACTGATTTTGTAGAATTTTTTCTCGAATTTCATCGTATTAATTTTACAGTAACATATTCTTATAATACAAATTTGAATGAAAGAAAAAGAATTTTAAATTTACAGACCTTAGTTAAAATAAACAAATCACACATATTTAGAAAAATATTAATGTAATGTAATGTCAGAGACATAGACAGTAGATGTCATGAGACACCAAAAAATATCAAAAAATAAGACCCTTTATCCTCAGTACGTACATTGAAGATTATATATTACATTGTTTTTTTTTGTAATTGAATCAGGATACGAGAAATAATATTTACAATAAGAAAAAAAAGGCCAAAAAATTAGTTTAAATAAATGTTAGAAATAAAAAATAAGGCAATTAAGTTTAAAATAATAAGTAAGTTATATTTAATAAATTAAATTGGCAGGTTTGAACATCCGTGAGTACAGATAACAGAACTGCACTTTGCAGGATCGAACCGAGGACTGAAGCATGGGAAGCAAAAACGAACGCCCCACACCAGCATTCCCTGATAGGGTATCAAGTGTGGAACTTTAATAAGAGGAAACTGCCTCGCATGGAACAGAAAAATAAAGGAAAAATGTTAAACACTATCAGAAACCACACTATCAGAATAACACTATCAGAATTAACCTGTGAACAATTAATGGACTGGGTAAGATTTGAAATATTAAGATCGGAACATAAATTTTTAATTTTTAAGTGGCCGTTCGGTTTTGGGATTTTTTTTCCAAAAAAATTCAATGCGTAAGTAAATTAAGTAATTTTGAAAGGTCCGATATTAATCCAATTGCAGTAATGTTTTCAGATAAGATTTTGACAAAGTTTCATGAAATTGATTTGGGATATTGAATTTTGACTAGGTTGTACATTTTGTTGAGGGTATCTTTGTACCCTTCCGCCATTAAAAAAAAAACATGGCTCAGGTTTGGTTTCCCGCCTAACAGGAAATTCATCATTAGCAGCGGGAATTTCTTTCCTCCGGATTACGACAGTTTCCTAGGATAGAAAATTGGTTTGAGAGATTGATTCGATCATTAATGCTAGTTAAGTTAGAGTCGAGAGCAATTCGCTTTAGACCAACCCAAATTTTAAAAATCACATTATGTTCGATTTCGTTCAAAATTACCACATCACATTGCATACCAAGATTATAATATTTTATACATTACATATGCAATGTATTTTTCATTTTCATAATAAAACTAAACTTTTGAATGTAGTTGACTTTTTTATGCGGCCCGCCTGCCTTGAAAAAATTTACCATGTGGCCCAGATGCTGCAAAAGGTTAAACACCCTGCTTTAATCTCATCAGCCTGATTCAGAGGTTTAACTTTTTCAGATTTAGAAATATAATCAAAAGTGGGTGTAGAAGAAAATTTAACCGCACACTTACTGTGCATAAGATTAAAAAGTTCTTTGAGATTGGGGATGTTAAACGTTATTTTGAAAAAAAAAATTCATGTTTTTCAAAAGTCCATAGTAATCACACATGGTTTCCATTACTTATTTCACTGACACATTGAATTGTGTTTTGTTTTGTTTTTTATTATTAAATTTTGGCATTATCTTTTGAGAATGTATTTTCGTTTTTATCAATGCAACTCTTGCAGAAGTGCCACGGACGGGTAAGGGTGACTCGGTAACGAATTTAACAATCCTTTCTACTGCTTGTGTGTGACATGGAAAATTGCTGAAGTCAGTACGTTGACTCTTCTGATCAGATTATTTTGCTTCCTTTAGAAACTGCTTTAGTTTGTAATCAGAAATATGCCTCGTTCTGTTACTTTAACATCTTTACGTACAATCATATCAATATAATCCTTGGCATCAAAGTTTATACGTTGAACTTAAAACTTTCCAATGCCCCCTTCATTTTTCAGTCCTTGCTTTTAGAATCCGGCGTAATCCAAGCTGTCTTACGTGGCTGCGATCAACTGATATCATACATAGGAGGAGATTTTCAGAAGCAGCGAAGTACGAATTTCTTTGAATGACTGGGTCAATTACATTTTTAAGAGTCTGATGGAGGTAACGTGAATAGCTTACAAGTTTCCACAAGTGCTTCGATCCATGGATATAAGATAGTTTCAGCTTTATGTGAAACGAAACAGATGCATATACTTACAAAATGTACTCAGTCAGTATTCGGAGATTTTTTTTGCAGTACATTCTGTTCCCACATACAAGTGAAGTATTCGGTTTGCTAATGTAAGCTATCATGAATAACAAAGTTTTCCTGGTTTTCTCATAGACAAATCAGAAGAGCACCTTCCAACAGAGATTGCATTAGACATTTCTAACAAATATTTTGGGTCCACACTTAAATCATCCTTAATTTCTAGTAATGGAATGCCATTTTCAATAGGTGATAATTCAATTACTGGAAGTTCATAGCAGTTTTCTAGTTGTTTACCTATTTCTCCTCCAAATTAGGACGTAGGCGCAGTTCATTTCCATGAAATAGACAAATCAACCACTGCAGTGGCCTTCTTAATTCCTTTTCAAAGAAACGAACCACACCATTATTCAATCCAGTGTTCACGGCAGTTCCATCCATTCCAATTACAGTAATGTTTAAATTCTGGTTGTTGCCATTGAAAAATGCTATTATGCTATCTTATATACATTTTCCAGTGCCAGAAATCTGCTTCTGAAAATCTCGTCCTTTGTATGATATCAGATGATCGCAGTCATGTAAGAGAGAGCTTGGATTACCCCGGAATCTAAAAGCAAGGGCTGAAAATGAAGGTGGCATCAAAAAGTTTTTATTTCAACGTATAAACTTTGATGCCAAGGATTATATTGATATGATTGAATGGAATGATGTTAAAGTAACAGGACTTCCTATGAAGAGGCATATTTCTGATGACAAACAGAAAGCAATTCAATGTGTCAGTGAAATAAGTAAAGCATACCATGTATGATTACTATGGACTTTTGAAAAATATGAATGTTTATTTCAAAATAACACTTTGCCTTTAAAGACATTGCATTAATATTTTTTAAAATAAATGTGATTTGTTTATTTTAACTAAGGTCCGTTAATTAAAAATTGTTTTTTTCATTCCAATGTGTATTATAAGAATATACTACTGCAAAATTAAGATGATGAAAATTGCGAAATTCTACAAAATCAGTTGTTCTGTAATGACATCTAAAAATTAGAAATACTTAGAAATACCTAAGTTTCCTGTAAAAATATTTTGAATATTTTATTTACAAAAAATATATATTATTAATTTAATATACCATAAAATAAACAGAAAAAAAGAATTTTATCTCTTTTCACAAAAATATCTATTTTGAAGCACCTGAAAAATATTTCAGTAGAGCAATAAAATTTTATATTCAATACCAAAAGGCAGCTTTTGAAAGCTATAGCATAATGAAATTTCAAAACATCCTTTTTTTCGCCTCGTGATACTACAATGCACTAGTGTCATCTGATTGGACATTCAGTTGCACGTGATTGAAAAGGCGCCATTAAAGATTGCTTACAAGACAAGTTTGCTGAAATTAATCCACAAGTAAGTTTCATTCGTTAGTCTTAAATTATTGCCTTTAAATTTTATTTAACACCCTTACATAGTGAACATTATTCTATTACTGTTATAAGATAGTGTTTTAATCCAAGTTATAATATGAATTGACCGTATTTTAGATCAAATTCTACTGAACTGAGTGTATTGAATTAGCAATACTAATACTTATATTAGCAATACTTATGGCATTTACGAGCACTTTCGTATGTATAAATAAAAACATTTTGTTTCGGATTCAGTTCGGATGATTCGTGTTTCAGTTAATATTTTAGATGGACAAAGGAAGTAAATGGTTTGTTGATCATTATACATTTTCTTTGATAGTTTTCTTCCTGTTCAATGTATTGTATGATAAATCAATGAAATATTAGTTTGATATCTAAATTTTAATAATTATTAAATTATTGCACAATATAATTATGATCCATATGATGTAATTTAATGTAATTGACATTTGTTTCTATGATATTTTACTCAAAAATTCATTCATTCATTCACTGAATTAGCTCATAAGCCTATAAACAAACATCCCAACTCAAATTAAGAACTCCCCCTTGTCACACACAAGCAGTTGAGAGGATTGTTAAATTAAAAGAATGTCAAAAGCAACCAATATTACTTGTGGTTATATTATTTATATCAAAAATTGTTGATATATAATGTATATAACTATTGAATATATTGATATTTTCAATTATTATTGATATATAAATGCAGTATTCCCTAAAGTAAGAGAAAAATATTTTTCCACACAATTAGTAGCATGAAAAAAGTTTTAAAATAAATAAGTACAATGAAATTGGTAAAAAAAAATAACAAAAAAGACTTAATATGACAGTAGGATGTTCTTAATCTGTTTATAAAATCCACTACAATTTCTTTCTAACCTAACTTTTTTTTCATCAGTTTGTATGAACATTAAAATTTTCTTTTCATGAGTGCCTACGAAATCCATGAGATAATCAAAACATTTGAACATTTGATGTATTTCATAATACCAGATCTGAAATACTAAAAATTTTTAAAAAAGAGTCAATGGTGCTATAATTTTGACTGCTATCCAAATACATTATTCATGTTTTTAATGGTAATATAGACAGCATTTTATTATTAACCAAAAAAAAAAGGCCTTTCATTATAGTTCTGAATCAATGATATTTTGTAGTATATTATATAGTAAATATTTGAATGCTTAGAATAATTATGTCTATCAAAGTATTCTCTTTAAACATACAGACTTTGTTCCTTTCTCAACCTCCAGTCAACCAGAGCAGAAAATTATAAAATAAAGAAAGTTACTATTTATCTTCAAAATATTTATTGCGAATCACTGTACAGGAGCCATACCATAAGAGAGGGGAAAAAACTTTTAAATTACCATATATTAAACCTTTACATAAACATAATATTACTTAACAGACATTCTTAATTACTTACAATTTCTTATATTACATTACATAGAACTTCATCCATAAAACAGCTATACTATTACAATGAAACTTTTTTAAATTTACAACATTATTTATGTTTTTAATATAATATATCCAGCATTGCAAACATTTTGCCTGTATGTTAACTTGGGCTTTATATTAAGAAACAAAAAATTTAGCATATTATGGATATTTATATACACTTCACAATACCAACTAAGAAGGTTCAATTTCATGCTATAATTTTTATAAATTCTAACAGAACTTTATTGATTTTATACTTATAGATCATGCATACTTTTAACACAACAAACCATATAATTCTGATTTATGCCCCATCATGTAGTATGCATGAGTGCGTAAAGGATGCAAAATACTCATGCACATATCAGTATAAATGTGAATATTAATGATTATAATTGTTTTTATTTTTTGTTATTGCTTAATCATATATAGATGCAAAAGGTTATTCCATTTTTCATCCCTAAGTTATTAAATTATTGGTCATTGTGCATTTATATAATTTTATTTCTCAGTTTCAGCTTTAAAATCTTGAAGAACCCAACAAGGATGAGAACTTTTATTTAGATAACATCATGTATGTTAGATTGTTATTAAAACTTTAGGTAAACTTTTGTGTCATCGGAAAAATCCTTATTCATACTGTTCAAAATAAATAAGAACTTAGCCCAAAGTTATATGTAAAGGGGTCATATTCAACTTTTTTATTTTAGTGATAAGCAAGTTTATAAAGAACTCTACTTTTCAATACTTCTTAGTTTGATAAATCGTTCAATTTTTATTATGACATTATAAGAAAATATTGGTTTCTTTTCAGAATTTTGAATGTGAAATCTAGCTTAAGATTGCAGTCGTTTTGGAAGACCAAAGCTGACTTGAATTCATAACTTGTGTAAGTTTAACTTTTTTTTTTCTCGACATATACTTTTGTTTTCAGCAGTAGACTCGTGGCCAAAATTACTGTTTTTAATATTTTTTAGATTTATTTTGAACTTTAATTTAAATATTTCTATGAAAAAACTATAAAAATATTTATTAAAGAACTAAAAATTTCAAATTAATTTTTTTAACTTATATGCTAATCTCAACTTTCTCATAAATGTTTGTCTCAATAATTTGTGGATTGAATATTAATTTACTTTATTTATTCTTTTTTAACTGTGAAGCTTGTTGTTAAGGTTTTAGGTGAGTGAGAAAGTGCAGTCCAGGGATTTAAGTTAACATGATGACTCTTGTGAAAGTCTTTTTAACTCTTGCTGTAAAAGAGGTTTATATTATAAAAGTATAAAATGCCAAGGTTTATTTAGAAAATATAAAATCTGTTCATTTGTAAAATCTTCATTAAAAATGTGAGAATTTCCTCAATAACTGATTTATAAGCTATTTGTTTTTAAGACTTTTAGAGAGTATTTAGTTGTCATGTTGTGCAAAATAAATAAGAACTTACTGGTCCAAAGCATAGATGTGCCCCCCCCCCCCAACTTAACTTGAAATAAATTAAAATGTTAATAGAAGTTCAGTTAAATCAGAAAATTGTAGAAAACTTTTAAGAAAGTTGGTTTTTTCCCATTTTTTTCAAACTGACACTGAAAATACCGATTATGTCTTTAGCCCTAACATAGTTTTTAACAATGATATGATCCATAACAAAAATTCAATGCTACATTTTTTTTTCTTCTTTTATTTATATTACATTTATTTTCCTCATTGTATAACTTTTTGAATACTACTCAAACCAATTCTATTGTTACTCAATTTCAAAAAATCATATTTCAAATTTTAAGGATCGATCGGTAGTCAATGCGCTGAGAAGGACCCTAGCTGAATTCAATTTGTATCCGTCCCAAATGTTAGAAGCACGCTACGACCATGTAAGGGGGTCATACTACCTTTTTTATTTCACTGATAAGCAAATAGACGAGTGCTCTGCACTAAAACGTTTTACTGATCTTGTTGAGAAGTATTGGAGAGCACGTGCACTGATGGCATAGGTGCTATTTTTGGTAGTGTGTGGCATTTGTAAAATAAATAAATAAATAGTGAACTCTGCTTTTCAATGCTTCTTGGTGTCACAAATCACTCTAATTTTTATTAATGGCATTATAAGAAAATATTGGTTTCTTTACAGAATTCTGAAACTGGAATCCATCTTCACCTCATTGTGATTTCCATGAAAAGATTCCACAACTCACTTGGCAGTGTGCTCGATTCATAATCTGTAAGTTGATTTTAACCTCACTGAACCCATTTTTTTTTTTTAAATTCTCTAGATATCCTTTTTTTTTCAGCAGTGAACTTGTGGGCAAAATCACAAAGTTGTGAATATAATTTTTTAAAATTTATTTTTTGTACTTTAAATTTGAATTTTTCTATGAAAAACCATAAAAAAATATTTTTATTACATAATTCTTAATTAATAAACAACTCAAATTTTCAAATTTCTCTTTGTATATTTTATACGCTAATCCGAACATTCTCATAAACTTTGGTTGCAGTAATTTGCGGATTGATATTGATTTCCTTTATTCATTATATTTTTAACTGGCAAGCCTGTTATTAAAGTATTAGGTATGTCTGAAAGTGCAGTTCAGGGACTTCAGTTAACCGGGACTCTTGTGAAAGTCTTTTATCATAACTGCTTACCAAAAAAAATTTTATATTTTTATATTATAAAGATATAAAATGCCAAGGGTTATTTTACTCTTGATAGTTAATGTTAAAAATTTTTTAATTTAATTATCAGAATTCCATGAGAAGTAGTTAGAGGTTCATTCATAATTCCTTACAGAAGTAATAATAATAATAATATTGCTTTTAGATGTATTAGATTATTCGTTGATGAGCTAATAGGTAGTTGAATGTCATTTGGAATACTAACTTCTGCCTAGTATTTAATTTTTTTATTATTTCATTGTCAAATTTTGGTGGAGATCTGTCACATAAAATATATTTTTGTGAGCAGCTGTTATTATAAAATGTAAGGATAAGGGCAGTAAAAAAATATTCCAAAATATATTATTTAGGTTCAGTTAATTATTAAACAATTGTTGACTATAATAACGTTATGTTTGCAAGTGTGTAGGTTTTTTTTATGGTGTATTATTTGGTTTATCTAAATTAAGTTGAAAAATGATGCAAGCATACAAAGATTGACTGGCTGTCAATGTTGAGTGCAGTAGCATAGATTATTTTACAAAGTGCAATAAAATACTTTTAACTTTTCAAACCGAACTTCTAACCAGAATTTAAAAAAAATTTTAATAAAACTTTTAAAATTGAAAATATTTTCATGGATCTAAAGAATGGAACATAACACCTGTATTGTCAACTAAGTCATGGATAAAAGATGCAGCCCTAAAAGCAAAAGGCCTGGTTTCTGTATACTTTTATAATAATCATGTTACAACAGTATACAGAAACCAGGCTTTTTGCTTTTAGAACTGAATCGTTTATCCATGAATTTGTTGACTATACGGGTTTTCTATTCCATTGTTAAGATCTGTGAAAATACTCTCATTAGCAAAATATTTTTTAACAAATTTAAATTTGGGTTAGAAGCTTGGTTCAAAAAGTCGAAGTGTTTCTTCACGCTTTATAATATAATCTATGCCATTTCACTCAACATTGACAGCTAGTCAATATTACCCACCTCATTTTTCAAATTAACCTAGACTAATCAAACAATATATCATAACAATTGTTTAGTAATTACTGAATCTAAATAGTATATTTTGAATAATTTTTTACTGTGGTTATCCCTAATAACAGCTGCTCACAAATAAAAAATATTTTATACTCAGATCTCCACCATAATTTGACAATTAAGTAACAAAAGATATGCTCTATTAAAATACTATGCAGAAGTTAGTATCCCAAATTACTTTCTACCACAATTTTTGTAAAACCAATTACTGTGAAAGCTACATCATATAATAAATGTTTACTTTATTCATTATTATAGTAATAGATTAGTTGTTAAAGAGTATTCACCCTTTTCACTAAATTTCTGAGTACAGTAAGACATTCAATCCTGTCAATTATATGATTAGTTATTACAGATATAAATAAAGTAGATTAGAATGCCTTGATAGAGTACAATAATTGAAAGCTGACTGAGAGACTTGTTTAGAATGACAACAAAATTTTCTCTTCACTATCGAGAATCACTCTCACATTGAAAGTAAAGAAACACAAGAATGAAGATTGAATACTATATAAAATCTTAAATTTCTAAATCTGACCCAGCATCTGTATTAATGCTCTCTATGGCATGTTGTAATCAAATTTAGAAATTTAAGATTTTGTATGCTAATGTTTTACGTAGCATTCAATCTTTATTTTTGTGTTTCTCTACTTTCAACAGCATTATTGTCAATAGTGAAGAGGAAATTTTGGTGTCATTCGAGACAAGTCTCTGATTCAGCTTTCAATGTTGAGCTGAAATTATGCTCAACATTAAAAACTTATTATTGTACTCTTATCAAGGTAATCTACTCTATTTTATTTATATCTATAATAACAAATTAATCGACATGGTTGGATTTTCTACTGTACAGAGAGAAATTTAGTGAAAAGGGGAATACTCTTTAACAAATATTTTATAACTATTTTCTATTAGTATATTTATTTAATGAAGTAAATATTTATTACATGATGTAGTTTTCACAGTATGTAATTGGTTTTACAAAAAAAATGTGGTAGGAATTTACTTCTTGGAAGTAGTTATCAATAAAATGACAACAGATTTAAAACTGCACTCAAGTTTTTTTAAACCCCTGTCTCAGAATTTATATTTCCTAATTGGATTTATTTAATTCTACTTTATCAACAATGAATTTTTTCAACTACTTTCAACAATCAACTATTTTTACAACAATAAATTACCCTTTAATGTACTAAACTATGCAAAAAATAATTTTCTTATCTGCAGAGCATTTACTAACTCTACATCAAAAAATAATTTAAATAAATTCTTCTTTTGATTAATAAATTATATCAGGGGATGGGAGTCATTTTCCTTTCACATAAATTTATGAACTGATTTTCTCTTTCTTTTTTTCCCCCTAGATGCTGTAAAGATGGAGCCAGAGGTACAGCGAAAGGATCCTGTTTTATAGAAATTGTGTAAATGTGCTATGTACTTTCTAAATAAACTATTTTTACTTTAAACCAGCTCTTTTCTGTATTTAAAAGCATGTTTCTATAATTAATTCTCAAAATTGCAATAGAAGATATTACTATCATAGTACTATTTTTGAGAAATATTACTATCATAGTACTATTTCTCAAAAATAGTACTATCAAGTGTTGGATAGTGAATGTCCAATATAATATAAAAGAAAATATTTTTTTAAAAATGACTTATAAGAATTTAATGAATTACTCTTTAATTCACAAAACTATGCAAAAAATAATTTTCTTATCTGTAGAGCATTTATTAACTCTACACCAAAAAATAATTTAAATAAATTCTTCTGAGCAAGTTTTCACAAGCTCACAAAGATGGGTTTCATCATACACACTACACATTACTCATTACATATCAGAGGTTTGAAAATGAATGTATCAAATTTATGTTTATAAAATTATCAAATTATGTTAATAAATTTTATACTGGGGAAGTACAAATTTTTTGGGTTAATTATTAAAGTCGTACTGTTTTACATACTATAATCTCATTCTAAATTAAAAAAAAACAAACTGGAACCTTAGATCGAATGGAAAGATGATTTAGATTTAATGGTTGGTATTAATGTTATCTTAACTTTCAAATTTGGGTAAATGTATCTTAATACAAAATGAGGTTTTGTTCTAACAAGTAAATTTTTAGGTAATAACAAAGATCAGTATTTGGTAATACCTAAAAATACATAAGGCAAAACTGGAAAGAATACTAGAAATATGAAGGCAAAAAAAATAATAAAAGTGAAAGGGTTGATATCAGAGGTTAATCGTCAATGAAATAAATAATAATAAAAAGCATATAAACAAAAGGGTCCTACACAAAACTTTGAAAAACTGCCGGCGGTCCGATTCTGGTAGAATGCTGGCATGATGCCCGGACCTACGGCACATTGCTGTTTACGAGATGGGTCGATGACGGTATGTCGACACCAATTATTGCTCCCGTAACCGGCCCGTCAACCTCCGGTTACGCTCCGGCTATCTGTCCGCATCGATGGCTTAATCGCGGCTGCCTAACGGTTCGCAGTCGGATGAACGATGGCTCGAAACCTACCGGAAGTGGCCCAGCAGTCGACGGGGTAGTCGCGGGCGAGAGGACACAGCCGTGACGGAAACGATACTGACCTAATGCGCCGGCCCGGCAGTGGTGAAATCGGCTGGCCGGAACCTTCCGACCCCGGCCCGATGCCTCTGTGTTTGTTGGGTTAATACTATTATTTTTCTATTGTATTTCTTTATAATGTTAAAATTATTTAAAAATACTTCTACTTTATTATTTTTATTTGAAATGGTATTTAAATATGTAGCTGTTTATTAAAATTTAAAAATCTGGATGAATACTTGTAAGGTATACATAAGATTCGATTCACAAGAATCGAACTTTTGAGTGAATAAATTAAAGAAGCTGCTTGAGATATGCTAATTTCGGCATACGCGCTTGGTATAAATACCAAGCAGCGTGATTAAGTTAAGAGGTTGTTAAGGTTGATAGATAAGCGAGTTATGGGAGCTACGAGGTAAGCAGCTCCAGGTGTTAACCGGCGCTTGTTCTTAGGGGGCCCAAAGTTTACGTGGCAGAACTGCTGGTTTGACTCTCTAGTTTGTGAGTATTGCAAAGTGTATTTTTATTGAATGCTAATATATATTCCGTACAAGTAGTACGTATGCTTATTGCTGTAAAAGCAAATTCTATATGTGCAACGAATTCAATAAACATTATTTCATGTATAAACTGTGTTTGTATCAAATTCAAATAGAGTGCCACTTCAAATTATATACACCCAAGTGCGGGTAAAAGTGAGTTATTCACTACATACATACACACACACACACATATATATATATATATATATATATATATATATATATATATATATATATATATATGTGTGTGTGTGTGTGTGCTTACATAAATAAAAATACCAAAAGTGAAATATACAAAATCACAGCGGTATCTATGAATCTAATAATTTTATAAAAAAAAATTAATGATTAATGTTATAACAAGTTTTTACCCTTATGTGAATACAAAAATATTTTATATTTTAACTTTTTATGTCAAATAATAAACAAATTTTGACTTAATTTTATTTTGTTATTTTTCTATATAATGCACCAAATTGTTTAATCTATACCTAACTATAATAATTTCATAAAAGTTGCATTTATAGGTACATCAACTTATGCGGACTCCTTTATTACTACCAAATTTACATGTGGCCAATAATGGTAAAATGGTTCCCCACGTCTGGTATATATGAATGCCATGAAAGTGAGAAAATTCTCTTATATCACTTTCCGTTACATGAGATTCATTATAAATTTCTCCTATATCAACATAGCCCCCCCCCTCCCCCCAGTTACAAACTAGTCAGTCATCGTCCCATTCTGGTCTGTACTTCATGAGGTTAAAAACGAAAACTTTCTTGTGATTAGCAGAAGTGTTAACTCCTTCTCCTTATGCATCCATAAATACAATATAAGAGATTGGATGACGAGATTATCTATATAAGACCTTGCACATGTAGATGTAGAGCTTTTTCGTCATTCTTAACCGCCCTGAGAAGTTGTGTTTCCGTGTCTCTAAAAAATGAAATGTAGTTCGAGAAAATTGTGGTGTGATATGTGTGTCCGAGATTGGAGATGTTGCGAGAACTGATTTTTAAACTACCGTGGCGCACGGCCGGGCTACATTTTTATCCATTTCGCCTTCAAGTAGATGAAGCAAAGAATTTAAATGACGAAATATCATCCACTCTGCT
The DNA here is from genome assembly GCA_907164885.2 of Dolomedes plantarius. Classification (NCBI taxonomy): domain Eukaryota; kingdom Metazoa; phylum Arthropoda; class Arachnida; order Araneae; family Dolomedidae; genus Dolomedes; species Dolomedes plantarius. Next base: position 80,328,483 of record OU015494.1, on the reverse strand, counting down.
TTCGTTCCTTGCTCCGCGTCCGTGTTGTTACATATATATATATATAATCTGTGTTTGCTATTCAAAGGGCGTTAAGTCCAAAATGGGCTAAAATGAGTTATCAAACCTGGCATGTTTTAAAAATCAGAGACTACTGCAGGGTACAAGAAGCTAATTCCAATTACACTCCTAAATACTTTCATTCATCAGGGAGAATTTGGGTTATGTGAGATAAAGCACAAACACATTAGTGTTAAAGGGATTATGTCCCAGTCAAGGACTTAACACTCTTTACTCAACAAAAATAAAATTAGAAAAATTTACTTAAAAAAATTAAAATTAAACTTAAAAAAATCTGACTTTACAAAAGCCTTTTTCTTTCAATCCCGTTTCTCTCAAAACTGCGATATTGTACTTGACACTCTATACACAGGAAACAAATTATATATATATATATATATATATATATATATATATATATATATATATATATATAATACATGTTTTCCCAACACGAGGAGTTCTATGTTACACTGTTAAATCCTAATTATGATATTTGATAAAAATATTAAAAATTAAAATAAAAAGAAAAATAAAAAAAAATAGTTTTATAGGTACAATAAAACTAAAAGAGGGACCTACACTTTAATCATGAAGAATAGATTTTGCTGATTTAAAAGCCGAACGACAACCGAAAAAGTAGGGCGAAAGTCTGCCGCTGTTACAAAAAAATGACCGTACTGTTTTAAATACACCAACCTGATTTAAAAATGTACTATTTACAAAAAAATTCTACAATTTTTTCCTAAATTAGTAAAATTACTTACGATAATAACCTAATTGGTTATTTTAATTATTAATTATGTAAAACAATATCTTATTATCTTATCCCGGGAAAGATTTTAAATGTAGAAGTAGCAGTTGGTCTATGCAATATATGATCACATTGACTTTCACTTCAATTGCTTAGAGGAGATACCTCGGGATATTAATGTTTGTTTAAATGCTCTATATCATTTAAAATCTTACAATAGACCTATGAAGATTTACTTGAGTCAATATGACAAAGAGTATTTGTTCAAAACACTTCGATATAAAGTAATGCATGAATTCACTAAATTCTATTAACTAATAAAGTTCTATTAAAAATTCCTTTAATTATATATTTCCGTGTCAAGCATCTCTATATAAAACAGTACTATTATAATGTTAAAGCATGTAACATCATATTCATCATTACAATACATTCATCAATATTTTTATATGTTACAAAATTCTTACTATTTATTCATTATCTTATATATCCTTCAACACCATCCGCCCGCATGGTATTGTGGATAGCGTCCTACTCTTCCATGTTGTGGGCTTGGGTTCGAATACCGAATCAGGCTTGGTTATTACCAAGATGTACCCTCATAGACAGAAATGCTGACTCACCTAAAATGGTTCTTCCGTAATAAAGAAGTAGTCAACAAAACTTCATGGGCCAAATGTCAGATGAAGTACCCACCATCAAAAGACGAGTACCTCCGCATTGGGAGAAATTATATATATATATATATATATATATATATATATATATATATATACACCCTTCAACAAGTTCTCATTCAATTCAATTATTATAGAGACCTTTTTTACACAATCTATCTACCTTCATTCACATTTGTTCACTACTTTCATATTCATTATTTTCAAAAGACCATTTACCATAAATACATGGAACAGAGGGGTTAAACATTAACCTTTTCCTGTCTAGAAATTCATCATAACGCAAGGTGTAGATATCCAAGGATGTCAAAAGCGTATTTTGTGGCGATAACAGCATGTATTCGCATGCATGAAGCGTACTTGCTTTGGCCAGCCTAGATGCTATGCTTTTTAAGAGTTTGACCATTTTAATCATACTAGTATTACAGTAAACTTGTATACATTATAATTAAAAAAAACTGAGCTACAAGATTAATTGTCATATTTCCTCCGTTCATTAAAAAACCTAGTTATGTTTGTCTATAAAATCTTTTTAGGTTGGATAGGAGTATGAAATATGTACGTGGGTTTTGAAACCAACGATTACTCAAAGTACCTTATCCATGTTATTATCAGGCCCAATAAAACAACCGAGGAAGGAAGTTTCAAGGTTTTTGGGTTTTCTATAAATTTCAATCTGAAGTGGGATGCCATTAACACTATAAAAACGGAAAATTTTCTCTTACTATAAAGACTGTAAGCCATCATTTTGACGGTTAAAAATAAAATCAAGACTTTAAAATATTTAATGTTTTTTAAATGGTTAAATACTTTAAATTTTGAACTATTTCATACCAATATATAATAACTTAGTATATATTTAGATATATTTTTATGCAGGTATGCCGAGCCGACAACCTGGTATGCTTTATCCGTGAAAATATATGCATGGTTTGTGCAGTCCTTATTTTTCAACACCAATATTTCCGAAGAGCCAATATTTCTGTTATTTGCAAAAGGGGGAAAAGACGAAAAGTAATTAACATTTTCCGGTATTATTACGCTCAATAGTATGTCCGAAACCGTCAAAATGACGGAGTCGTCATTCTAGTGTTTAAAAGAAGGGGAAATTTTTCTTTGCAATTTGTGTACTGACTGCTTAAGGCAATGACAATTAAAAAAAATATTCCGTGGTTAGATAAACAGAAAGAATGAAAGAGAGATAGATACATATATAGTATATATAGAGAAATATATTCACTATTAGAATTCGATTGGACAATTAAAACACCTGGGGGGTGATAAGTATATCAGAGAGCAGTATAAGAGATACATTACAGTTCTGATCATAAAAAACACTGATACCAGCTTTGAAGCGCAAGTGGTAGCCATTTGTTGTCTTAGGAGGGAGGCTGCAATAAAATTCCAATACATTTAGATTTATCAAATTATTTGAATAGATCAATGAGAAGCCCCTAAAATAGCCATTCTCTAGTACCGTTAAATCGGAGTTTGATGGATGACAAAAGGACAGAGGCCAACTAATCAAATGTCCATTCCCTGAAATCTAAGGATCACATAGGATAAGTGAATGGAATGATATCTAGAGGTCTCGGATATAATACATGAAATGCTTGTCACACATTTGCGGACTACTTAGGTATTAAACATAAAATGGAAACGTTCTATTTCGGATCATGTTCCCCCTTTACGAAAAAATCAATATAAATAAGTTTCCATCTTGTATTTTTTTTTGTGTAAGTCTGGTGCAATCGTTCAAGTCTTGTATTCTATCGATTACGGTACATATATATTAAAAATTTAAATTTATAGACCCATGAATATTATGCTGAATGATGTTTAGAAATAAAATTGTTAATCGAACAGAAATGTCATTTTAAAAAAAGAGAGAGAACTATCTGTACTCAAAAAACTTTTGTTACTTTTTCTTTTCGAATTACTTAAATTCCTGGAATTTGACTCATTCTATGAAATGTTACACAAAAAAAAAAGTTGTTCACAGGCCAAAATTTTTTGTGGATGTTTATTTAAACAAAATTTTTGTCTCCTACATAAAGTAGTGCTTGAATAACCAATTCTTTTACCTGCGTACCTAAAAGCAGAGCGGAAATTTCATCATAATGAGAAAACAAGGGTTTTACATGATATACATTTTTAAAAAGGGAAAAATTCAAAGAAAATTCGTATTTAGTTCATTAAAATTAGATCTTACATGGCATGCTAAAATAACTGAATTTTGAAGGCAGATTTCTATGCTGTAGTGCATTTAATTGATCTTTAACCTTATCTACCACATTAAATATTTATATCATTATAAATTATCATACACAAAGTTTCTCATGCTTACATTTTTAATAACCTCTTTTATATCAGAAAATATTCAAGAAAAAACGGCTGGAAAATGCTTTTAATTTTCTCCGTTTCACTGAGGTTGTTGGTAGTTGCTGTTCTAAAAATGTCGCCTGAATTATGACCTGTCAGAGATAAATGGCGGGGTAATTTGTTTAGTTTCAGAGCAGATTATATATGTTCACCCACACTTGTTCTTTTAAGTAAGGATGCAGCTTTAAATCATCTTTCCTGTTCAACAGATATATAAATTTGTCCGAATGACTGTTTAAATCCGTGAGTTATGTTCCCTCTGAGTTGCTTTGTAGCTGAAAATTCAGCGCACATTTTCCTGACTTTTATAAATGTAAATCTCGATTTCGTTTCACTATGAAATGGGAAAAATGTATAATTAAGTGCAGTATTTCTATGCCACTTTACAAAAAGTAAAAGCATGAATGTTGAAAACTGTTTCCTTTACGAAACAATTTGGAGAAAAGATTTAAACTTATCAGGAATATAAAATGGAGAAATATTTAGCCTGTAAAGTTAAAAATCGAATTTTCAGCTCTATATACTAGATAAACGATCCAGTAGTTCAGCCCCAGACGACTTAAACTCTTAGAGGAATAAGCAAAGAACTATTGAAAAACTCTAAAATGGATTGAAATATTGTTGAGCAAGCAACAGGGATTTTAATATAATGGGGTATAAGAAAACCTCAAGTGATGAGAATTTGGTGAAGAAAATTATTTTTTGCGTAGGGCATAAAATGGAATAGTTAACACACTGTTGTTAGGAGCATAAATATTTTTCTTAAATTCGAAGCTAACGTCACGAACTTACTATTAACTGAGAAAAATTGTTCCATGTATGAATAGCTTGGTTCTGTATCCTTTTAAACGTTTTTCCCATTAAACACAAAGCAGGTTTTAGTATTCATGAAGGAAATAAAAACATTAAACAGCATGTTATGTTAATTACATAACACTGCTGCTACTGTAGAAAATAAAGTGTGACATTTAATTTATTACATATAAGTCCTAATCCGATCTCTTCCATAGTAATAGTGCCATTCTAAAATTTAGTTTTACATCTAATAAAAAGTTGTGATGAAGAAGTGAAATCAAAATCAATTCTAGAGAGGTTTTAGAGCATTCAGTATAAAAGTTTCCGCTAAATATCATGAAAAGTTGTTATACTAGAAGGATTTAAGAGGATTAGGAAAACCTGAAAATATTCACTATAAATAAAAGTAATAACAGAACGCCAATACAGAAAGCCAGGGTAGTCATTTTACCTACTCTGGCTTACTGTGTAAGTGTATAGAGATTTATGCACTTCTACCCTAACTTTGGGTACGTATATCTTGAAGTGGTACTCAAAATAATTTCATTCAAATACAGTTCTTACATAACAACAATGTTTATTTAGACATTTGCACATATAACTTTTCTTTCTAACGTAAGTAATGCGTACTACTAGTACGAGATATATATAGCATTCATACAAGGGAAATACAATTCAATATATTCACTTGTACAGAGGCTGTTCGCACATTTTTTAGACGATTTTGGTAAGCAGTAATAAAAAATCGTTTGCTGCAAAAGAAATAATTGCCATTGTACTATGTTTTTTAAAAGTCAAAATTATCATCTACGGCTTGAAAGTTTTGATTTTATTCAAAATGGCATTTTTAACAAAGCAGTGGTTCGAAGGCTACATTTATGCTCTTTCCGAAGAGAAATATGGATACTCCGTTATCCAAAAACGATGTGAGAGTCATGGTTTTGTGATATCTAAAGCGTCGATAGGTAATATCGTCAACAAGAAGGGGAAAAAAACGTCAAATTGGAGCCTCAAGTGGGACAAAAATTCCAAACAAGTATCCAAGGAAAAAACGGACATCTTCGACTATTGCAAAGATACATTGTTTAATGTTAAAAGAAAATCCCCTAGTCAAAGGACAGTTGCAAAATCATTAAAATGCTCGGTGTCCACTGTAAACAAAATGATAAACGTTGATTTAAATCTTAAGAAAGCGGAAAAAAGCAATGTGCATCGTCTTCTTCCAAATCATATCGCTGAACGCAGGACACGCTGCAGAATTCTATATGAGTAACACTTATCCAAAGAAAAATGGAAAACAATTGTCACAATAGATGAATCATGGGTGTATTTAAATGATTGAAACAAAAAAAGAGCCATTTATTATCATAAAAGGATGAAAAAAAAATTAAGTACATGGTTCAAAGAATCGAAAGAAAGTTTTTCTAAGGGATTCCTGATTGTTGCTGGTTTTTCTTATAATGGCAATTTAAAAATAAAGAGAGTGGAAAAAAATGTCAAGATTAACTCCAAATACTATCAGGAACATATTTTATCGCCAATTTTTCTGAATGAAATACCATCGCTTTACCCACAGTGCCATCAATCTGTGAGACTCCATCAGGAGAAAGCTAGCAGTCACACATCAAAATCCACTGTAAATTTCCTAAAAGAAATGGAACAAAAAACTGGTATCAAGGCCATACCCTTCACTGATATCCCTACTAAATCTCCCGTTGTATCACCTATGGATTTTAGTGCTTTCGGACTTTTAAAATCTGCATTATCCAAACGTCGTCCCAAAACCCTTACAGGAGTCTGGAAAGCTTTTCAGGAGGAATGGAATAGAATACCTCTTCTGACAGTTCAAAAGGCATTATTATCCTGGAAATTGCGGTGTCGAAAGATAGTTCAGAATAAGGGATGTCAAATAGAACATTTAAAACACAAGAATTTCTTGTAATTTAGTTTTGTGAATACAATATACATCGTCTAAAAAATGTGTGAACAGCCTCTGTATAACTACTCATTCAAGAAAAATACACTTTGCTATACTCACAGATACTTTGAAAGTCAACTAGCAGTGCTGCCTTGTAAACTTTAGGCCACAGAACGCTAAATAACTTACGTCTAATACGAACTCGCGTAATTTAGCATCAACCTAGCTAAAACGCGTCGAGCGGCTGCTCACAAACTCCTTTCACTTCCTTTCGCTTCCTTCGACCCTTCCTAGCCCCTTTATTTCTGTAATTTAGCTGCCCGGTATTTATACCAACGCGTATGCTGAAATTAGCATATCTTAAGCGGCTTTTTTTAACTTTATTCACTTAAAAGTTCGATTCTTGTGAATCGAATCTTAGGTAAATCTTATAACTGTTCTCCTATTCTATTCTACTTCTGTGGAAGAAAACAAATACCTTTTGAAATTCGAGAGATGAGCTTTTTTATTGCTGTTTTCCCCGGTTTTGATGCTCATTAGGTTTTCTAACCTGACATGTTTCTCAATGTATAGTGTTTTAATTCCTATCCGAATGATACATAAGATTGTTTTGACACATTCAGATTGCGCATTTCCATTCCCGAAGCTAGAGTTGAATTCCATTGAGAATGATACATGGAAAAATATAGTGATGCTGCCACAGTTATAACCGCTGACCTGTCGTAAACTGTCTATTCAAGACAGATCGAAGTTCACGAATAGATCCTATCATAATGCTTGGTGTTGTTAATTTTTTTATTAAAAGTTCAGCGTAAACAAATTACTGGTCTTTTTGTGTTTTTGATTTTGCGCCAATAGAGAATGATTTCGGGGATTTGGTTGTGGGATATTGTAGCTGGAGTACTGATATGACTAGAGTTTTTATGGACTGCTGAAGGTATAAGCACCTAGGCTCTAAGTATTTGTGTTTTTTCAAACTCGGGAAATAGTTAAAATTTTTTAGTAAGCAGCTCACCTCAGTCAAGATTAGTAAGCAGACGATGATGAATGATTCTATGCCAAATAAACGATATATCTAGAAGTATCGGGAAAATCGCAGTCCTAAAGAATCTACAACTTATCAGAGTTTAAACGGCTGCAAATGGCGTGTGTCGCAAGAAAATGAAATGCCCTTTTAGAATTAGAAATAGAATAGACAAATGAGAAAATATCACAAAACTCATGGATTCTGAAAAAATGAAATTCAGTGTTTCAGAGGAATGGGAAAAGCGCAGTTTGGTTGGCCTGACGGCTGGATGTATTATTGGAACGATCTCAGATATGGTGACTTAAGTTTCTTGAAAACTCATTTCAAGATGTGGATGTATAACCATTTAGAATAAATTAAAAAAAACCTTGATAACAACATTAGTTTTTACATTTTGGCAATCTTATGCCCCGAAATATCAGTATTTAGAACTATGTTATACCATTTTTAGTTCTATTGAAGTATTTTTCATGTCAGTTTCAACTGGCTATCATTCAATCTTACAATGCAAAGTTGACCCGTGAGTGGTTTTTGCTTACAGAATCCCTGAAATGAACTTCAGTTTTGTCTTCATAATTTCGAGGAAATCACGGGATAACTGCATCTCTGAAAGTGACTGCATATGGGCAAAGGTGTAACATCTTTAAAATTTAGTAAAATAGCAATTTTGCAAAAAAAAATGAAAAATGGTTGATGAAAATTTTTTTAATCAACAGAATTTCAAACATTTTGAGACAAATTCTGATTACTTACATTCTTTTATACCCTAAGTAGGAAATTTGTTATGATGTATAATTTACACTGCTGGCCACCCAAATTGCAACACCAAGAAAGACAAGAGATATCACAACAAAATTTATTTTGTAGATAACATGTTGACCAAGTATCAAATGATTAAATTCATAGACTTCTGTGAAGTGTGGTTCCTGCCAAAATCAGTAGCCAGAGTAGCCGCCATTGTTGGAGATCACCGCTGCCACACGCCTCGGCATTGATTCAAAGAGACTTTGGATGAGTTCTTGGGGTACAGCAGACCAAGCAGCTTCCACATGTTGCCAAAGTTGATCTGCTGTGGCAGCTGGGGATGGAATCTGGGACAATCGTAGAGCAACCATGGACCACATGTTTTCTATCGGCGAAAGATCCGGAGAGCGAGGCGGCCAGGGAAGCAATTCAATCTGGCGATTGACGAAGAACCGTTGTACAATGCGTGCCACGTGTGGTCGCGCATTATCCTGTTGAAATATGGCTGTGGGCAAGCCCTGAAGGTAAGGAAGTACAACTGGCTCCAACACCTCGGAGATGTAGCGCTGGCTAATTAAAGTACGGCAATGCGTACTAGAGGTGTGCGAGAGTGATATCCAATACCGCCCCATACCATAATACCCGGTGCAGTACCAGTGTGGCGGTGCATAACGCAGCTGTTCAGCATCCTCTCTTCACGGTGTCTCCAGACTCGAATGCGACCATCGTGGTGTTGCAGACAGAAACGTGAGTCGTCAGTAAAGACAATTTCATTCCATTCTGCCGTCCACATCCTTTTGTCATCGCACCATTGGCGGCGGAGACGTTTGTGGTTCTGCGTAAAGGGTAGACAAAGCAATCGACGTCTTGCGGACAGACCACTCTGCTGTAAACGGCGTCGAATGGTACGCGCAGACACTGGATGATGCATTACAGACTGTATTTGCTGTGCTATGGTTCGTGATGTGACTGAGCGATCTGTCACTGCCATGCGCACAATTTGCCTGTCATCACGTGAAGTGGTGCGGTGAGGTGGATGCGATCGAACACGCCGGTCCGTCATACCTTTCTGCATCCAACGATCACATATCCGCATTACAGTTGTTTGGTTTCGTCCAACACGACTACCGATTTCCCTGAAAGATAATCCACAATCTCGGTAGGCCACTATCCTTCCTCTGTCGAACTCGGATACTTGATCAAAAGATGATCGCTGTTTTCGACGAGGCATAATTGATCGTTTTTTTGAAAAAAAACCACAAGAAAAACACAATTGCCGAACTTGAAATCGTCGAAATCTCCAAGCCTTAAATAACGCTTTGAAGTGGCGCCACAGGCGCGCGTGATGTGCGTCTGCGCTGAAATTCTAATCATTTGTATATCTCACCTCCGCTAATGCATGTTGTAAGTTTCATGTTATTTGCATGTTTCCTTCAGGGTGTTGCATTTACAGTGGCCAGCAGTGTATTTTGTTAGAAAAAAAGAGCTCATATTCACTATAAATACCTCAATATGAATAAATATATTTTGTTATTTCTTAAAATTTAAAAATGGTTTAACATTTTATGATGCTCCGCCTGGCGTAGGAATAATGTTTAGTAAAAGGAAGATATAAAATATCATGTTTCTGTTTAATATAATCGAATTAAGTCTTGTAAAGTTCAAGAAATATTTAAATGACTAGCTATAAAAAAAATATATTTTTACTCCCTAGTAGTCATATTTCAACAAAATATTAGTTGTTAAGACTAAAATTGCTTAACAGCAATAACTGATTTGATGGTACACATAAGCTGACGAAATTGTATTAAAAGAGCAAATATGCTGATGGAAATTTTTTTAGAAATACTCAAATAACGAAATAATATTCAACATATAAGATTTTTCTTATATGAACCCAAGGTAATGTTTATTATCTATTTTTTATCCTTTTAAACCCTCTAGTCACGGTTAAACAAGAAGGTTTTCTCTTGGGTAGAAAAAAAAAATTACAAGATTCTCTATAAGTTATCAATAAAAAAACTCTATTCGGGAATTTTAAAAACCGAAAAAGGTTTTTTTCAACAGGAGCTTCTTTCAACAAATCGAACTCAGTACAAGGCTTTTGAAATTCTCAAATAGAGAATTTTGTTGCTAATTTATAGTGAACCTTTTGAGGTTTTTTCTTCTATATTGCTTATTACGAGTCTGGTACTATCTTTCCAATTTAGGAAGAACTCTGTTGCGTATTTGCGGTTATTAAAGCTGGTCTATTGTTTTCAGTACATGTTTTCGGTTACTCCGAGGTAAAGTAAGTATTAGGGTATATCTTTTATCGCAGTTTTCCACGCTTTGTTTCAGATTTTTAAGATTTATTAGCTACATATTTCATTAAATTTTTTTATAGGTGCTTAGATCATGTATTTTTAGCAACCAACCAGCCACGAACCACTCCCGTACCACAGTGATTATGAGATTCAAGGAGTCATGTTAATTAGATGTAAGTCTGCGTTTGACAGTTTCGTTTAAAGACGTAAGCGTGAGCAGGAAAGTACTGAGGAAATCCGCTGAGTAAGGTAGGAGTGCATGCACTCTTTTTAGTATAGGAGATGGTTGGACTTACTGCCAAGAGCGCAGAAGTTCGAATTACTTTTCCAGGATGTAGTAAAAGTATGACTAGTTTTAAGAACGCAAATTGTAGTCTGGGTCTGCTTAATATAAGGTCAAGTTATCAAATGGTTTTAATGGGAAGAATTCACACTTCGAATTACATGCTTCTTTTTAAAATGATCCTCTTGTATTTTCATCGAAAGCATTTAGCCTCATTATGACCGAAAACGAGAAGTGAGACACATTCACTAGCTTTTACCTATGGGGGTTTCTGCGAGGTCTTAAGAGTATCATTTTCACATACACGATGTAATACGAGCAAGGAAGTATCGGTGAAGTCCCTGAAGTGTACACAAGAGTACACATGAACTAAGGAGTAAGTTTTGCCTAGAGACGGGTCCACGTGGGTTCACATTTAGTAAGTTGAACAGTTTTCAGGTGATCGTGTATTTTTAAACGGAAATCCTTGAAGGGTGTTCTTAGAATTTCTGTCCATTGAAAGAACATGAGCTGTGTTCTGATTCTTCCCCAATATGTATTTAAGATTATTAGTTGATTTGAATGATAAGAACTCATATCTTTAATAAATCTTTTTTTAAAAAAATATTCAGCACTTTTCCCCCAACAAACCTAAATTAGAGTTAATAGAAAGTCAGTCACAACGGAGCTAAAAGGAATTAACTTTTTTATTGTAAATATTATTAATATAATTCATTATCTTACGAACGTTGATACAGAAAAATTACCAGCGTATTAACGACATCATCAACATATCACGAGTAACGAAAGTCCTTTCGAAACCTTAAATAAAACACATTGGACTCAGCAGCATGTTTAAAGTTAAAAATAAATCGAAGATCCCTGAGAAACTATGAAGTGTACTGTAAATATTGATAATTTTCTTTAGCAAGTAATGAAGAATAAATTAGTGGTCAATGTATCATTCTTAAAATACTTTTACTAAAGAATTATCTGATATCAGCTGAATTAGAGGAAAATATATCGTCTTTATTTCAATTTCCAATATTTATTAAAACAAACGTGTATATAAAGTGTAACAACTGGCAATCAGGCCAAGTGCTTAGAACATATGTAATTCAAATAATATAAACATGTAATCAAATAACGCTGCGACTGAGATTTGATGGCACGCTCGTTAGAAATTCAAATGCTAATTTATGCTGCCCTTAATCGATGAGTTTCCAGAGATATTACATAGCCATTATGCTTAATTCAAATTCATGTAATTTGTGACACATGCACAAAAAGAAATCATTCTGGAATAAGTGTAGCTACTTTATACTTAGAAATTTGACTTTACGTCTTATCTATATTTTAGTAAGCACTTTTAAAGGATTTGATTTATATGACTGACAAAACATTGCTACGATTAAATGAAAGCAACAAAATTTCTGCGATCGTTTAATATCTGCTTTACTCTTATTTATAGAATATTTATTTAAAGCATGATTCCCTTACTCTTTCCGACAACCTTTTTAATGGATGTAAGGATGCTGTTCATGTATGGTAAGTTGTAGCAAAAAGTAGAGCTATATTCGAGTCTGTCGCGTAGTGCTTGTATCCGTAACATGAAAGTTAAGATGGATTTATCGCATATACGAAAATTACAGAGACAATTTCAATTATTTACTCCCCTCTCTATACAAGTACGTAACGACTTTAATATTATTTCTATTTAACCATTAATTAATAGATCTCGGACACGTTTTGCTACCCTTGTTCATCTTAGAGTCTGACAGTCTTTTTCAGAAAAAGGGAAACTCATTTCGTAAATGCATATTTATAATCATAAATTGAATTGAAAAAGAGAATTAATATAATTTTGATAAATTTCTCAAAGAAATGGAGAGTTAATTTTAAACTTAACAATATCTATATGCATTAGTGTCCAAAATTAGGCATAATGTGTGTACTTGAGGTTATTTCGTGATCCAACTGTAGAAGTGGAATGAAGCTTGATGTACGTGTGTTCAAAGGTAAGGCGATAACAATGACAAATAAAGTAAAAATATCGAATAAATGAAAAGAACATGCATTTTGTAATAAAAGATGTCTGAATGTAATTTTCGCTCTTCGCAGAAAAGACTCAGCGCTGGCACAAGGCACGCTGAGGCTTAAAGGCAGCTTAAAACGCTGGCACAAGGGCATTAATAAAGGGTGTGGTTACCTCTTGCAGTTACTGGAACACAGATTTTTCCTTTGTTTTTATTTCTTAGGCAGTGAGGAGAACAAGTCCCTCTTCTGTATAATAGCTGATTTCAGCTCTGAAATGGATCTTGGTGGTGGTGGTGGTGGGGGTGGGGGTTGACGGGAGGCATTTCGTTTTCAAAGTCTCCTTAGTGAATCTCATACCTGCACAGTGATTCATATCTGGAGCTTTTGATAACCGCTACATTCACACACACACTGGAAATCTTCAGTATAGTGAAATAATTGATCAACCGGAAAGAATGAGGATGAGCGTTATTCACCAATGAATGGGATCCATTGACACCTGGTCCTTGAAACGACGAACGTAAAATTTCAGTATACTATCCTTGTACATCTTGCTAGTAACAGTAAATCTATCACCGATGCAGAGTTTGTGCGACTTTCCAAAATCACGTACCGACACTGAGAAATTCTTACCTTCAAACTGGTCCCTTTTCATAATGGTAAGATGTTGGTAATGTCTTTCTTGTTCTCTCCATTGAGTGGTTAAATAATCAATCTATAAACTGAATCTGGACTCATTAACTGAATCTGAAAAAGAACACATTATCCTTCTGATTTAGAGTCTATTTTCAACATTCGTTAGATCACCGTAAATGTAGACGTCTATAAACACGTTTAGGTTTAAACCTTATACAAGCACCTGGACGTTTGGCATTTAGATTTGTTATCCTGCGTCTCTTGTGTCCAGGTACAGTAGCTACTGTCGAAAGACTATCAGTAGTTCAGAGAGATACCTTGCATACATAGTCCTGTGACGTTGTTGAAGTTAATGCCATATACCGATCCTGCGTATGGGTTGTAATTACTTGGACGACCATGTACTTGTGGTGATCTGTCCATCTCCAGTGTTTTGTATATTTCGTCTTATGATGGAGATTATACATTGTTGTACATTCAGCGCTCTGGAAACTTGCGTCTGTGACTGTTCAGATTCCGCCGTGTTCATGATTCTACCTGTTAGAAGACCATCATTCTACCTTACTAAGGTCCTGTTCAAAAATTGTAGCATCACTTCACGGCAATCGCAAAAGACCTGTATGAGACATTAACACTGTTGTAAGCAGTATTTATGGTGTTGCGGTATGCCTGTCTTGTTTATGCATTCACCGTTAACAGGTAAAATTTGATCGTGCACATTTTGATCAATGAAATCTTGGACAATTAATCTCAGGGTAAAAATCTTTTGTGTATCTTAACATACTGTTACTTGCGCGATGGAGCATCCGATTTAACTCCAGGATATTAAAGAATGACTCAAGGAGACTGGTTAAAAAATTCAAAATGCTGCATTATTATGAAAAAAAAAACATACAGAAAAGTGTATAATTAAAAAGATATGAGGTACATATTGTCCGTACACATTTTCAGACACCGCATACGGACAGGTGGCAAAATTTCTTTTAAAAATTTGCTATAGCTTTTATGATCCCTGACATTAAAAAAATATCTAGTGACTTCTATAGGGCAGTATAATGTAGATAAAGAGGGATACAGTCTCTTCAGTACAGGGGAAAAGATGTAGCTGTTCGTTAACGTGAAGACGGTGATAAAAAAGGTTCACTGCATCTTTCTATTGTAGTGAAGGAAGTAGAAGAGTTCGCTGAAGGGATGAGAAAGTTCTCCAGGAAGGAGGGGGGTACAAGTTCGCTAGGATCGTAATAGGTGAACTGGAATGTAGATTCTAGATCAGCACTGTAGCAGTCCTAAACGTTCTGCAGTAACAAAACAGCAAAGGTGCTAGATGATGGTTCCTCGATGATATCCTTCCGTTCTTCGGATGAATAATTACAAACTTACTATCGGCCAGATCGGTGCAGGAGCGTAGTGGAGTAGGATGTGTTAATAACCTCGGGAAATGACACTGTCAACATGCCGGTTGGGAATGCGTATGTAGGAACCACAAAACAAACTAAGCATGAAGCCAAAGCTTTGATATAAAAAAATCATTTATTCTTCATCAGAAATCAATTCATCTATTACTTGAGTACAACTTAGGAAAATGGTCTATATACAATGGAAGGTGGGCTTGAGTCAACATGAGCTCAAAATAATGGTGATCGTTCCGGTCAAAAGTCAGAAGCATAACTAACAAACATTGCAAGTTGAATATATATAAAAAGGGGCCCCTCAAAACAGAATTGGCAGAGCCAAAACTGATGGGGTGCTTAAACGCAAATATATTAGAGTCAACTCTCTCTCAAAAAATGGTTCTCTACTATTTCTTTTTCATCACTGGACAGGCGTGCAAAAACGCGGAAAGCGAGGGTTACAATAGCGAGAAATGCGCCAATTAAACAAAAAGCGGACACACGTCCAAGGTGTACGCAATATCACCTCAGCACGGAGAAAAAAAGGACAGTAATAACAACGCGAGCGCTTAATGGCCAACAAAAGGAACCCGGCCTTGCCGATACCTCGCCAAGAGGAGAAAAAGTCTAGCTGCGCCGCAAAATTGAGGCCCGTGAATGGTTTAGCCCCGATATTGCTAACTTCGCGCCTCTGCTCGATTGGTCGAACCAGAGGAGAAAGACCTACTCGGAGAGCGCTTTCACGCCAAGCTGACGCCAAGTTCATTCGTGGGAAAAAATTTTCGGACAAAGGGTGGGGGGGGGCGAGAGGCACAACTTTTATCTCTATCTTAAACCGATTTTATGGTCCAATTTAGGGAGCAAACGCAAAACGGCATGCGTGGACAAAAGGCTAGTTGGATGTTCACAAGACACACCCTGCAATTACCAGCCATAAAATGTGCATTTCAGACAAACTTAACAAGGGAATCCTGAGACTAACACCTGACTAAGCAAATTACGGTTGAAGCTTTTATGGTTTAAATGGGCAATGGATAAATTCTCAAGAACACCACGTCGAGGGAACAGTATAGAAATTACACTATTTTATTTTAAGCAACAACTATTCAGAATAAGAGATTTTATATTAATTTAAACGTGCGTTACCAGCTCAACCAATTAATTATTTCTGGAACGAATTCCTCGTTACAGGCAGCAAAACAAACAAAGTGGGGCAATGTAGAAAATACTTTCTTGTTGGGAGGAAATAGCATTTTTAGAGGAGCTTCTC